>BLSH010146127.1:2163641-2179535 GCA_018402905.1 Glandirana rugosa
AGGGTCGGAGGAGGACGGTACGGTCCCGACGCACGAGTCTATTCCCAGACCAAACCTAAAACCCCCCCTAGGGATGTGGTAAAAAAAATTAAACCGTACCCCAAGGGGAATTGGTGAACGGCTGGCGGCTAGCCGTAGACTGCCGCTGTTTCACCGAGCAAGGGCGTTTAGCGGCAGTATGCTGCCGCCGACGCCCTTGCACATATCACTCGCGCGCGCGCGGCGGCCTCCGCGCGGGCGCGCGAGTGACACAGGTCCCCCCCGGTCCCTCGCCCACGCCGCCGAAGCTAACGGCGGCCGGTGGGACTATACACGTTCCCGCAGCCGCCGTCGTATGACGGCGATTTGCGGGAACGAGCCACTTTGTCGCCGTCAGATGCCGATCGGCGGTCGGCAAGTGGTTAAGGGGAACCCCATGCCAAATTAAAAAAAATGGTGTAGGGATCCCCCCCAAAATCCAAACCAGACCCTTATCTGAGCACGCAGCCCTGGCATGGCAGGAGGAGGCTGGGACAAGCGAGCGACCCCACCCCTCTGAACCATACCAGGCCACATGCCCTCAACATGGGAAGGATGCTTTGAGGTCCCCCAAAGCAATTTGCCCCCTTTAATAAGAGGGCCCCCAGATCCTGACACCCACCATGTGAATAGGTAAGGAGTAAAGTGGTATAAAAAACAAGAGACAGTTTTTGACAAGTCCTTTATTGTGTAAAATAGCTCTTCTTCTTTCTTCTTTCTTCCCCATCTTCTCCTGCCCCGGTCCTTCTTCTGGTCTTCTGCTTCTTCTTTCGGTCTTCTTCCTTCCTCTCTTCTTCTTTCATTTTCATCTTCATCCTTCTTATTTCACCACCCCCTCTTCCGCTGCCGCAACCGCGCCTTCCAGAGGCGTCTACCAGAATGGGTGGTCTTCAGTTTGACTGCCTCTTGTTTTTTGTACCACTTTACTCCTTTTTTGGTGAATGGGTAAGGGTACAATGTATTATTATTTAATTTTGTTATTTATTTATATAATTTAATTTATTATTATTTATTAAAGGGGGCTTCCCGATTCCGATAAGCCCCCCACCGGCAGACCCCCACAACCACCGGCAAGGGTTGTGGGGATGTGGCCCTTCTCTCCATCAACATGGGGACAAGGTGCTTTGGGTGGACCTCAAAGCTTCCTCCCCATGTTAAGGGCATGTGGCCTGGTATGGTTCAGAGGGGGGTACTCGCTTGTCCCCTCCTGCCATGCCAGGGCTGCATGCTCGGATAAGGGTCCAGTTTGGATTTTGGGGGAACCGCTACACCATTTTTTTTTTAATTTGGCGTGGGGTTCCCCTTAGAATCCATACCAGACCTGAAGGTGGTTAAATTAATTTTATAGTTTTGTGTCTGGGTATGGTAATCAACACTGTACTGGTGGTATAGTGTACTACATAAATTATTGGTGCTCTTGAGTAGTGAAATCCTGTGGATATTCCCTACTTTTTGTATTATTTGACAGATGTAGGAACTTATGGCTCTTGTTATCCTTAGGCAGGCCATAAATGGTTTAAATCTCAGTCAGTTCAGCAACACTGTCTGTGTTGATGGGAGAATCATGTACATTTCTTTCCTGCAACCCGTGGTTGCAGGAAAGAAATTTGCACCCTGTATGGCCTGCCTTAATATCTCCTGTAAAGCAGGAAGTAAGAGGAGCCATGCTGCAACCGAGCCAATGCTGGAGTAGTTACAGGAGTCAGGTAAGTGTTTGGGGATGGGGATAGGTAGGACAGGTAATGGGGTGTTTTTTACCTCACTGCATGCATTAAGGTAAAAAAACTTTCAGATTTTAGAATTGTATGTTAGCAAATTCAGATAATATTCTCCTGGAAAACCTATGCACTGTGTTTTATGCAGTTTTGTTCACTTGCTCTTGCTCATATCACTGCAGCTGCAAATCTTGTGATATGACAGTTCATGGGTATGTGCTGCATACCCTTTTTGTGCATCTAGTGCAACTAATGTGTAAGGGTAAAGATCTTGCGTTATAAGGTTCCCATATCTTAGTTATCAGAACATGTTTGGGTATTTAACCAGTGAAGGGAAAATCTGCCATAGGTTCCAGGTGCCAACTTCCCCACTAGGCCAATATTCTCAATCCACTCTGGATATAGTAAATTAGTGAAGGATTCCATAGGATACCTTGCCAGTTCAGTTGGGAAGCCCACCACTGCCAATGCAGACAATCATCCTGGTCCTAAACTGTAGTCCTCTCAATCTGTGAGATTGTAGGATCCTGTGGGGATCCTGATTTTATTGAGCTTCAGGGGATTATAGTGTGGTAGTCACCAGTGCCTATGGTTACTGTTTAAAGTGTCATTAAACCCACATCATTCAAAACCATCAATAAATGGTGTATTACATGCTGTTCCTACTCATTTAGTCACTATGGGATGCATTTCTGTACTCTTAAAAAAAGCAGGTTGAACCTGCTGTTATATATCTCCTCCTTCTGGCCAACTCCCCAATACATCTGGGGATTTTGCAGAGCAGTGTTAACAGGTCTGAACATTCTCAGTTTTCAGTATATTTCTACCCTGACCATTTAATCCCTGATCACATCTGAGCAGCTCATGTGACTATAGTGCCACACATGTGGGCGTATACACAGTGGTAAATGACAGCCCACTCCTTCCTTCCTCCTCCATGCCCACTAAACAGCTAAACACAATGGAGGCGGGATATTACATCTTGATTGATGGTGGCTTCACCTCCCCGTTATTCTAATACACAGGCTGGAGGGGAATGACACTGCCTGTGATTGACAGAAATCTGCCCACACCATGTTATTGGCAAAAAATAATACAAATTTAATTTCAAATAAATATTTGTATGACAATTTAAAACAGTTTATTAATATTAATTATTTATTTTTACTCTGTATCCCAAAGGCTGATTGATTTTTTCATTTTGAACATGTGACCAGCAGCAGAGGACTAGAAGCTCCTCCTGCCACTGTTTGCCTGCACACAAGCTGGGAGAAATCTGGGTCATGTGGTAGCTGCATATTGATTAGGAAAAGAGGTACTTTGGTTTGTTATTAAAACAAATACATCATTCACATACAGAAAGAGAAGGGATAATGTAAATTAAACAGTGTGTGTTTAGTATCACTTTAATATGTCAACATCTAGTAAGAAGTTTAAAATACTTTTTGGGACATTACATCAGGCAGAGAATCCCACCTCAAAATCACCTGCAACCTCCAAAACTCAATAAAAGCAGGATCCTCATTGAAACCCATGAGCTTCTAGCTAAGAGGTCTGTGGTTTAGGGGCGAGGGGCTTGTGCTCCATTGTCCATCTTCCATCCTTCTTACAAATGGCCCATGTGTGCATTGGTAAGAGGTCAAAACAATGATTTCTGCGGAGCAGCAAATTAGATCCAGCCGATTTGTTCAAGATTCAAGTTTGGGAGAACTAATTGGCTCATCACCATCTGTGAACATAACACCAGGGTAAGATGGGTTAGTAACAAGCTTCACTGTGCACTATTTGTATTTACAGTAAAAAGCTACAGCTGACATATTTGTCAAGGGCATGCCACTCTCTGCTGTTAGTCAGAAGTTTTCTTCTCTTATTTCTTCTATTAGCTTTGGCAGGAGCACAGTTTGTTGTCTCTGGCTGTCTGTTTTATTTCATCCAGCTATGTTGGCGATTAATGAATGGGATATACAGGGATGTCCTTCTCTGATAGCATCATTTGTAAACGGTGTAAGAATTAGCAACCAGTTTTTCTATACTGTTTACTTATGTCCTTTGCACTTTTTTGTTCACTTAAAATGTGCTTTCCCACGTGTCAATCATAAACGCCTGCTAGAATGCAGAAAACGTATGTTCAATGTTTACTTCTTTCACTCAGCTCAGTATATCTGACTTACCTGGAATCGCTGTGGATGTGTGTTTTATTTTAAATTTTTTGCTGAAATATCAGCAGTTGATATCAGTGGCGGCTGGTGTTTTTTTTTGGAGGGGGGTGGCAAACAACCACCCCCCATTGGTTGGTCGCTCGGCGGCACCCCATGGCACTAACCGCATCGGTTGCAGGCAGCTGATGGGCTCCGGTGGGTGGTTTGTGGGGTCTGGTAGGCAGCTTGCAGGTTGCGGGCTGCGGCGCGGAGCGGGCAGCCTGTGTGCCCCTAATAGACGGGCTGCCGCTGGTTAGTAGGCATTGCAATAGAAGCAATAAAAGAGGCATGCCATTGCAATAGAAATAAAAAAAGAGGCATAGATAAACTGAAAGGAAGCTCTTATGTCTGCTTATTACAAAGCAGAAGTACATTATGTTGTCAAAAGTACTGGGATGCCTGCCTTTATACGCACATGAGCTTTAATCGCATTCCAGTCTTAGTCTATAGGGTTCAATATTGAGGTGGCCCACCTTTTGCAGCTATAACAGCTTCAACTCTTCTGGCAAGGCTGCCCACAAGGTTTAGGAGTGTGTCTATGGGAATGTTTGATCATTCTTCTAGAAGCGCATTTGTGAGGTCAGCCACTGATGTTGGACAAGAAGGCCTGGCTTGCCGTCTCCACTCTAATTCATCCCACAGGTCTTCTCTTGGGTTGAGGTCAGTCAAGTTCCTCCGCTCCAAACTCGCTCATCCATGTCTTTATGAACCTTGCTTTGTGCACTGGTGCGCAGTCATGTTGGAACAGGAAGGGGTCATCCCCAAACTGATCCCACAAAGTTGGGAGCATGAAATTGTCCAAAATGTCTTGGTATGCTGACGCCTTAAAGTGGAACTTCCGCTTTAAGGGAAGGTGATCCCCTGGCATTTCATTTTTTTTTGGGGGGGGGGGCGAGGACCTGGGAGCCGTGGCTCCCAGGTCCACTTCCTCTCCTGGAGCCACGGCTCCGGAAGGAAGTTCACCTTCCCCCCTTTCTCCCTGCGATCTTCTGGGACACATCACAGGTCCCAGAAGATGCGCCAGCCATTCACAAGGTGCAGTGCGACTCGCGCCCGGCTTTGAAGCCAAAGCCGGATGCCCACACTTGTGATGCTGGTGCTGCCGAGGGGAGGGGCAGAAGACAGAGCCCTCGGGCAGCCACATCGCTGGAGCGAGGCACAGGTGAGTGTCTGATTGTTAAAGGCCAGCAGCTACACTTTTTGTAGCTGCTGATTTTTACCTGGGTGGAACTCCACTTTAACAGTTCCCTTCACTGGAACTAAGGGGCCAAGCCCAACCCCTGACAAACAACCCCACACCATAAACCCACCCTCCATCAAATGATTTGGATCAGTGTGCAAAGTAAGGTCCATAAAGACATGGATGAGCGAGTTTGGGTGGAGGAACTTGACTGGCCTGCACAAAATCCTAACCTCAACCAGGTAAAACACCTTTGGGATGAATTAGAGCGGAGACTGCAAGCTAAACCTTCTTGTCCACATCACTGCCTGACCTCACAAATGCACTCCTGGAAGAATGGTCAAACATTCCCAAGGACACACTCCTAAACCTTGTGGACAGCCTTCCTAGAAGAGTTGAAGCTGTTATAGCTGCAAAAGGTGGGCCAAGTCAATATTGAACCCTACGGACTAAGACTGGGATACCATTAAAGTTCATGTGTGTGTAAAGGTAGGTGTCCCATGTCCCAATACTTTTGACAATATAGTGTATGTGCTGGGACATGGGCTGGGTGGTGATGGTGTTCTGTTAAAACACATTGAACAGAGCCATTGCTCTGATAAGGATTTTTCTGACACCCAATGAACCTTGATTTCCTTCTTGGTACTTACATCTAGCCCTATCTTATTTCTATTAGACTAATAAAGGAAAATATGTCTCTAGTTATACTTGAACGTCTTGTAAAAAATATATTCCTATTTATTCTTTTTTTAGTATTATTTGTTTTTAAAGAAAGACGTATTTCATCTATTTAAGTAGCACACAACCCCATCCTAATTCTCTTCAAACTCGTGATTTGTGGAGTCCTAATCTGTGCATGCTTTGAATATAAATTAGAAAATGGACTTCTTTTAATGTGAACTGCTTGGCTTCATTTTCGTCATAATAAACATGTTGCAGGGCTGGGGACAAAAGACCTGTACAAAATGGCACCTTCATTCATGTGTGCCTAAAGCGGCATGATGTTTAAATATACCCCTGGAAGTTCCCCTTCATTACAGCCACTGTGTTTTTATCTTTTAATGTGTCAGAGGAATTCTGATTAGTATTTTTCCACTGACATGCTTGATCCCTTGTAGTTACTGCATAGCAACCAGCGCCACCTTGTGTAAGCTCTGATGATCACAGATGTGGCATATAACAAGGATTCACAGATCTTTAAGAACTAAATAATGCTACTAACTCCCTATTGTGTCAGGTATACAACCCGCACAAAAACAGACATGCAAGGCCGCCTACTGTATGCCATAATAAACAAAGAGACGGAGCTCAGCTATGAAGGATGCAGCATTACAGTGATATAAATCTATTCAGACATTTTGCTTCTGAGCACGCAGAAATGTTTCTTGTATGCGATGAAATACATAGATTGCTACAGACGGAAGGTGCATGTATGTTTAGCGGCAAGTCAGAAACCTTTAAAGAAGAAACTAATAAAGATTGCTGGAGATGTATGAGACAGTCTTAAAGAACCAGAAAACCTTCAAGTTACAATAATGCAGCTAGTCATATTGACAAATATTTATGCAATATCTTTATGCGAACCATGCTGTCTGTCGGCATTTGCAGCATGAGATATTAAACACTCTATTCAGGATTACTAAGAAGCTAACTGCAATTCATTTTTCCTGAAGTCATTTTTAGACTGAAGCAGAGTTAAAGGAATCTCTGTTATTGCAAGCAATTAAAACAGAACTTTCTCAGTCAACATTGACTATTTTTAACCCTGTTAGCATCAGTAAATAGTATGGATGGGCTCGGGCATGTTCGGAACCGAATGTGCCCGATCCCACCAGGAAGCCGACACTGCAGGCAGCTAATACCAGGCAGTGAGACATTTCCCGATCGCTGCAGCTGCAGATCGGAAATGTCTCACTGCCTGCGATTCGCGCTGCGCATTGTCAGCTTCCTGGCGGGATCGAACACGTTCGGTTCCGAACATGCCCGATCTCATCCTTGGTAAATAGATAGGAAAGTATATCATATTTGCTTGTTTAAAACTTTTTTTTATACATTTCTTTGGTTACTTCCTGGTTTCCAGCCCTAGGCAAATGATGTCAGATATCCCAGGAGTCTACAGGAGGGGAGGAGTTTTCTCAGATAAGCACACCCTCCTGCCTGCATGCCTTAGCTAGGGGGAGATGGATTCCAGGAAGTAAATGCTACATGCAGTGGTGGCTGCTCCATACGGGGCATAGGGGCGCCACCACCCTATCCTTGTGTTCGGCCCCCTAATCTACATGCGGGGCACCAGACACATGGATTCCAATGGCTCTAATTGGCTTCAAAAAAGGGTGGGCTCGGGGCGCAGAGCCCACTCACTTGTCTAACAATAGTGTATTAATATTCGCTATTGTCTTCCTGATTTTCCTCCATTAGGAAGTGGGAGGAGCAAGATTGGGCGAGAGGAGAAGCGATTGTATTGGCCGCCAGTACCGGGGGCGGGGAGAATGTATGGATATCCAGAAGATGACCACTGTCATCGGCTCTACATCCGTTATCTCTGCACCGCCGCCAAGAGCCCGTGTGAGTACCACCCACAAGAGTGGCCTGTTTGCCGCAACCCCCCTGGCTGGAGCACCAATGGCTCTAATTGGATTCAAAAAAGGGTGGGCTCGGGGCACAGAGCCCACCCACTTGTCTGACAATGGTGTATTAATATTCAATGTTGTCTTCCTGATTTTACTCCCGGCCAACCAGGAAGTGGGAGGAGCACGTTTGGGCGAGAGGAGAAGCGATTATAATGACCGCCGGTACCAGGGGCGGGGAGGATGTAAGGATATCCGGAAGATGGCCATCGGCTTTGCATCCAACATTTCTGCATCGGCGCCAAGGGCCCGCGTGAGTACCACCCACCGGCCACTGGCTACATGAATCACCTGCCCCTACTCTAGATGGCCACAATCAGAAATGTTACAGGGTATATTTCAAAGTGATTTTTCAGCAAAATAAAGCATGGAGACATGGATGGATGGGTGAGTTTGGTTTGAATAGTAATAATGAATTAAAAAGTGATTTTGGTTTGTGGTTCTCAGAATGTAGTTCCACCTTAACCTAATCTGACCTATATCTAGTGTGTTATTGATCCAGACAAGTCAGCAGATTGGGAGTTTCAATTTCCTTGACTGCATACTTGTTTCAGACCAGGAGAGCAGAAAGGAAAATGTTGAAAGGCCAAGGTTGCAATTAAAAAATAAAAATCAGCAATACCCCTATTGCTCTCTGGTCTTTAAAGCAGCAGTAAAGTAAAAAACAAAAAAAAAGATTTACCCTGGAAGGTAAAGCCATAATGGGCTAGTATGCATGGCATACTAGCACATTATGAAAGACTTACCTTAAAATGAAGCCCTCCAGCAGCGTGCTGTCACCGCTGCAGAGGCTTCCATCTTCTCCGGGTCTTCCTTCTGGGTTTGCAGACTCTGAGCTTCTGATTGGCGGAGCCACAATGACGTCACTCCCACACATGCACGTGGGAGTCTTGGCCGTATTACACAACTCTGAAGGAATGGCACGGGCATGCCGATCCTTCAGAGCACATGAGCTGGTGATGTCACTGGCTGCTGCTCGCTAGAATATCTTCTAAATGGTGCACGTTTAGGAGATGTTCATTTTACCTTCAGGTAAGCCTTATTATAAGCTTGTGTAAAATATCTCTGGTTCCAGTTGATGCCTCTTACGGGGAAACACGCCGGGTGGAGCCACATTCCTTGACGTCACCACATATCAGCGTGCTAGCAAGGTCCATGCCTGTGTGTTGCTTCAATTTGCCTTCTACCATTGTTTTAAATGTAAATGTAAGTGCTATATATTTTTAAATAAATGCATTTTTGGAAAACTACACCATGAAGCTTCCATTGCCTCCCATGTCGGTGACAACCTAGAGAAGGATGATCTGTGTCTTTGAGAGATCCATTTAGCTGAAATGCCTGCTTACTGGAGAGGAGCATTGTTTGGAAGAGTCTGAGGAGTGGATTACCCCTGTCAGCTGACATTTGTGTGAGCATTTACCATCTCTATAACTTGAGATCCAACTGTTCTGGTAAGCGGCGCTGATTACCCGTGGAAAAGGAGCACCGGGTGAAGCACCACTTTGCACTTTTTGGAGCACCCGTTGGACTTTTTTTTTTAAATGCTCACATTATTTCTGTTTAAATAACTCTTGATCTGTTATGGAAATATATTGACTTTGAATTTGCACAGTTTGTATCACATTATTGGATTGCTCGCTTATATATTTTTTCTATAGTTATTATAAGCTTACATAGTTACATAGTAAACAAGGCTGAAAAAAGACACAAGTCCATCAAGTCCAACATATGTGTGTGTTTTTAATATCAGTATTAAAATGTATACCCCGCAATGTTGTGCTCCCTTAGGTGTGCATCTAATAGTTTTTTGAAATTATCTATACTCCCAGCAGAGACTACTGCTTGTGGAAGAGAATTCCACATCCTCACTGCTCTCACCGTAAAGAACCCTCTACGCTTTTTAAGCCTAAACCGCGGTTCTTCCATTTTTAGTGAATGACCACGTGTCTTTGTGTACTCCCTTGCCCGGAATAGTTTTGTATCTACTGTGGGGTCACCGGTACAGTATGTGTACATTGAAATCATATCCCCTCTCAAGCGTCTCTTCTCCAGAGAGAATAAGTTCAGTGCTTGTAATCTTTCCTAATAACTTAGGTCCTCCAATCCCTTAATAAGCTTTGTGGCCCTTCTCTGTACCCTTTCCAATACCAGGACATCCTTCCTGAGGACTGGTGCCCAGAACTGGACAGCATACTCCAGGTGCGGCCTCACCAGAGACTTGTATAGTGGGCGAATTATTGATTTATCCCTGAAGTTAATCCCTTTCTTGATGCATGCCAACACTTTGTTAGCTTTGTTTGCAGCAGCTTGGCATTGCATGCCACTGCTGAGCCTGTTCTCCACCTGTAGGTAAAAATAATAAAACAGAGTTTACTACCACTTTGATTCTCAGTTAGCTGCATACACCAGAATAGAGCCATCATAGAACCCTTGTCAGTTTTTTTTATTGATAACTGAGTCTACATTAGAGAAGATCAACAACTTTGAGCTGTCTCCAGAACAAAAATAGTAGGGGAAGTCTTCCAAATGAGAAAATTGTGCCAGTGACAGCTAAGAGCGCATTTTCCTCACTTTGAAGAGATTTTCTATAACTTCCTGTTGTGTCTACAGAACAAGAAAATAAAATCCCCAATAGGAGAGATGATAAAAAATTACAAAAAATGGTGCGCATGCGCGAGTGGTCCAAGATGGCTGCCTGAGTTGAGACCTCCGCAGCACCCGAGCAGCCTACAGCACGGACCAGCGCCCTCCCTCCCGCACCTAACGAGCTGGACGGAACCCCTGAGCATGCCTGGAATACTAGCATATGTCCAGAGGCCCCGTTCGGAGAGACCTCGGCCCGGAATTTGGGTCGGCGGAGCACCAAGATGGCCACCGCTACCACGAGGCAGACACAAGGCCCTGAAGGCCCTGAAGGCACAGCTGAAGGAAGGCAAGTCATCGCCCCAGCATCACTGACTTACACTCCCCAGCCCCAAAGAAACCTGCTACAGGGTTTCAGCCCTTCCCCAACTTCCACAGAGTCCCTCCTGGGCAGAGAACTGGGAAACATTGCAGGCTCCACTTCGGGCCTACCGCGGTCCCCTTATCAAGAAATATCTATTCCCAACACCCCCATTCAAGACTCTCCATTCCCCCCAGGAGACCTATACCAGAAGCTAGCAGATCTGATAGACAAAAGCCTGACCACAACATCCACCAAAATAATGGTGGAAATGAATGCAAACTTTCAGAATTTAGGGATGCGCATGGAAGCCATTGAAAATAAACTGGACCTAACAGTTACCCGTACTAACCAAAATTCTGATCATATACAGCTACTGCAGGAGCATTTAGATGCTGCCATCTCAAGAATTGACGATTTGGAAAATCGTACCCAACGCTATAACTTTCGGATAATAGGGGTCCCTGAAACTTTTACTGATCCTTCTCAAGTAGCCCAAGAGATCATTAAAAATTTGATACCAAATATTTCATCACATCGCCTAGAACTGGACAGGGTCCACAGGACTTTAGGTCCCCCCAGGAAAGACGGTACCCCTAGGGACATTGTGACCAAACCCCATTTTTTTGCAGTGAAGGAAGCTGTCATGAAACAATCTAGAAGTGTCAGCCAACTGTCTTTCCAAGGTCATCCCATTCAGATATATGCAGATCTTTCTAAAGTCACCATTCAACGCAGGAAAGCCTTAAAACCACTCCTCACAGTCCTGGCCTCCAAAAACATTAAATATTGGTGGATTTTCCCCTTTGCAGTGAAATTTCAGTATCAATCTAAATACTATGCCTTCTCCTCTCTCCCGGAAGGAGAGAAAATCCTGCTACAGCTACAACTGATCTTGCAAGAAGCGGACATGGACATCACAAGCGGTAACCAAAGCTCGACCAAAAGACCCCCTCCGGCCAGCCTGTTTACCCCACTTTGGAATAAATCCAAGTCCAAGAAATCCAAAGAGAACGCCTTAACCTGACTATGCCTTTGGGACTCTGGATCCACGATAGGGGGTCCCCCCGGTTCGGTAGAACAGACGAGAGGCCTCCGAGCCTCACTTAACCTTTCATGCAGAGTTCCTTTATGTTGTTTCTATGCCTTTATAATGTTTGATTTATAGTTTGAAATGTAGTATTTTCTGATGGAGACTACTGGAGATTATGCCACCTGTTCAGTTTCCCCCAAGGGTTAGAGGCCCTCCAATCCTCACATGGGAGGGGTATATTTCCAACGCCCCCGAGCCCTCACTTAGGGGATATCTCCAATGTCTCACTTGTAATCACCCGGCTGGCATCTGGAGGGGCCTCCCCTCTCCGGCCCCCCGTGAGGGGTGCCCGGGGGTGGGGGGCCTCCTCTAGGGGTAGCGGGGCCTCTGCAGTCCCACCTGGGACGGAGACACACTTCCCCTTTTTAGCATCCTAAAACGGGGGGCGGGATCCTAAACTAGCAAATATTCCCGAAATGGGGTTCTCCCTCTGAGGGAAGCATGTTATCTGAGGCCCCCCGAGGGGGTGCCGGGGGGGGGACACCCCACTATTTATTAATATGTCTTCATGCCTAACAACAATATGCTGCTGCTCCTTTATTTCCTCAGTCAAAGTCAGCGTTGGTATCAAGCTTTTTATTTCTATAGTCCCGTTAGGGAGTGGACTTTGGGCTGCCGGGTGCTACACATGTGCCTCTTCCTCCCCCTCAGACACCTCGGTCTCTGGGGCAGAGGACGTCTGAACTTTGCTTCAGACACCTACAGTGTATGACCCCGGGGAGGTTTCCCATTCCCCGTGGTTCATACAAGACTAAAAGATGCTTCCTCACGCATCTTTCCTCCTTGTTTTGTTTGTTTTTTCTCCTTTACTCATATTCTTTTTCTTTCTTCCTTTCATTTCTTTTTCCAGGTTTAGGGGGAAGCTAACGCGCTGTCTCTTTTTTATCCTCCACCAGTGGCTCTTCGAAGTGAGCAGTGTTTCTTCCTTGCAATTGGGGACTGACTCTCGTCACAGGCTTTCTACCATACAGCCTCATAAGGTAAGTGACGCTTGGATTCTCAGCTTCGATTCCTCACTGCTCCATGGCTGACACTATTCGCTCCACCCTTAAAATTGCCACACACAATGCTCAGGGTCTCAACTCCCCTGCCAAACGCCGAAAAGTCTTCAACTTTTATAAATCCCAACATTTAGATGTAGTTCTTGTACAGGAAACACACTTTCCCCATTCCTTCACCCCAAAATTTCTCCACCAACATTTCCCACTCTTCCACCTGGCGGGTACTGTTAACAAGACCAAGGGCGTCGCTATGCTATTTTCCAAACGGTGCAACTTTCTATTGAAGGGCGAATACAAGGACCCGGAAGGCAGATTTATCCTAGTAAAAGTTTGGATGAATGGCCATCTCCATGGGCGTCCGCAGAACTTTTTTCAGGGGGGGTATCATTTTAAGTTCACCCATGCTCCGCCCCTTTTGACAATGTCATGAATGGGAGGGGCTTAGCCGTGACTCGCAATTATTTATTTTTAAGGGGGAAATGGCAGACTTTATTCCAGGCATGTGCTATGTACATGGTGCAGATTCCAGGCATGTGCTATGTACAGGGTGCAGATTCCAGGCGTGTGCTATGTACAGGGTGCAGATTTCAGGCGTGTGCTATGTACAGGGTGCAGATTCCAGGCATGTGCTATGTACAGGGTGCAGATTCCAGGTGTGTGCTATGTCCAGGGTGCAGATTCCAGGCGTGTGCAATGTACAGGGTGCAGATTCCAAGCGTGTGCTATGCCAGTATGCATACCCAATCCCCCCCACAGAGCTCTCTTCCCCCCACAGAAGAGAGTTGTCTATAACTCACAGTGGCAGGTCAGGCTCCTGTTGATACACGCTGCAGGCTTGAGTGGCTGTGGATAACCCACCTTGCCCCCTCCTCTGTCTGTATATGCAGAGCTGGGAGAGCAGGAAGGGTTTTGTGTGTGCTGACTCCCGATGCTAGACTGCCGGCTGCCATCCACAGTGTAATCTACCTTCTTGTGCCGGGTGCTGGTACATGGAGAGTGTTCCAGCGCCCAGCACCTGCTCACACTCTGTGCGCTGCACTCGGGTGATTAGGGTGTGTGTGCCTGGGCACAACCGTGCACACACCTATGGCGGACACCTTGCGATCCCTGATTCCAGGGGGGGGCACTTGCCCCCCCTTGCCCCTACCTGCAGACGCCCATGGCCATCTCTACTCTTTCATTTCCTACTACGCCCCTAATAAAGGCCAAGCAGATTTTTTCCAAGCTATGTTCCGGTCTCTGAAACCCCTTTCAGAGGGGACCCCTATATTTGGGGGGGACTCAAACGCTGCTCTTGATCAGGGTCTAGATAAATCAAACCCTCTGAAATCATGCCTAATTTGCCCCACAAGAGTTAGTCTTAGGATTGCCCGAATCCTTAACTCTCAGGGTCTGACAGATGTCTGGCGGGACGTACATCCCACAAAAAGGGATTTCACCCACTTCTTGGCTCCACATCTTACCTACTCATGGATAGATCACATTCTAATTCCAACCCACAAACTCCCTAGTGTGGTCAACTCCCAAATTGTGGACACCCCTGTCTCAGATCACTCCTTAGTCACCTTGTCTCTCACATGTGACTCCCCAGGCCGCAGCGCCTCCTTCTGGCGATTGAATGAGTCTCTCCTCAATGATCCAGTGATGGTCACAACTATTGATAATGCCTTGAAAGACTTCTTTTTGTTAAACGATACAGTTGACGTCTTGGCGGAACCATTCTGGGCTGCTCATAAGGTATCAATAAGGGGTACATTGATCCAGATTGCTTCTAAACGCAAAAAAGAGCACTTAGCAGAATGTGCACAGCTTGAAAAAGCTTATTATTCCCTCAAGACCCAACACAAGAACAACCCATCCTTGGTTTCTACTGATCAATTGGACTCTATTAGAACCCAATTGAACCTCGCCCTCCCGACCAAAGCCGAAAAACAACTCTGATGGATAGGCGCCAAATTTTACTCCCAAAAAGATAAGCTGGGGTCAATGTTGGCCGCCCGCTTAACCCCCCACACTCGTACTCATGCGCTACCTAAAGTTCGGTTCCAAAACCAGGGTACCACTAGTAAACCTAAAAAGATCCTCCAAGCCTTCGGGGACTTCTATACCAAACTCTATAGCTCCCCCCCTCCACCCGTAAAGGTGATATCTCCCAATTCTTAGACTCCCTCCCAATCCCTAAACTCTCTAACGAGCATAGGGCATCTTTGGACAGTGCTTTCACAGAAAGGGAGATCGGGGATGTTATCAAACAACTGAGAAATAGATCTGCCCCGGGCAAACGTTCGTTACAACATTGACTCCACATGACAAAGTTTTTTAATTCCAAAATTACAGGAACCCCAATAAACTCTGACTTAAATACAGCGTTTATCTCTGTAATACCTAAACCTGATAAGAACCCGGAAGAAGTGTCAATCAATAACGACCTCAAAATTTTAACGAAAGTTTTAGCGAACCGGCTAGCTTTATTCATAAACAATTATGTCCATAAGGATCAGGTGGGTTTCATCCCAGGCAGGCAGGGCCTCGACTAGACCAGGAGAGCTATAGATATAATTTCCATACTTCAATCTAATTGGACGGGGGGTCCAGCTCAGCAGGGGATGCTTCTCTCCTTAGACATAAACAAGGCATTCGATTCGGTCACCTGGCCATATATTTTTCAGCTGCTAGAACATTGGGGGGTTTGGGGAGCGCTTTCTTGGCATTATCCATTCTCTATATGCTTTTCCAAGAGCACTAATCCGTCTCTTACCTATTACGGTTCTTTCGCGAGGGGTTTGGGGGGTTACAAGATCGTCGACTTTTTATATACCGGTCCACTGGCTTAGCTTACGGAACAAATACAGATTCCTCTCTTCGTAGGGGACGACTCGACCTGGGGGGCAGGTTAATCTAACTTCATACCTTTAATATAGATATCGAGAGGACCAGATCAGCTCCGGGACGGACGGACCCTACTTTGGGTGGACTAGGAATACCTGTATTAACAAATACTTATTTCGATCGGCCAAGCGATTTTGAAAGCAATTTTAAAACTCCAGCAATAACTATTCCCTCTACCCGGACATCAAACTGTGAAGAAGGCCCAAGAATAGTCCAAATCCATAATGTC
>BLSH010146127.1:2203971-2216527 GCA_018402905.1 Glandirana rugosa
ATTTATAGCACAAAAAATAAACCCCCCCCCCCCCAGTGATTAAATACCACCAAAAGAAAGCTCTATTTGTGTGAAAAAAGGACGCAAATTTCATATGGGTACAGTGCTGCATGACTGAGTAATTGTCATTCAAAATGTGATAGCGCTGAAAGCTGAAAAATGGCCTGGACAGGAAGGGGGTTTTCGTGCCAGGTACTGATGTGGTTAAAATAACTTTCACCGAAAGGTAAATTTGTTTTTTGTTTTTTTGTTTTTTTTTTCAGTGGGTGGATGCCCAATAGGCTGGACCGGAGTACTAAACATTTAAATAATTATAATAATCATGGCTGCTTTTTAGGAATTGAAAGGGTGTCGATTTCATTCAGCCTTTTCTTTGTTTAAACTGAATCCTAGAGTTACAAAGCTAAAAACTAATCATTTCAACTGGGATTGTGTCTTTGAATTAAACATTTCCCTTGGTCTTATATATCACCCACATTTAAACATTACATTTAACAGTATATTGCTTATTTCTTAGATGTTTAGAACTTTTCTGCTTCACAGACAGACACAATCTTTTAAGGGGGGTTACATATGGTGGAATGTCTGTCTCTGTATCGGTTTCTTTATTTACACAGACACACAGAGCATGTAAAGGAAGGGGGAATCTGCAAGTGAAAGCATTCTCATCTCTGAGTCCCAAATACTTTCTTATAAAGGATGACCCTCAAACATCAGTAACAAAACTTATTTTACAAATCATAATAAGCATTACCTATCTCTCTTAAGGTAACCTTGTCATTTTATATAGACAATACAAACAAGCACCATGTTCATTAGTTAGCTTCAAACAATTCGGACATACACATAACAATGAATATTCAAACAAATCTCATTGCTCTGAAATTTTTGCAACCCAGAGACCAATGCTGTTTACTATTGCAAATTAAGGCTTCCTGAAAATACAACAGTTTGATTTGCATGTCAGTCTCTCGCCCAATTTATCAAACAAAAACAAAATCGCAAGCCGGTGTAGCACCTCAAATAAGCCAGCTAAGATTCTGATACATTTCCTACGCTTTCTGAATGTACTATGGCTCCCAATACAAATACACCACATTAAACCCAGCACAAACAGTCTAGCACAATTCTGCATCATTTTTGTATCTCTTATTTGCACAAATCGACCCCACTTACTCCTGGTACCAAATCTCTTATCACGTTATTATGTTCGATATGTGCAAAGAGAGATCACACATGTTATACTAGTTATTTTATAGCTGGACAAAAATTAATACATTACTACATTTCACAGACAGACCCTTACAAAAGATCTATTGAAGGAAGAAGGAAGGGGGAGGGTTTGAGGGGGATGCTGCAAGTCTGCGTCTGTCCCTTCTCTTTTTTTTCCTAACACAGACATGTAGACAAATATTTCTCACGTAAACTTACAAAGACTTTCTGACAAAAGCTTCTATCTTTCTTACTCTTTTACAACTGTCTTTTCACTTCATCACTTAATCTACAGAACGAAATGCAGTTAACCTCTTGGCACTGTTTTTACTAGTCCCCAACCGTTGTCATTAATGCCTAACAAAATTCCAGTCTTACAGTCGGGACATGACATGTCAGTTGTAATGTAGACAGTTAACCCTATTGTTCTAGAGAACTCTCACAGTGCTCGGCTGCCACTCTAAGTTGCCTTAGGGTGCGCTTTCCATAAACGTGAGCTGGTCACCTAGTACTTCAGTCAAACTGACAGTACAGAGCGAGTTCGAATGACACGTGACCACTTGCCACTCTCAACAAAGGATAGAACAGTCTACAGTATGTCACAGTTCAGTATACGGGTATATAATCCTTATTCACATTGACATCAGTGGCATTTGTCCAGTCTTACCACCTGGACTTTATACCACACAAACAAATTATCTTATACTTCTACGCGACAGTAAAGAAAAGCAAAGTAGCAGGATCACCCAAGACAGACTGACAATTATCAAAGTACACTGTGTCTAACACAGTACTTTTCTGAGTCTCCCGGAGACTCTTTCCCATGAAATAAGCCACTACCCGGAGTGCGCATAATTTCATATAATGGCTGCTCCTGGAGCAAGCCGCAGTTCCCCAATATTAAGTCTCCCGGGGACTTATTATGGCCACTTCCCGGAGTGCGCCATATTTCAGAGATCGGAACTAAGTCAGAGCCCGAGAACACCTGGATAGATAAACAAAATTATGTATACCTTACCCGGGGTCAAGAAGGGATGACTTTGCGATCTCGGTGGGACCTCCACTTGTTAGGAACTGCTATGATAACCCTTGGCTATCATCTCTCTGTCAGTCTGTCTTGAGTTTGGACGTCCAATGAGAGATTGAGTTCACCCGAATGAAATGGATGCAGACAGACACACAAATATGGTGAAAACAGTCTCTGGCTTTACTGGGAGGACAATGGGTATTTATATTCAATTCATACAAAGGGAGGCGTATATTACACAAAGAAAAAATTGCCTTGTCAGCAGTTATCTATAAATGATGTCATTAATTCAAGAATAACATAACATATTAGAATGTAATTACTCAGCTTACTCAGGTTACAGACGTTCAATCTACAAAACAGGATGTACTGCAAGGTGAGATAACATGTTATGATGTAGCAAATTACATAAGAGGATGTATTTGCCGGATAAGATAGCATGTTATGACGTGATTACTTAGAAGTGACCCCTACAGGGTAAGACAGTGAGTCAAAGGACAGGATACGTTTGTGTGCCGAGACAAAAAAACCTTGTCAGCATAAACTTCTTGCTAATATTAAAGCAGAATTTTTCTTTATACAACAATATGAAATAATTAAGGATAATAGGTTCTCTACTCATTACATTATGGAAAACATGTTGTTTTGACCTGTACCAATATTTAATGAATATGGAATACTGATGATCATGTTTTACTTTCTTCTTTTTGTAGATTTCTTTTTAATTTCCTATGACTAAACACTTCTTATGTATTAAACGTTGTCTGTCTTGAAGAAGCGGATGATTCGCGAAACACACTAACTTTCTCAAAATTCTTACAGCTATTATTGTAATGTATTCTGCTGTTAGCAATATGTGCATTTTATATTGTATGAAATAAAAGACAAACCTTTTTAGATACACATTTGTATCTATCCTCTTGCCAGTTAAGTGACGATAGAGGTATACTCAAAGTCCCAAATTTAACCTTTCCTTGCCTTTCAATTACTGTACTGGGATGATACCCCTATGTCACTCTCATTAGAAGAATGAAACTCTATTCCACAAACCCAAACTTTCTCGATATCTCTGTACAGTTAGTTCCATCCTCTTTTCAGTGTGCCTCTAGTTTTGACCTCATGTATTGCTGGAGATAGACATTTTATGATTTTTTGACCTATCTGATGTTCATTTGTTATGATGTGCACAAATTTTGGATTAAACTTCTCTACAATCTGCAAGATGTAATTGGATCAAGTCACTGTCTGACAATGCTGCTGAGGCTGTAGGTTACAGCTATCTCACCACAACTGGGTCGATTATAGAGATCACAGTTACAGTGCTTAGATTTGGGGAGGCAGAACAGTCAAATATCATTTATAGCCCCACTTAAAAATCTTCTATAGCTCTGGAATATACTGTGAGATGGGATATGGATTCAGAATATACAGCAGATTAGAAACGTGAAGCCATTTTAATACAAGTCTGTACATGTCTGCAAGCTAATCACAGCACCCTACAGCCTACAAAACAGCAACTCCAGTGTTTTTCTAATGGACCTGTGTTGTACAAGTCAATTTGTGCATCATACATGTATGCAGTAGAAGGTGCCTGCATTTGTACATGCCATTTTGAATTCTGCTTATAATATTTTCTCAAACAAGTGACAGAGAAAGCTTCACTGTGCTTCACAAACAAGCTTCAATCACAGATCTAAGCAATTGATTCATTTCTCGAAGACTCCCAGTTAAAGCGGAGTTCCACCCAACTCGCAGTGAGAGAACAGAGGTCTGTGTATGTAAACACCGATCTCCGTTCTCATAGAGGGGGAAGGGCTGTGATCACAGGCTTCCTGTGTATGGAGGCCGTGATCACTCCCCTCCCCCTGCCAGCCCAGCCCCCATACAGTTAGAACATGCCTAGGGAACACAGTTAACACTTAGAGCGCTCCCTCCCGGTTAACCCCTTCACTGCCAATGGCATTTACACAGTAATCAGTGCATTTGCATAGCACTGATCGCTGTATAAATGCCAATGGTCCCAAAAAAGTGTCAAAATGGTCCGACATGTCCACCGCAATATCGCAGTACTGCTAAAAATCACAGATCACCGCCATTACTAGTAAAAAATAAAAAAATAAAAACCCCAGAAATGAATTCTCATCATCATCAGTAAACGCGGCAACTTTTGCACAAACCAATCAATAAAAGTCGATTGCGATTTTTTTAACCAAAGATATGAGGAAGAATATCGGTTGAAAGCGTTGAAAAAAAATGTTTTTTTATATATATTTTTTGGATTTGTATCTTAGCAAAAAGTAAGAAAACCTTTTTTTTTTTTTGCAAAATTGTCGCACTTTTATTATTTATAGCGGTGATCAGAAATGACGCAGAGGGGATCAAATACCACCAAAAGAAAGCTCTATTTGTGGGAAAAAAAGGACGCAAATTTTGTTTGGGTACAATTTTGCATGACTGCGCAATTGTCAGTTAAAGTGACGCAGTGCCGAATCGCAAAAAGTGCTCTGATCCTAAAGTGTGAAATCCTTCCGGGGCTGAAGTGGTTAAGGAGGGATGAGCTCCCTCCAGGCTCACCTGCCTTCTGCCTATCCATTATAATGCATGTGCTTCCACTGTGGAGGCTCTCAAAATTTAGAGCTAGGACTGCAGATTGCTCTGCAGCTCACATGTATTTGTAAATGCGTGCAAACCGAACATTTCTCTTAACCACTTGCTTACTGGGCACTTAAACCCCCTTCCTGCCCAGGCCAATTTTCAGCTTTCAGCACTGTCACTCTTTGAATAACAATTGCGAGGCCATGCAACACCGGACCCAAATGAGATTTTTCTAATTTTTTTCACACAAATAGAGCTTTCTTTTGGTGGTTTGTTAATCACTGCTGGTTTTTTTATTTTTTGTTAACCACTTGTCACCGCCCGCCGCAGCGTGGCTCTTTATCGCGAAACGCCGCCACAGGACGGCGGGCGTGACAACTAGTATTGTGCGCGCGCGTGCCGTCGGAGGCGAGCTCGCGCGCTCACTGTGTCCGGGGGGGGGGCTGGGGAGCGGGTAGGGCAGACTCTCATCGCCGGTTACCTACAATGGCCCCCCCGCAGTGAGAGAAAGGAGGTCCGTGTAAGTAAGCACGGATAGAGGGGGAAGGGCTGTGATCACAGGCTTCCTCTATATGGAAGCCGTGATCACTCCCTTCCCCCAGCCAGGGCAGCCCACACACAGTTAGAACACGCCCAGGGAACACAGTTAACCCTTAGAGTGCCCCCTGCAGGTTAACCCCTTCACTGCCAATGGCATTTACACAGTAATCAGTGCATTTTTATTGCACTGATCGTTGTATAAATGCCAATGGTCCCAAAAAAGTGTCAAAATGGTCCGACATGTCCGCGACAATACCACAGTACCGCTAAAAATCGCAGATTGCCGCCATTACTAGTAAAAAATAAAAAAAAAATAAAAACCCCAGAAATGAATTCTCATCATCCGTAAACGCGGCAACTTTTGCGCAAACCAATCAATAAACGCTGATTGGGATTTTTTTTTACCAAAAATATGAGGAAGAATATAAATCAGCAAAAACCGATGGAAAAAATGTTTTTTTATATTTTTTTTGGATTTGTATTTTAGCAAAAAGTAAGAAATTTGGTTTTTTTTGCAAAATTGTCGCTCTTCTTTTGTTTATAGCGGCGATCAGAAATGACGCAGAGGTGATCAAATACCAGCAAAAGAAAGCTCTATTTGTGGGAAAAAAAGGACGCAAATTTAGTTTGGGTACAACGTTGCACGACCGCGCAATTGTCAGTTAAAGCGACGCAGTGCCGAATCGCAAAAAGTGCTCTGGTCCTAATGTGGGAAATCCTTCTGGGGCTGAAGTGGCTAAAAAAATGAAAACAGACTGAAAATTTGGAAAAAACAAAAACAAAAACACTTTCATGGTTTGTTATAAAATTTTGAAAACAGGTCATTTTTCTCTTTCATTGATGTGCGCTGATGAGGCGGCACTGATGGGCACTGATAGGCTGCACTGATGGGCACTGATAGGCAGCACTGATAGGCGCTGATAAGGTGGCACTGATGGACACTGATAGGTGGCATTGGTTGGCACTCAAGAGGCGGCACTTGTGGGCACTGATAGGTGGCACTGATGAGCACTGAGAGGTGGCACTGATGGGTGGCACCAATGGGCACTGATGGGCGGCACTGAAGTGCACTAATAGGGGGTACTGATAGGTGGCACTGATAGGCAGCACTGATAGGTGGCACTGATGGGCACTGATGGGTGGCACTGATGCGCACTAGTAGGCACTGGTAGGTGACACTGATAGGCAACACTAATAGGTGGCAGTGCTGATGAAGCACTGTTGGCCACTGATTGACAGCACTGATGGGCACTGATAGGTGGCACTGGTGGAACTTGATAGGTGGCACTGGTAGGTGGCACTGGTGGGCATTGATAGGTTGCACTGGTGGACACTGATAGGCAGCACTGATATGCACTGGTAGGTGGCACTGGTAGGTGGCACTGGTGGGCACTGCGTAACAGCAGTGGCTCTCCGATGTCCCTCTGACAGAAGCTGGTGATCGGCTTGTTTTTTTTCTCCTCACGCTGTCAGTGTGAGGAAAAAAAATGCTGATTACCGATCTTCTATTTACATCATGTGGTCAGCTGTCACTGGCTAACAGCTGATCATGTAGTAAGGGGCTGGAATCGAGTCTCAATGACTCGCTGATCACAGAGATTGTCGTGCAGCCCACAGAGGGCACGAGCTCGGAAGGACGTACACGGACGCCATCCGGGCAATGAAGGCCCCCCATTGTAGCCATCCTTTGGCTATAGTGCAGGTGAGAGGTGGTTAAATACCAAAATGTAGCTGTCAGCAAGTGTAGTATCAAATTCACTGCAATAAGCATGCTACCAAACCATTTAAAATGCTGTTTTAAATTAAAGTCTACGATATGTGAATCAAGTTAGTAAGTTATGGCCATTTTTAGGCCTTGTATGAAAGCTACTGCTTGGCCATCTGTCAATGCAGAAAATGTTTTTTAAAAAACGTCTTTTGGTCTTGTCCTGCAGCTATGTGGTGTTACAGAACAGTACAATTTTCACGGATAGGCTAGGTGACAGCGTAAACCAGCAGCACATATTTGGTGGTGAAACTAATTTTTTTATTTTACAATTAGTGTGGCTTGCATACAGCAGTAGCACCCTAATGCAATTCATTAGGTATTAGGTATTTTTAGCAGTGACACATGTTTTTTCATTAAGCTGTAATAAGGACGCTTTGACTCAGAGATAGAAATTGGCCTGTAGTTTGCTGAGCCATGTTCTCGTTGTTGCAAAACTGTCCTGCTACTGGACATTTTCTATCAAACTCTCCATTAAGATTTAAAGGATCACAGATGAAGCAAGAGTGCAAAATTGGCCAGAAAAAGGGGTTTTTTTCAGCAGGGACGTGGGGGAATGCAGTTTCGGCACCTTCAGCCATGAATGTATGTAACGGCAAGGGATACTGGTCTATGCTGGAGGTTCTATTGATGCTGAGGTGATCTATTGTTGCTGGCTGCTGGAGGGACTATTGTTGCTTGCTGCTGGGAAATCTGTTGATGTTGCTGGGGGTCTATTGTTGCAGGGTGGATCTATGGTTGCTGGGTGGTATTTTGTAATGGATGGTCCATTATTACTGGGGGTATCTATTACTGCTGGGGGGGGGGGTCTATTGTTGCTGGCTGCAGAAGATCTATTGTACAGCTTTTCTTGTTGTCATTAACAAATCGCATACAAATTATTTAGCACCACAAAATGATACTTGGTTCTGTACTGAGAGGTGGGTAGGGGGTGGAACCAAGGGACGGTGCTCAGAAGTGGGTAGGGGCAGAGGCAAGGAGTGACTCAGAAGAGGGGAGTTCCTGCACCTATTCTCTGAGAAAAAAAGCACTGGCTGGCAGTAAGAACATTTTAATGAATTAGGCAGAAATTTACTGGAGACAAAAAACAAAGGCAGGGGTTCTTCCTCCTTGTGACAGTGGCCGGGGGATCCTCTCCCCACACCTCACGAAAATGCAAGCTCAATCTCTAAGCCAGAACATAGGGCTCTCCAAAACCTGGACGTGAACTGGACCCCCCGGTCAGACACGATATTGCTGGGCACTCCATGAAGCCGGACGACTTCTCTTATAAACGTGTTGGCCGTTTCGGCCGCTGAGGTGGTCCCCTTCATGGGGATGAAGTGTGCCATCTTCGTCATTCAGTCCACTATGACGAAGATGGTCGTAAAGCCTTCGGACGGGGGAAGTTCCACAATAAAATCCATCGCCAGTTGCGACCACGGGCGCTCAGGTATGGGGAGAGGGTTTAGGAGACCCCAGGCTTTAGCCTTGTCCGTCTTATTCCTGGCACAGACAGGACAGGCCCCAACGTATCTCCTGCAGTCCTCGGTGATGTTGGGCCACCAGAATGACCGAGAGATGAGCTCCGCGGTCTTTCGAGCAGCAAAGTGTCCGGCCAGTTTGTGGTCGTGGCACCGACCCAAGATCCTGAGGCGTAAACTTGCTGGGATAAACATTTTCTGCCCTAGCCACCATAGACCATCTCTGACAGTCAGTCGGGGGTCTCTGTCGGCAGTGGAACCGGCCAGGACCCGACGGAGTTGGGAAAGAAAGTCCTCATCGGACAGAAGGAAATTCCATGCCGGAAGTATGGTGTCAGGTGGGGCAGTATTTCCTGGCTCCGAGAACATCCGGGACAGGGCATTGGGCTTGCTATTCTTCGACCCTGGGCGGTATGTTACATGAAAGTGGAACCTGGAGAAGAACAGTGCCCAACGGGCTTGCCGAGGTCTTAGCCTCTTTGCCGTTCGGAGGTACTCCAGGTTCTTATGACCGGTGAAGATGAGGACAGGATGAGAAGCCCCTTCCAGCAAATACCACCATTCCTCTAGAGCCGATTTGATGGCCAGTAGCTCTCTATCTCCCACGTCATAATTCCGCTCCGGTGCGGTTAGTTTTCTGGAGAAGAAGGCTACTGGGTGAAGCAGGGCCTTGATACCCTGGCGCTGGGACAGGATAGCCCCTACTGCGGTTTCTGATGCGTTCATCTCAAGGACGTATGGCAAGGCTGGGTCCGGGTGTTTCAGAATGGGAGCCGAAATGAAAAGGGACTTGAGTCTCTGAAAGGCGTCTTGAGCCTCAGGGGACCACCGGTATCGTGTGTTCTGCTTGGTCAAGCGTGTGATAGGCTCCACAATGGCAGAAAATCCCTTTATGAACTTCCTGTAAAAGTTTGCGAATCCCACAAATCTCTGAACCCCTTTTCGGTCTGTTAGTGCGGGCCATTCCAAGATAGTGGAAACCTTTTGGGGATCCATGTGAATGCCTGTTGTGGAGATAATCAATCCTAGGAAATGCATGCTAGGCTGTTCGAAAGAGCACTTTTCCACTTTGGCATACAAGCCATGCTGTCGGAGTCGCCCCAGAACCTTGGTGATGTGCCTGCGGTGTTCCTCCAGGGAAGCAGAGAAGACCAGGATGTCATCAAGATATATAATCATGAAGAGGTCCAGGAAGTCTCGGAACACATCATACCGGTTTTTAATAGTTACCCGGTTGAGCTCCCTGTAGTCTATGAATGGCAGGAGCGAGTGGTCTTTCTTCTCTACAAAGAAGATACCGGCTCCAGCCGGAGACGTGGATGGTCTGATAAACCCCTTCTTGATATTCTCGTCCAGGTACGATTTGAGGGCCGCTAGTTCAGGCTCGGAGAGAGGGTAAATCCTCCCAAAAGGCACTTCAGCCTCGGGCAGCAAGTTGATGGGGCAATCGTAGGGCCTATGCGGCGGGAGTTTGTCAGCCCCCTTTTTACTAAAAACATCCAGGAACAAATGATAAGCCTGAGGGAGGAGAGTCTGAATGTCAGGTTCAGTGTCGGACTCCAGGCTGAGGAGTGAGGGAACAGTTCCATCTCCGGGACTCAGGCAATTATGGCGGCAATAGAGTGACTGGAAGTGGACGACTCCGGTGGTCCAGTCAATGCAGGGGTTATGTGCCTGGAACCAAGGTAGTCCCAGGATGATGGGGCAGAGAGGAGATGCAATGGCATCCAGCCGCAGACGTTCCTGGTGACCATCCAGGGAGAAGAGGGACCGTCTCATGCGTAACAGTCCCGGATTTGATGGGTGACCCGTCGGCCAAGCGGACCACCAGTTTATGTGCCTTGGGTTGCAGGGGAATGTGGTGTAGTGTAGCAAAATCCAAGTCAATAAAACAACTGCACGCCCCGGAGTCAAGGATTGCTGGCACCGTGATAGTCCCTCCGGGAAGCTGTAAAGACAGGAAAATGGTGAGATGAGCCGGAGACTTAGTGAGGTCATTGGAGACATGTGGCTGGGTTCTCCGCAGTAAAGGCAAAGGTTCAGCTGGAACCGGCGTTGTCTTTCCTCGGAGCTGAGCGAAGGCCGAAGCAGTCCAATCTGCATGGGTTCAGAGACGTCCTGCGGAGAGGAGGAGCATGATGTCGGGTGAAAGGGAGGCCGTGTCGGGTAGCTGGGGACCCGAGGAAGCATCCAGGTAGGGCGTAGCTGCCCAGAAGACCTTTCGGTGCAGCGCTCTCTGAGGCGCCGATCGATGGAAATGGCCAGGGTGATCAGCTCCTCCAAAGTCTTAGGGATCCCCACTCGCGCCAGCTCATCTTTCAGAGGTTCCGAAAGTCCCATGCGGAACTGAAACAGGAGAGCCGCGCTGCCCCAGGCTGTGTCCAAGCTCCAGCGCCGAAATTCAGCGGCATAGTCCTCCACTGGGCGGCGGCCCTGCTGGAGGTTGTGCAGAGTAGCCTCTGTGGTGGCGGCCAAGTGGGGGTCTTCATACAGCTGCGCCATGGCCTGGAAGAAGGTTGCAGCGGTGGCAACTTCAGGGGCATTTTGCTCCCATAGTCTGAGAGCCCATGCCTGGGGTTCACCCTGCAAGAGGGAAATAATAAATCCGACCTTGGTGCTCTCTAGCGAAAACGTGCGTTGCTGCAGTCCCAAGTATAAATCGCACGCACTCCGGAAGACCCGGAACTTGCGCCGGTCCCCGGAGAACTTATCCGGCAGCGGGACCTTAGGTTCCGAGAGCAGGGCCACAATGGTACGGGCTGTAGGAGCACCGGAGGCCGGGGCGGTGGACAGTTCCTGTACCCGCTCTTCTAATCGGGTGTATGCCTCTTGTAAATTCTTGACGGCTTGGGTGAGGCCTGCAAGATGTGCGCACAAGTCGTCCATGGCGGAGCGGGTTCCCTGCGCAGACTCAGTCATGGCTGCTCGTTTCTGTCACGAACCTGGTGGTGGTGTCTGTCTTGTGCAGGGAACAACCGCTCTTGCGCACCCGATTCGAGGACCCCTGGTAGAGTAGGCAGAGGCCCAAGAGTGCGGGATGGCACGAGGGCTGGAGGGTCACCGATGATGTAGCGAGGCTCCAGAAGACGTGCAGATAGAAGGATGGTCATACAGGCTGGGTCGGCAACAGGCAGGCAGGAAGGTACAAGAGGATCAGGCAAACGGGTAGTCAAAGTCCAAGCAAGGTTCATTAACGGGCGGGCAGCAGAGGTACAAGGGAGCAGACAATCGGATGGTCGTGGGTAGCCGGGGTCAGTGCAGGTAGCGGAACAGCAGGTCAGGACAAGCCGGGTCAACAGGAGGCAGAGCAAACACAGGAACAGGTGGCAGGAGCTGAGGCTACAGGTCACGGACACTGTAGAACGAGCAGCACTTGTTGCTGGAGTCTCTGGATTTAAATAGCGCCATTTGGCGCCGTTTCCGGCGCGCGCGAACGCGCACGGGCGCGCGCACCACCGCGGAAACAGCCAGAATTCACTGGCAAACATGTCCATTCTCTAACAAGAGTTGAGCGAACACCTGGACGTTCGGGTTCTGCGGGTCCGAACAAACTTTGGGAAAAAGTCCGGGTTCGGCACCGAACGTTGCCCGATCGTTATCCCGGACCCCGAACCCCATTGAAGTTAATGGGCACCCGAACTTTTAGGCACAAAAATGGCTGTAACAAAGTCCTAGCAAGTGCTAGAGGGCTGCAAAACTAAGAAAAATGGGGGTAAGAGTAGGGCAAGTGCCCTACAAAAAAATGGGGATAGGGAAAATAAATTAAAATCAAATAAACTAGGAGATGATTTTTGAACAATAATGTGTCACTTACAGCTGCAGCTAGAACCTCTCCCTTTAGAACTAGGAGATGATTTTTGAACAGTAATCTGTCCCTCTAAGCAGAAGCCTCTACCTAGTGCAGTCAGATCGCTCAAAGCAGCAGTATGTGAAATCTCAAATTACTCCCCCAAT
>BLSH010146231.1:0-10126 GCA_018402905.1 Glandirana rugosa
GTGCGATCGTTCGGGTTCCGTCCGGACCCGGACCCGGACTTTGTCCCGAAGTTCGGACGGACCAGCAGAACCCGAACTTCCAGAGGTTCGCTCAACTCTAATGATGACCAAGCAGGAGACAGGATTTGGAATCTCATTGTGTAGTATTTATTAAGAATAATAAGCCAATAAAATATCAATGGTTACACTCACATATATGGGTGCCCGGAAACGGCAACAGTGTATACAGGGTTTGTGGGTAAACTCTGTACCTATCAAAGCCGGAATGCGTTCCACACCGGCTTTGACAGGTGCAGCTGAGTAGAGTTTAACTAGTTGATGACCGCCTACCAAATATTTACTGGAAAGGAAGAGCTGTGCACAACACCATCCCATTACACTTGTCAACATCCCTATAGAACTAAAGACAATATGTTTAACTCCAGACAGGACTTTTGGAACAGGTAAGGGAGAGAAGCACAGTAATGGTAGTAGAGAAGTAGTTAAAATATAACAAAATGTATTGATTACATTGAATAAAAAATCCCCAATAGTGGGGACAAGTTAATATAAAAACCACAATGCGAAATATACAATACACATAGCACCCTGGTCATGAGGTTAACTGGAGCACCGAGCCGGCCTTGATGGAAAAGGCCCTAGTAATGCAGGGTGTTCACAGCTAACCCACAATTGATGCGTTTCTTGTGTGTTTTCCTTCTTCAGGGTAGAATATGAGGGTGCGGTATGTGAATCAACTTCATGAGTATCAAGACAACAGTAGTAATGATATTGTGTTCCAGCACAGTTCCCAGACTTGCCCGATTTGTCCAAGGTAGACAGAGCCACAGAGAATCAGCTCCATGCAACATGCCGGCCCCTGACCAGTAAGCCAAGCAAAGCATATGAGAGTATTGATCAAAAATTGTGGAGGGCAGAATCGCCTCGTCTAGTCTGGAGCAGATGGAAAACCATCTGTCCCTGTCCCAAAAGTCCCATCGACTTAAACGCATTGTCTACCACAAATTTACTGCGGCAGGGCAGCTCTATTGTGCAAAAACACATACCTGTATTGGATTTTGTGCAATAGCCACAGGGGGAGCCAATGAGTGGGCCCAGTGGACGCAATGCCAACCGCAATCGCCCCCACAGAGATAGAACAGCAGTCTGCCGATGTAAACAAGGCAGACCGCCGTGCTGTTAGGCATGGACACTTTGATCTTGTGTTTCTGCTGATCAGGAGCATGGATCCCAGTGTCCATGCAATGAGCCCAACCCCCCCAACAGCAAGAAAGAACAAACAGGGAACTCACTTAACCCTTTGATCTCCCCTTGATGTTAACCCCTTCCCAGCCATGCAGCCAGTGTCATTTATACAGTGTCAGTGCATAGTTTTAGCACTGATCACTTTAATATTGTCACTGCTGCCTAAAAAAGTGTTCAAAGTGTCAGTTATGTGTCCGATCTGTCCGTCGCAATATCGCAGTCCCACTAAAAACTGCTGATAGCCACCATTACAAGTAAAACAAATAAATAAATAAAAATGCCATAAATATATCCCCTATTTTGTGGACTCTATAACTTTTGTACAGACAAATCAATGTACACTTATTGGGATTTATTTTACCAAAAATATGTAGCAGAATGCATATTGGCCTATTTTTTTTTTCAAAATTGACGGTCTTTTTTTGTTTATAGTGCAAAAATAAAAACCGCAGAGGTAATCAAATACCACCAAAAGAAAGCTCTATTTGTGGGGGAAACAATGACGTCAATTAAATTTGGGTACAGCGTCGCACTACCGTGCAATTGTCAGTTACAGTAGTGCAGTGCCGTATCACAAAAAATTGCCTGGTCAGGAAGGGGTAAAACATCCCGGGGGGGAAGTGGTTAACCATACACGCTGTATACACTGGTACTGGTTCCAGGCACCCATACATGTGAGTGTAACCATTGACCATTGATTTGCTTAAACCTTTGGGATGAGAAAGCTATTACAAACAAGCTCACAGATATAAACCTTGGGTATAAATTAGCAGCTTTCCTCCTCTTCCTGGTAAATGTTCTCCGAAACCTTCTACAAACTCTCTGCTTGTTCACCTAGTCACCAATGTAGTGAGATCATTGGTCCTGTTGTGCGGGAAATCCACTGCTATATCCTCTAAAGTTCTAAGGTTTACCAAAATAAATGAAATGATTTGGCACTGCATCGCTTTAACTGACAATTGTGCGGTCATGCAGCGTTGTACCCAAACAAAATTTGCATACTTTTTTCCCACAAATAGAGCTTTCTTTTGGTGGTATCACCTTTGCAGTTTTTATTTTTTGCGCTATAAACAAACAAACAGCAACAATTTTGAAAAATAAAAAACAATATTTCTTACTTTTTGCTATAATACAAATCCAAAAAAAAAATGTTTTCATCGGTTTTGGCCGATTCATATTCTTACTCATATTTTTGGTAAAAAAAAAATTGGAATTGGTGTATATTGATTGGTTTGCATAAACGTTGCCGCTTTTACAAATGATGAGAATGAAATTATGGGGTTTTTATTTCTTAATTTTTTACTAGTAATGTCGGCGATCTGTGATTTTTAGTGGTACTGTGATATTGCAGTGGACATGTCGGAGCATTTTGACACTTTTTTGGGACCATTGGCATATATACAGCGAACATTGCTATGAAAATGCACTGATTAATGTATAAATGTCACTGGCAGGGAAGGGGTTAACCTGCAGGGGACGCTGTAAGGGTTAAGTGTGTTCTGTGTGTATGTTTCTAACTGTGTGTGGGCTGAGTTAAGTGGGGGAGGAGAGTGATCACGGCTCCCATATACAGGGAGCCTGCGATCACATTCCTTCCCCCGTCAGAACGGAGATCTGTGTGTTTACATACATGGACCTCTGTTCTGTCACTTGCCGGCGGACATCAAGTTCGCCCTACCCGCTCCCTGGCTCCCCAGAACACAGTCAGCCAAGGTGCTGCTCACGATCCGCGATCTCAAACCACTTACCCGCCGTCATACGATGGCAGGCGGTCGGCATGTGGTTAACATAGAACTCATTCACATCAGACCCCTACCCTGAAGAAGCTTACAATCTATGGTCCCTTTCTCACAGTCACGTATAGCCAATTTTATACACAGGCCATGTCTTTATAGAGTAGAAGGAGAACCACACAAGCTGAGGGAGAACATATACAATGAACTGATAAATTGCTAACCACTAAGCCATTGCATTTCCCACAAGTAATATTGGTTCAGCTTTGACTAAACCTACTCAAGCTGATCATAGATTTTCAAGTGAAACCTATCTCTCCTTGAGGTAGTGGCTGTGGATGTGCTATACTTGGACAGAGGGGTGGCTGTAGATGTAGTATACTTGGACAGAGGGGTGGCTGTGGATGTGGTATACTTGGACAGAGGGGTGGCTGTGGACGTGGTATACTTGGACAGAGGGGTGGCTGTGGATGTGGTATACTTGGACAGAGGGGTGGCTGTGGATGTGGTATTCTTGGACAGAGGGGTGGCTGTGGATGTGGTATACTTGGACAGAGGGGTGGCTGTGGACATGGTATACTTGGACAGAGGGGTGGCTGTAGATGTGGTATACTTGGACAGAGGGGTGGCTGTGGATGTGGTATACTTGGACAGAGGGGTGGCTGTAGATGTAGTATTCTTGGGCAGAGGAGTGGCTGTGGACGTGGTATACTTGGACAGAGGGGTGGCTGTAGATGTGGTATACTTGGACAGAGGGGTGGCTGTGGACGTGGTATACTTGGACAGAGGGGTGGCTGTAGATGTGGTATACTTGGACAGAGAGGTGGCTGTGGATGTGATATACTTGGACAGAGGGGTGGCTGTAGATGTGGTATACTTAGACAGAGGGGTGGCTGTGGTATACTTGAACACAGTTCCCCACACATGGCTAATGTGTAAGGTAACGTCTACAGGCTTGGAAAGATCAGTTTGTAAATGGATAGAAAGCTGGCTAAAAGACCAAATTCAGAGAGTAGTGGTTAATGATTCTTACTCTGAATGGTCTAAGGTTATCAGTGGTGTACCCCCTGGTTCAGTGCTGGGACCCCTATTTTTTAATATATTTATAAATTATATATAGTTTCGCTAGTACTTTAATCGCTAAAGAAATGCCAGAGATACAATATTTCATGTAAAGCCAGCCATAGATGGATTGAAGTCTGAACAAATTTTCTTTTGAAAATAGTAATGATGAATATTTGCACCATTAGTGGGCCACAGCAATGGCTAATTTTTGTGCAGCAATTGAATTTGAGTGAATGGGCATGTTGGAAATTTTTTGAAAAATTAACACATTTCTAGTCAATGATGGGAGAATTGTGGGAGAAATATAATCAAAAAAGAAATGTGCATGAGCTGTGACCTGGAAAGAAATTAAGAATTCCATACACAAAATGTATTTTCTGTAGCAACAGGAGATGAAATTGAAGCAGTGGTGTCACTAGGTGGGCCAGGGGTGCGGGCCGCACCAGGGTGACGCCCGCCAGAAGGGTGACACCTGTGAGCAGTTGGGCACCACTAACACTGCACCCCTACACTGATCTGCGTCTCGCCGGCAGTGTCCCTCAGCGGAGCGGACTGAAGCCACCCCCCTCCTCTCTGTTTACATCTACTGTGCATTTGCCGCGCTGTTCTGAGGTCTGTACACTGTAATGTTATGTAGATGGACATGTGCTGGGGGGTGCAATGGGAGGGGAAAGGGGTCTATACTGATAGAGGGAAGTCTGCATGGATGGGGATGTCTGCACGGAGGGGGGTCTACACTGAGGGAAGGGGGTGGCTGCACTGAGGGAGGGGGTCTGCACTGAAGGGGATCTGCAATGAGGGGAGGTGTCTGCACTGAGGAGGGGTCAGCACTAAGGGAGTGTTTGCACTGAGAGGGGTCTGCAGTAATGGGGTCTATACTGATAGAGGAAGGTCTGCATTGGAGGGGGTCTGCACTGAGGGGGTCTATACTGATGGAGGGGGGTCTGCACTGAGAGGGGTCTATACTGATGGAGGGGGGTCTGCACTGAGGGAGGTGGGGGTGTCTGCACTGAGGGGGTCTGAATAGTGGAGGGGGAGGCTGCACTGAGAGGAATCTATACTGATAGAGGAGGGTCTGCACTGGAGGGGGGTCTGCACTGAAGGGCGTCTATACTGATGGAGGTGGTCTGCACTGAGGGGGTCTATACTGCTAGTGGGGGTCTGTACTGAGGGGGTGTTAATGCTAATGGAGATGGGTCTATACTGAGTATTGCCTTCTTCTCATAAAAAGGGGACCCCTTGAGTGAGTGACCATCAGAAAAGTCCATAACAGAAGCAATCCTAAAACCCCCTTCTCCTTTTTAGAAGCCACAGAAGCTGAATAAGTGCTGAATTGGTATTCAATCAGTAAGATACTAGCAGCCTTCACTGTGGACCCTCTTTTTGGATTGTTTGTTGGGGTTATGACGCTCTTTATTTGCCCTTTAAGAGTGGCTGGGAGCGCTTCTCATTAGGCTAAAAATGTCTCATGGGGGCCTTTAGGTTTAAATTGCCTCATGGGGCCGCTACAACCTTAGGAGCAAGTCTCCAGGTAATGACAGTCTCTGTTAAGAGTTTACACATGGGAGCGGGGACTGACCTTTGCAGCCTCTCCTCATACCATCATTTGCCTTTATGATATTTGTGGAACCCTCCGCGGGTGTAGGGGAGAGTCTGTGATGCAACCTGACCCCCCCCCCACTGACACCAAGCCTCCCAAGCCAAGACCGGCTACACCGAGCCTGTCTTACCTCTCCTGTAGCTCTTCCGGCATGGTGGCCCAGACAACGTCTACTCCAGCTCCCGCCCTCTCTCCGAGGGAGGAGAGGAGATCCAGGGGAGAAAAGGGGGGGAAGCGGTGAGGGCAGTGATGAAAATGAGGGAAAGGTTCCCATCCCGCTCCTGTCTTGCAGTCCAAACCAGCTGAAAAGATTTTGAATTTATGAAGGATTTTAAGAAGTTAACCCTCTCAGCATAGTTCAAATAGCGAACGATAACTGGTCTGGGTGTTCGTCTGTCATTAGATGGTGCTCCCAATCTGTGTGCTCTCTGGACTGTGCAAGGAGATGAAAGTCCCAGTGCATGGGGGATGAGAGTGGTGCATATGTCGATCAGTGATTCCGCATTAAAGGATTTATGGAGGCCTATAACCTTGCGGTTATTGCATCTGAAACGATTTTCCAAATCATCCAGCTTTTCAAAGATATTTTTATTGGGCTAGTTTGAACTTATGGTCACTGGTGAATGAGCTTTGCAGTTCATCTTCAATGTCTGACATGCAGTGCTCTACTTCAAAGAGCATTTTGGCATGATCCCCTAGCTCTTTTATAGCTGTGTGATGCCCACAGCTATGGCTCTGTCTACAGCAGCTATACTTGTCGAGGAGAGCAATGCTTGGGCAGGCCTGCACATTGTTCATCTGAGGGAAGAGGCGCTGTGGCTACACTATGTGTAGATCCATGGAGCCAGCATGGGAGCCCGCTGTGTCTGCTCCATTAGCCATGTTGGCTGTGCTTAGGCCATGCAGGAAGGGCTTAGGGCTGGGTGGGGGAGCCGTTCCAGAGGGACCGTGGAGCAGATATTTGTCCATCTGGCAACCCGGTGGGCTAGTGGGGGCTGATGAAGAAAATAAAAGTGCAGTTGTAAGGTGGAGGCAGGATAGGCTTCCCTGAAGAGAAAAGTTCTCAGGGATCACCTGAAAGTGGCTAGATTTGGAGACAGTCTGACAGATTGGGGTAGGGAATTTCAGATAGTGGGAGATGCTTGGGAGAAGTCCTGGAAGTGAATATGGGAGGAGGTGATGAAGGAGCTGGAGAACAGGAGGTCTTGAGAGGAAGAAAGAGGATGATTAGGTTGGTATTTTTAGACTAGGCTAGTGATGTAGCTGGGAGCAGAGTTGTGGATGGCTTTGTAACTTATTGTTAGTATTTTGAATTTCATTTGTTGGGCAAGTGGCAATCAATGGAGGGATTGGCAGAGAGGGGTAGCAGACGCTAAATGGCTTGTAAGGTGGATGAGTCTGGCAGCAGCATTCATGATGGACTGAAGGGGGATAGTCTATTTAAATGTAAGCCAATGAGGAGGGAGTGCAGTAATCAAGGTGAGAGTGGAGAGGAGACATGGGAGTGAATCAGGAGCTTTGTGGTTTCATTGGTTAGAAAGGGAAGCAGTTTAGAGATGTTGGCAGAAAGCTTTGGAAAGTGATTGGATGTGGGGCCAAAAGGAGAGTTCAGAGTCCAGGATAACACCTAGCACCCTGACATGTAGGGCTGGGTGGATGGTTGTGCCATTGCTCTTGACAGAAAAGTCAGGGGAAGAGGCACGTGGGGGAGGAAATATTATGTGTTCGGTTTTGGATAAGTTAGTGATGCGTGAGGAGACTGATGGAGTGAGTTGAGGAGTGGAGAGGTAGATTTGGGTGTCGACAGCGTAGAAATAATATTGAAAGCCATAGGAGGCTATCAGCTGGCCCAGGGAAAAGGTGTATATTGAAAATAAGAGAAGTCCAAGAACAGAACCTTGGGGGACCCTGACAGAGAAAGGAAGAGGAGAGGAGGAAGTAGAATTGTGTGTGACACTTAAGGTGCATTGGGATAGGTAGGATGAGAGCCACTGAAGAACACAGTCACCTAGACCGAGGAAGTAACATTTTCTGAGGAGGAGGGGGTGGTCAACTGTATCAAAGGCAGTGTCAGGAAACAACTGTTGCCCCTGGAATTCGGGTCTGGAAGCCTGTGCGCGGGTGCACGTAGCGTGTGCGCGTGCCTGTGCAAGTGTGCGGGCACCTGCGCGTGTGAGCCTGTGCGCATGCATATGCGCCGGTATTGGCGCCAAACAGCCCATTTAAGCTGTCAGCACCCTGCAGCCAGTGCTGTCCATTCTACAGCATATCCTGTGTTTCCCAGCGATCTGAACCTGTGCATTTCCTGTTCCTGTGACCCCGGCTTGATCTGACCATCCGTCCTTTCCACCAGTACCGACCTCAGCTTGTCCACGACCACTCTTCTGCCTGATCCCTTCTGTACCTCGCTGCCTGCCTGTTGATGAACCCTGCCTGTGCTTGACCATCCATCCGCCTGCTAATTTTTGTGCCGCATTGCCAGAACGTTGCCTATCCAGTCTGTACCACTACTCTGCAAAGAGTAGGTATTATTGGTATATGCTTTGTGCAAGGTAGCCCTTCCCAATACCTACTACCGCTGTGCCAGGAAAATGAAAAAATAGATTATCACAAGCTGCTGCCTATATATACTAAGGTAACATAATTCAAACACCATACATGAAGAAGAACATAAACAGTAAGGCAGCGCTAAAAAAAGAGATGCACTTATTTCAAGTAATTGTTTTTAAAACATGAGAACACAGTCCATAGTCCAAATCACACAAGATCCCAAGAGATGAATCAGGGGAGTGTAGCTGGATCAGCTGTGAAGTGTTTGGAAAGTAAACAAACAACACCCGCGATGTGTCACAAAGTCCCGCTCCCATAGCGATTGCACTCACCAAAGCCAATGGCCAAACATTCTCATGCCTGGCTGGAACAGCATTTAAAAGTTGTTAAATTCATGCGTGGCAGCTCTCAGTGGTTTGAACAAATACTTGAGCAGGTAGTACATGTGAAAAAGAGAACAAATCTCTACTAGTGCAATAATGTCGGAACCATCAAAAACTTTTATTTTGTTAAAATTCTTAAGCCATCACACTTACACAAAGCAATTAAACCACAAGCATGTAGTCACATAAAAATAGCTGGAGATAGAGCGGCTTATGACAAGCTGTAATCGATCTCACCCGACGCTGCCTGCCGTGCATGCGTCTCATCAGCTTCCTCGTGTGCTACCAATTCAGTTTGTTGCCGTACAGTCACGCCCCGACCTGTTTCATCTTACAGATTTCCTCATGGGGGTGGTACAAGATAAGGAGAGAGAGATATGTAAAAGTGTTGCGGTTAACAATTAAAAATAATTATACTTGTGTAACGAGATTGCTTAACTAGTTTGAAGTGACAGTGCATACATTAAACCTGTGAAGGTCAATCATAAAGTGACAACATCCATATAAAACCAGTGATGGTTAGTGACTTGTATTTAAATACAGATCATAAAGAGAAAAACATAATAATAAAGGTGAACATAAAGACAAGTGTACTGTGCATGAATTAATTCCATGATGTGATGTCATCCAATTTCCCGGTATAAGGAATAGGAGTTGCAATAACTAGTACAACAAATCTTCTAAAAGGTAATAAAGGTGAACTCTTGCCAGATGGGTTGGGTACACTTGGTCGTACCACCAGTGGACCATACAGCCTTGAAGTGGAAACCTCCACTAAGAGTGTTGGCAGGATCATCGTTGGTTGTGCTGGTGAACTTCTCCTTTTTGGTGGTCCTTTTAGTAGCGCCAGGAGTAAGGCTACCCTTAACGTCAGACCTCACCAGAAAACATGTGAAGAAAAGAGACTGCTCCACATTGTGTAGTAAAACACACCAATGTTATTCCATCCATACAGGAACAAATAAAAGCCAGCAATAAAACATATAAAAGAAACTGTGATAGGCACGTGTTTTCCCCCAACGCGTTTCGTCCACATAGATGTCTTCTGGGGTGTGGGGGCCACGAGGGGGAGAGAAGCTAATAAGGTGGTGGTTGGAGAGAGGGAAGGATTGTTGGAGAAGTTGCATGGAGTGCATAGGTAGGAGTATACAAGCTCGAGGGTGTTTCCATCAACGTGAGTAGAAGCCTGTACCCATTGCTTCAGGTCACATGAGGAGGTTAGACTAAGAAGTTTAGAAGTAGCAATAGTGTTAGTGTTAACCGAGATGTTGAAGTCACCAAGAAGGATTGTGGGAATTTAAGAAGAGAGAAAGTAGGGTAGCCAGGCAGAAAACTCATCAAGGAAAGCTAACAACGGTCCAGGAGGCCTGTAGATCACAGTAATTCTTAGGGAAGTTGGAGAGAATAGACTTATACCATGGGCTTCAAATGATGAGAGGGAAAGAGAGGGAGGAGAGTAAAGAACCTGGAAGGAATTTTTTTATATAGATCTGTATTATTGTTTTTTCTTTTTTTTTTTTTTTGTATTATTTTTATTTTTTTTTTTTTTA
>BLSH010146358.1:0-10299 GCA_018402905.1 Glandirana rugosa
ACAGGGCCAGGCCAAAAATCATTGGCCTGGCGCTGTAGATTGAAAGGCCCTCTGCCGAATGCCGTTGCAGCGCCCGCGCCTAGGGGGCGCGCGCGCTCACGGCGCGAGTTCACGGCCGCCGCCGTATGACGGCGGTTCGCGTTACAAAGCCACTTTGCCGCCGTCAATCGCCGATCGGCGGTCGGCAAGTGGTTAAATGGTAGAAACAGGAAATCGAGATATCAACCAAAAGGCCATAAAAAACACGATACAAATTGAGTTGCAGATCAGTGAGTAAAATAAGTATTTGATCCCCTACCAACCAACAATAATTCTGGCTGGCTACAGTATGTGCTCATGTGGTACACAGATTCACCCTATCAATTTAAGGTGCCCCTAATGACAACTAGCTGTGCATCTAAAAGACACCTGTCCACAGAATCTTTATTCCATTCAAACATCACAATCATGGGCAAGACCAAAGAGCTGTCAAAGGACATCAGGGACAAGATTGTAGACCTGCACAAGGCTTCAATGGGCTACAAGACCATGGAAATGGAAGAAATACAAAATAACCATCAATCGCCCTCGGTCTGGAGCTCCATGCCAGATTTCGCCTAATGGGGTAAGGATGATCATGAAAAAAGTGAGGGATTAGCCCAGAACTACATGGGGGGAGCTTGTGAATGATTTCAAGGCAGTTGGGACCACAGTTGCCAAACCATTGCTAAAAATACGCTGCCATTGATTGAAATCCTGCAGCTCCCGCAAGGTCCCCCTCCTCAAAAATGCACATGTACAGGCCCGTCTGAAGTTTGCCAATGAACAGCTAAATGATTCAGAAAATGATTGGGAGGAAGTGCTGTGGTCAGATGACACCAAAATTGAGCACTTTGGTGTTAACTCGACTTGCCATGTTTGGAGGAAGAAAAATGCTGATTATGACTATGAAACATTATGCTTTGGGGCTGATTCTCTGCTAAAGGTACAGGCCAACTTTGCTGCATTGAGGGGCCTAGTATTGTATCTTGGATGAGAACTTTCTACCCTTAGCCAGAACACCGAAGATGGGTCATGGATGGGTCTTCCAGCATGAAAAACATATCGCCAAGGCAACAAAGGAGTGGCTCAAGAAAAAGCACATTTAGGTCATGAAGTGGCCTAGCCAGTCTCCAGATCTTAATCCTATAGAAAATTTATGGAGAGAGCTGAAACTTTGAGTTGCCAAGGGACAGCCAAGAAACCTTAAGGATTTAGACAAGATCTGTAAATAAGAGTGGACCAAAATCCCTCCTGTGATGTGTGCAAACCAACTACAAGAAATGTCTTACCTCTGTGCTTGCCAACAAGGGTTTCTCCACTTAAGTCATGTTTTGCTTGGGGATCAAATACTTATTTTACTCACTGAACTGCAACTCAATTTATAACATTTGTATCAAGTGTTTCTTCTGGATTTTTGGTCGATATTCTGTCTCTATCATTTAAAATACATCCTACATGATAAAAATGATAGACCATTTATTTCTTTATAAGTGGGCAAACTTACAAAATATGCAGGGGATCAAATAATTAATTTTCCCCCTGGTTTGGCAGGGCAGCAATAATAAAAATAACAATTTTACCCAGAATCCTGTATTTCTTTCAAACCTTGCCAATCTCCCTACCAACCAGTTTTTTTCAAATCCCTAAATTCCATGATTAGGAGATTTTTGTGGGCATCAAAAAAGCCACAAATTAAATTGCAGTTACTTACTAGAGCTACACAATTGGGAGGTATGGGATTCACAAACTTTGGTAATTATTACCTTGCTGCCCAGTTAACACATATAGTAGATTGGCATTGTCATGCTGACAATAAGGACTGGATCACACTGGAAGATGATATTGGACCTTCTCTGGTAGCATTCTTATCTTGGATATCATGGGGTTTCTGTCCTAAAAAGGTGAAAGAACATCCAGTGATAGGAGCCACACTAAAAGCTATACAGATAGTTATGAAAAATACAGACATGACCTCCGCACAAAGCCCATTAACTCCCTTGAGTTCTAATCCAGGCTAACAGGATTAAAAGCATGTATGCATTGGCAGGGATTAGGAGATAACCCACTACTGACGATGAATTGCTTCAGGGGGGAAAACTGATAACACTTGTAGAACTTAATATAGACAGAGGAGAGAATGCCTTCACTAATTGGGACTACCGTCAAATAGTCAGCTTTGTAACCGCTTCTAGTAGGTGACATGATTTTTCTAGAGCAACAACAATGCTTGAGGAGATTTGTGTGAAAGTTGACAGACCCACGTCATTTCTTTACAATTGGTTACAGGCCTCTTGCTTGGAAGAGTTGCAATTAAACAAAAACAAAATGTTCAGGGAAAACGCACTGCACACATCTTCGCCTGTGTATTTGCACATAAATCAGCACACGTCACCAGGAAGCTTCATACAAGCTCCTAACAAACTGGTACAACAGTCCTGATAAAATTCATAAGTGGTTTCCTTCCGTTCCAGATCTTTGTTGGCGTTGTATTAAGGAAAAAGGTACATTATTCCATATCTGGTGGGAGTGCTCCCTAATACGTCCCTTCTGGCAAACAGTTTGTGAGACAATCAGACTCATTACTGACACAAGTATTCAACTAACGCCAGCCTGTTGTCTACTACACATTTCTAATGGGTCCATAAAGAAATATAAAAAGTAATTGATAAGATTCTTACTTACGGCAGCGAAGGTGCCGATTCCAAAATATTGGAAGACTAAGACACCTTCAATTAAAGAATGGCTTCACAACATACATGGCATATATAATATGAAACAAACAAAAGCCATAGCCACAGAAACCACCGAAAAATGTAATGATTTATAGTATGGCGGGCTTTAGTGCTATTTAGATATTCTGAGAACTTTAAAACATTAAGCGATGCACATTAGAATGATAGACACCTAGAGAACCCGGGCTCTCTGACCTGTATACTTTGTTCTCTCTTTTTCCTCTTTTCTTCTTCTAATTTCTATCTTTACTAATTTAACTCTCAAATATTGTTGAATGCCATTTCATTATTTTGGTTTTTCTTAATTTATAGGCTATAATTTAAGGTTGGTTATTTAGTGAGCATCTTATATACCTGGATACTCTGATAAGTGGGATGGTCCCGCCAGTTGAAATAGGCTGATGGTGGTACCTTAACATATATTTGCATACCAATATGTTCTATGTCCTAGTTATTAGATATAATGTGTGTTATACGCCAGCTTTGGAGTAAAGATAAATCTAGTATATTTGCATATTATTTATCTGTTGGAGACAATGTATAGGATCTTTCTCAAGATACATCTGGATATATACATTGTAATGCTTATATGATTTCAATAAAATCTTTATTGTGAAAAAAAATATATATATTTTTGCCACTGTATGTTTTAAATCACTTTCTTTCACTTGATTGTATGATTATTACAATGATCTTATGCACTTTCTAATGATAGCGCAACACATTGTTTTTATGGTTTATATATTACTTATGTGGATATACCGTGAGTGCAGCTATCACAGATATATATATTGTCTTGTTAGATTGTGACAATTCGTTGTATGGCGACACTTTTGCGTGACTTGCTTCCAATTTTTTTTATTTCAAATATCCTGCCCGTCATCCAGCCCGGCTGTTGAATGAAGATCTCTGCTGAACAAATAAAACTAGAAAATGAAATCAGTGGGACCACAAGTCCCAGCAGGGAATTCGGTCCACAAGGCATAAAGAACTGATGACCTATGCAGTGAGGAGGGTTTATGCAAGAGCCTATGGGTGACATCACTGCCCACACATTGCAACCTTTGTCACTGCCCTCTCCTCTCACTGAAGCATTTTTTAAGATATTTTTATGCTAGTTATACTATAGATTAAGAATTATAAGGCAGATGGTTATCCCAATTTGGCTGAAAAAGTGAAAATACACTGCAGTTTGTTTAGAAATAACAGAAACAATTTTCCCAATCCATGTAGGCTCTACACGAGAGCTTGCAACCTGAGTGTGTGCGTGCCTGTTTTTCATATCCCTGTACATTGTTTTCGCTAAGAGACATATCTAAATGTTTTTTGAACTTCTCTAAACTCCCCGCTGACCCTACCAACTGTAGAAGAGAATTCTAAATCCTTACTGTTCCAACAGTACAGAATCCTTTACGCAGTGTAAGACGGAACCATTTCTTTCATTTTCTTCGTTGTGTGGGTGTGTCTTTTTTTGAGACCCAAGATTAAAAAGTTTCCTCCTTAGCATTTAATGCGAGTCCCCATTTAAAGATTTGCATGTTGCCTCTTAAACTTTGCTTTCCCAGGGAGTATAAATTAAATGTTTAATAAAAGTAATTCCTCTTAACAAAGGTCCTCCAGTCCCCTTTTTAGCTTTATTGCCCTTCTGTGGACTCTCTCCAGTTCAAGGACATCCTCTCTGAGGACTGGTGACTAGAACTAGACAGCATAATCAAGATGTGGCTGAACCAGAGAGTTGTAAAGCGGTAAATCATAGTTTCTCTTTCGTTCATTGACAGACACAGTGAATCTTCTCTTGATATCCATAATAAATAGGGTTTTATACCACCTACCAGGAGACCCTCATTAGCTGCACACTATATGTGCATGTGTCGTAAAAATGGGTTAGAGATCTCAGAGCTTAGGTGGTGAATTGTTATTGCACTTATATACATACAGTGCCTTGAAAAAGTATTCATACCCCTTGAAATTGTCCTTATTTTAGAACCAAAAAACGTAAATGTATTTTATTGGGACTTTATGTGCTAGACCAACACAAAGTGGCATATAATTGTGAAGTGGAAGAAAAATGCTAAATGGTTTTCAATTTTTTAAATAAATGTGAAAAGTTTGGCATGCATTTGTATTCAGCCACAATATTTTGTAGAACCACCTTTCACTGCAATTACAGCTGCAAGTATTTTTAGGCATGTCTCTTCCAGCTTTGCACATCTAGAGAGTGACATTTTTGCCTATTCTTCTTCGCAAAATAGTTCTAGCTCTGACAGATTGGATGGAGAGCATCCGTGAAAAGCAATTTTCAAGTCTTGCCACAGATTCTCAATTGGGTTTAGGTCTGGTCTTTGACTGGGCCATTCTAACACATGAATATGCCTTGATCTAATCCATTCCATTGTAGCTCTGGCTATTTAGGGTCATTGTCCTGCTGGAAGGTGAACCTCCGTCACAGTCTCAAGTCTCTGCAGACTTACAGGTTTTCTTCTAAGATTGCCCTGTATTTGGCTCTATCCATCTTACCATCAACTCAGACAAGCTATCCTGTCCATGCTGAAGAAAAGCATCCCCACAACATGATGCTGCCACCAAGTTTCACTGTGGGGATGGTGTGTTCAGGGTGATGTGCGGTGTGTTTTGCTTTTAGGCCAAAAAGTTCAATTTTGGTCTCATCTGACCAGAGCACCTTCTTCCACATGTTTGGGGTGTCCCCCACATGGCTTCTCGCAAACGGGACTTCTTGTGGCTTTGTTTCAACAATGGCTTTCTTCATGCCACTCTTCCCTAAAAGGTCAGATTTGTGGAGTGCACGACTTATAGTCCTGTGGACAGATTCTCCCACATGAGCTGTGGATCTCTGCAGCTCCTCCAGAGTTACCATGGGGCCTCTTGGCTGCTTCTCTGATTAATGCTCTCCTTGTCCGGCCTGTCAGTTTAGGTGGACGGCTATGTCTTGGTAGGTTTGCAGTTGTGCCATACGCTTTCCATTTTTGGATGTTGGATTGAACAGATGTTCAAAGCTTGGGATATTTTTTCATGGACTAACCCTGCTCCACAACTTTATCCCTGACCTGTCTGGTGTGTCCCTTGGCCTTCATGGTGCAATTTTGTTCACTAAGGTTCTCTAACAAACCTCAGAGGGCTTCACAGAACACCTGCATTTATACTGAGATTAAATTACACACAGGTGGACTATATTTACTAATTAGGTGACATCTGAAGGCAATAGGTTCCACTATATTTTAGTTAGGGGTAAAGGGGGATAAATACAAATGCACGCCACACTTTTCAGATATTTATTTGTAAAAAAATTTGAAAAACATTTATCATTTTCCTTCCACTTCACAATTATGTGTCACTTTGTGTTGGTCTATCACAAAAAAACCCAATAAAATAAATTTATGTTTTTGGTTTAACATGACAAAATGTGAAAAATTTCAGGGGGTATGAATACTTTTTCAAGGCACTGTATCTGCTGCTTATAATAGTTTTGTATTATTTTTAGGTATGAATATGATTTACAAGCATGTAGTGAGAGTTTCTTAAATTTGGCTGCAAAGGAAGAAATTCATAACCCTCCAAAACTTATTTTCTATTCTTATGAAATGATGGACTGGGCTTAAAAAGGTTGTTATGCTACAGTTACAAAGTGACAGCACACATTACGTAGCAAACAGTGTTTTAAGCGGTTTTCATGGTAAGTTATTTTGTTACACATTATTTATGAGGCGTATTCACCAAGCAGTAACCAATGCATAATAGAATATAATGTATGTATTTATGGAATACACACATACCTACTGGCAGCCCCTGAGTCAACACTAAAATCAGGCCCCTGCAAACATAGTGACCCCCAAGGCTGGCTTGTGACCTCTACAATCAGCTTTGTAATATGCAAATAAGGCAGTTGTGCAAGAAACATTGGCTATTTCTATCTCTGTAACTGTAGCATGGAGACCTCTCCATAAGGCTGCATTCACACCTGAGAGTAGCATCTTTGAGCTTTTTTCCAGCGTTGTTTTCACGCGACTTCGGCGCGTTTTATGCAGCGTTTTTTTATCAGCCAACAGAGAAAACTATTATCTGTTGCATCATTTGTTGCTAGGCATTTCAGCTTTTTTAGCTTTTCCATTAGCTTTTATTTCTTTTATTATTATTAATTTATTATGTTTTTTCGTTAGGATAAAGGGTTCGAGTTCAGTTTAGGTTAGGATTAGGAGTTGGAATCAGGGTTATTTTATTTATTTTTATTTTAGTCATTATTATTATTATACAAATAATAATAAATGAATAAATAAATGTAAAATAAATGCACTATTAAATAAAAGTCATAAATCTCAAATAAAGGGTCCCACCGACAGCCCAAAAAAAATACAAAAACACAAAAAACCCTCACATAAGCACATATTCCATAAGTGGCCAAAAACTCAGGTGCACAGCCTGCACAGTCTTTGTTTTTATGGTTTGTTTTTTTTATTTCTATTCTACTTTTGCAAAAGCATTAATAAAGGTAGAGTGCAAAAAAGAAAAAAAAAAAAAAAACCTCAGGTGCACTGCCAACCTCTAAGGGGTAAGTCGTGTATATGCCACTGAATTAGCTTATCAATGCCAATCCAAATGAAAAATATAGCTACAGTAAGATTTCACAACATGGGTCTAATGTAACTCACAGTAACTTTTCTTCTCTTAAAGTGTTACTAAACCCAGTAATATGAAAATAGTTAATCTGCCCCCCCCCCCCCCAGTGCCCACAGCTTATAAATCTTTTTACAATAAAATATTGTCACTGTATACCTTTTTGGATGATTTGTTATATGGTAAACTGCACAGTTTTTCCAGTGCTGAGAGTTCAGGTAGGAGGAGATTTCCACTACAGCCTGTATACACGCCCACACGTGTGATGTCAATATCATGTGACCTGGCTAGCTCTGAGAACAAGTAATTGTTCTCTCCAGCATAAAAGACACAACTGAACATGTGCAGGTCGGCTACCCTGCCTGTTAGCTGGCCTTCACCAGATAGACAGTGCAGGAGGGAATGATCTATACATACAAGATAAAACAGCCTCTTTACACAATGCAGAGGATTAACCCCTTAAAGCAGAGGTCCGCCTGGAAAAAAAATAAAAGTCAGCAGCTACACATACAGTAGCTGCTGACTTTTAATAATAGGACACCTACCTCTACTGGAGTCCAGCGATATCGGCACCTGCCTCCAATCTTCAGATCGGGGGGTCGGGTGCAGCCACATCCATTGTGGGTAAGGGAACCGGGACGTGTAACATCACAGCTTCATGCTGGGCACCTTACTGCGCATGCGCGAGGCTCCGCTGCTCTCTGCTATTGGCCAGGCGGGCAGTAGCAGAGCGAGGAGGGAGCTGGGCTGCTGACGTTAGCGGCCGCGGCTGCCGGCCCAAGCTCCCGGATGTGTGGAAAAGGACACCTGTCTAAAGACAGGTGTCCTCTTCCCCCTCCCCCCCTAAAGGTGCCAAATGTGACACCTGAATGGGGGAGGGGGGGGGGAATCCAACCAGCGGAAGTTCCACTTTTGGGTGGAACTACGCTTTAAGTTCCACAGTGAGTATAACAAGTATGCTATGCTGCATATACAGACTGATTTTACTGTTGTGGGTTTAGTAACACTTTAATCTCTGTGCTGTCATTTAACTCTTGGCGTGCTTGTTTGTGCTCACCAGTTTGTTAAATGTCAGCAGCGCCTGGATGTGTTTTGCTGTTTAACAATGCTCTCATAAATAATATTGTATTTATCCATGCATATAATAAAAATGAATTCTGTACTAACATATGATTTTTCGTGTACTAATGTGCTCTTTGCCCACTGATGGTTTGTTAGCGGCACCTATTTGGTTATTTACTATTTGAACTTTTACTGGCTTAGCTCCTGAATGTGCTGTCTGTTCAGGTTTGGTATATCTTATAATGCTTTTTAAAATACTTATGTTTAAAATTCATAAATATTTACACATCATTTCTCGAAAATCTTGTCACTCAAATGTTCATAAAATCGCATAAAATATATCGCATAAGAATTTGCTTCAAATGGCATATGAATAAACATATACAGGCATATAAACTCATATAAAATATAGTCCATAAATCCAGGTTCTCTACAGGTATCCCCTTATTAAATTCCTGCTGTCCTTCTTTATGGGTTGTTTCCAATCCTAATCTGGGGTGGGATTCAGAATCAGTTCACAAAATAGAAAGTATTTTCCTCCCAGCTGTCCTTATTTCTTTTCCTACTCCCCTCTTTTAGGTCCCCGCTTACCAGATATACGTTCTTTCGGCGCTTTCCTGCTTTCAGTATTCAGTGAAGGAGAAAGACAGAGAAAGGCACAGGCAGTTTCCGCCTGTGTTTCAGATTTCTCCAGATACGTCATGCTCTGCAGACCCAATTTCCTCGACCTATTACCATTCAGTCCCATGATACTGAAATTTTCCAAAGGTCAAAGAGTGAGGATAAATCTTTCTTCCTTCTACTTATACCTTTTTCAATTGGATACGTCTAGAGTAACTCAACTTTTTCGATATGGGAACAGGACATACCTATATTAGCAGATGATGTTTGGGAAGAGGGTATACAATACCTTCCAATAATGATCTCAGCAAGATATATATATATATGTCTAATTGAAATTTCTACATTGCATTACTATTCCCACCATAGACTGTCGAGAATTTACAGCTCGAGAGATACTGCGTGTCCCAACTGTCTCTCTGACACCAATACTTTCTTGCATATGATGTGGTTTTGCTCCTGTTTTTAGAGTTGTGGCATATGGTAGTTGAAGACATTACCTAGTGGGCAAATTGCAGATTGCCAGGGACCCTATCTTCCTACTGTTAAGTAGCCCATACATGGAGTGAATTTCTTAACTGCAACCACGGACTGCAGTAGAGAAATTTGCTTGATTCCCCCATCAACACAGACAGTGTTGACAGGGGAATCCCTCCCGCCAAGCCATTGTATTCTCCCGGTGGTGAGGGGGCATTAAAGACAGAGTATATTCCATGCAAAATGTGGCAGGCTGGTTGTATCCAAGTAGATTGATGGTACATTTAGCCTCTATAGTCCAGTGTTTAGCAGCGCTTTCAAACACAACAAACAAAGTGCCAGTGCTAAAAAAGTTCTTAGGGTGCAAATATAGCAAAAGAAAATCTTGCAGAGAAAAATCTTGACAGACACAACTACCCCCTTAGTTCGTTTAAAGAGATGACGTCAGGCACCAACGTCAATTCTTTAAGTGAGGTACATACCCGATGAATTGTCATCCTTCTATCCCAGGGACCGTTAGACGTTAAACGGGTGATCCATTACAGAAGTTGATGGTATACGGTGTTGAGATTTTTGTCCTCGTTTTGGTGTAGTATACGTTCTTTCATAACCACAGTCTCTCTGTCAACCCTGTGCGTCATAGAGAGCTCGACATTTAAGAGCTGTCAGATACCACCCTTATCATTACGTTACATCTTTAAAGTTAATCTGTATATATATATATAGAACGACTCTAGTAATAACCTTCCATAACATA
>BLSH010146358.1:42648-58615 GCA_018402905.1 Glandirana rugosa
TCATCACCTCTCTTCCGACTTCTGCCCACACAGAGCGACAGTTGAGTGTAGGGAGCAGAGAGATGACGCGCAGGACTCTTCAGTGTCGGAAGTGCGGCAGGGGGCGGAGAGATGACATCTCTCACCGCCAGCTCCGTATCACCACTCTCCTGCCTCAGAGCTGACCACAGTGACACAACCTCATTTGGTGGCACTGGCAGGGAGCGTGCAAGTGGCATCCTCATCTGTTAGCAGGCAGCGTGCAAGTGGCATCCTCATCTGGTAGCAGGCAGCGTGCAAGTGGCATCCTCATCTGGTAGCAGGCAGCGTGCAAGTGGCATCCTCATCTGGTGGCAGGCAGCATGGCAAGTGGCATCCTCATCTGGTGGCAGGCAACGTGGCATCCACATCTGGTGGCAGGCAGCCTGGCAAACGGCATCCTCATCTGGTGGCAGGCAGCGTGGCAAGTGACAGCCTCATCTGGTGGCAGGCAGCGTGGCAAGTGACATCCTCATCTGGTGGCAGGCAGCCTGGCAAGTGACATCCTCATCTGGTGGCAGGCAGCCTGGCAAGTGGCATCATCTGGTGGCAGGCAGCGTGCAAGTGGCATCCTCCTCTGGTAGCAGGCAGCGTGCAAGTGGCATCCACATCCGGTGGCAGACAGCGTGCAAGTGGCATCCTCATCTGGTGGCAGGCAGCATGCAAGTGGCATCCTCATCTGATGGCAGGCAGCATGCAAGTGGCATCCTCATCTGGTGGCAGGCAGCGTGGCAAGTGACAATCCGCATCTGGTAGCAGGCGACAGTGGCAAGTGACACACTCAGGGCTCCCACTTATTCTGCATTATGGTGAGTTGAACTATTTCATTTTATAGTACATAATAGAATAATAATAATAGAAATAATGCGCTTCAATTTTCCTGACAACATACCAACTATGGTGCCGTGATAACTGAAGGGCCAACACCAGCCATTTCCCTGACAAATTGTCAGCGAAAAATCGCTTACCCCCATGCACGTGTTCCCCCCCCACCCCCGCCCGCCTCACCTCGGGCTTCAGCACAATTTTCTTCCACGCAGCCGGTCCCCAATGCCAAAAAGGTTGGGGACCGCTGCTGTAACCCATTTACATTCTTATGGTCTATGTACATTAATGCATCAAGACAACATAGTGACAATGTAAAAGGTCAGGTAAAAGCCTCCCAATTCATAAATTCATACTCCACATATACAAGTGAGAGCTACATTTCAAGCGGACCATTTGAACTATTACATATGCAGAGTCAAGATATTACATATGCAGAGTCAAGGCATATGAGGCATGATCCACAATGGTACCAAAAGAATATAAACAAAATAACACAACCATTAGCTCTAATGTTGTGTATTTAAATACCTGCAGACACAACATACTGGTGAAGTATGAGGTCAGAGTCAAAGTATTCATCTAATACCCAACAAACAGCAGTACATGTGTAATTGATGCCTATGCCACAAAGCCAACAATTTGCATAATCACATGTCATAGATATAGCCTAGTCTCTAGCTACCAATCCATTATATACAGTATCTCACAAAAGTGAGTACACCCCTCACATTTTTGTAAATATTTTATTATAGCATTTCATGTGACAACACTGAAGAAATGACACTTTGCTAAAATGTAATGTAGTGAGTGTACAGCTTGTATAACAGTGTAGATTTGTTGCCCCTTCACAATAACTCAACACACAGCCATTAAGGTCTAAACCGCTGGCAACAAAAGGGAGTACACCCCTAAGTGAAAATGTCCAGATTGGGCCCAAAGTGTCAATAATTTGTGTGGTCACCATTATTTTCCAGCAATGCTTTAACCCTTTTTGGCAAGGAATTCACCAGAGCTTCACAGGTTGCCATTGGAGTCCTCTTCCGCTTCTCCATGACGACATCCAGGAGCTGGTGGATATTAGAGACCTTGCGCTTCTCCACCTTCCGTTTGAGGATGCCCCACAGATGCTCAATAGGGTTTAGGTCTGGAGACATGCTTGGCCAGTTCATCCCCTTTACCCTCAACTTTTTTAGCAAGGCTGTGTTCATCTTGTAGGTGTGTTTGGGGTTATGTTGGAATACAGCCCAGCCGCCCAGTCTCCGAAGGGAGGGGATCATGCTCTGCTTCAGTATGTCACAGTACATGTTAGCATTTATACGTCACAGAGTTCAAACTGCTGGCTAAGACTTTAGCTAGGATTTTTACATTCAGGAGGGAGGTCGGCCGATATAAAGAACATAGTTCAGGATCCCTGCCAGGCTTAAGAAGGGCCACCACCACCTCTGACATAGAAGGGGGTAAAGCACCCTCCTCCAAAGATTTTAACAGCATTACATGATACGTAGGAAGTAGGTCCTCAGCATAGAGTTTAAAAAACTCCACGGGGAGCCCATCAGGCCCCAGAGTTTTCACAGTCTGCAGGGACGAGACTGCCTGTTGTATCTCTTTAAGGGTGATAGGACCATCCAGCCTATTTCTAGTTGATTCCGTAAGGCACGGCAAGTCAACAGCATCCAGATTAGTGTGCACTTCCTCTTCCGTATACGGCACCCGAGAACTGTAAAGTTCTTGATGATATGAGGCAAACAGGGCATCAATATGTACCGGGTCTGTCAATCTCTCCCCTGAAGGGGATTGGATACGGGAAATGGACACAGGAGAGGAGTGTTCCCTAGATAACCACATAAGGAGGCAACCATTCCGCTCGGCCAATTAGTGAAAAGGAATACCGCGCTAAAGTCCAAAAAATAAGGAAGCAGCTAGCACGGCATTACACCTAAATGCAATTAAGTAAATCAAAAGCTAAAAAAGTGCAGCGCTATGAAAAGAAAGAGGGAGAGTTCTAAGAACCCTCCATTAGTGATACAATATAAATATATTCAATAATCATCAAAAAATGTGCAAAAATGGCAGTGACAAAAGACAATGATAAATGTCTAATAGTCAAGTAAAGTGCAAAACAGTGTTAGTCTAGAGCCGTGGATGTGCAGTTGATATGCACACCAACATGCAAAATGTTGGAAATAACGAAGCAATATACAGTCTTCAATAATCAAATAAAGTGCAAAGAGTGTTGATCCAAAACAGTTGATGCACAGTTTATGTATAGGTGATTATTTAACAGTGAAACATCTAAGTCCATAGAGTGAGACAAGAGCCACCACCAACATGTAGAAGGCTTACCAGATAGCTTGGACTCAGTGAGACATACATCTCCTGGGTCATATAGGCATTAGATGTAACAGACAGAAAGATGCTCCTCAAGACTGACTGGAAGTGAGATGAACGATATTCCAAAGCCAGTATCTAGATGGAACCAACGTTTCAATCGATCAGCAGCATGGAAATGGACTGTTGCACATTGTAGTCCCTCAGCAAGTATTCAGAGCCATGAAGAGAAGAGAGACTCCACATAGTTTAAACCCGCAACTTATAACAATGTATTAAGTAAAATAAAGAACACTCACATGTTCCATAGAAAACAAGCACTTAAAACAATGTAGGATGGAAAGCAATGGCACCGGCAGGACTGGACTCAACGCGTTTCATCTAATAAGACGACTTCTGGGGTATCCGTCCGCGTTTTTATAGGGTGCACAAGATTAATTGGGGTGCCAACCTGTATACCTGGTGGGACAGCGTGAAAATGCTGTAGAACTTCCTGTGTACCAAGATGGCGTTGGTGAGTGCGCACCAAGCCTCCTTTTGGAGATACTGGAAGGCGCTCAGCTGGTTAGATGTCACTTCCGGTTACACCAATAGTCAATAGGGTATAGGTTCCTCCAGGTCATTCCTTAGATCACTTCCGTCATGGAGACATAGGCTGGCCTGGATTTTAAAGTGGTTGTCAACTCATGACAACCACTTTAAACTATAGGTAAGCCTACAATAAGGCTTACCTGTTGGTCCCAGAAATATCTCCCAAACCTGTACGGTTTAGGAGATATTCCCTGTATCAGCATGTGCAGACGTCATTGGCACATGCACGCTGAAGAATCGGCACCTGGGGTAGCCCCAGGTGCCGTTTCTTCTGTTGACGTGTCGTAAATGAAGGCTCCCGGGCGTATTCGCGGGAGTGACGTCAGCACGTCTCCGCCAATCACATCGCTGGAGCCCGTGCTGTGATTGGACAGAGCCGCAGACCCGGAAGAAGGATGTCGCCAGTCACAGCGGTGTGCCGAGACCTCTGCAACAGCTTTGTTACAAGGTAAGTATTTCATAATGAGCTAGTATGTCTTTGCAGGTTTTTTTTTTTTGGGGGGGGGGGGGCGACTTTACAACCACTTTAACCAAGCCTCATTTTAACCACTTGACCACTGGGCACTTAAACCTCCTTCCTAACCAGACCAATTTTCAGCTTTCAGCGCTCTCACATTTTGAATGACAATTACTCAGTCATACTACACTGTACTCCTAGTAAATTTTTGTCTAATTTCTTGAGACCCTAACAAGCCAGGACAGTATAAATACCCCCCAAATGACCCATTTTTAGAAAGTAGACAGTCAAAGGTGCTTAGTAAGAGGCATGGTGAGTTTTCTGAAGTTGTACTTTTTTCCCACAATTCTTTGCAAAATGAAGATTTTTATTTTTTACATAAAATTGTCATAATAACCGATTATTTCTCACACACATCATATGCATACCACAAATTACACCCCAAAACACATTCTGCTACTCCTCCTGCGTATGGCGATACCATGTGTGAGACTTTTTCGCAGCCTGGCCACATACAGAGGCCCAACATGTAGGGAGCACCGTCAGGTGTTCTAGGAGCATAAATTACGCATAAAATTTCTTGACTACCCATCACACTTTTGAAGCCCCTGGAGCACCAGCACAATAGAAACACCCAAAAAATTACCCCATTTTGGAAAGTAAACACCCCAACATATATTCTAGGAGGCATAATGAGTTTTATGAACATGTCATATTTTTCCACAAGTTTTGGGAAAATGTGGAAAGAAAATGAAAACATACTTTTTCTTACACAAAGTTGTCCATTTATACAATATTTCTAACACATAGCATATACATAGCAAAAATTACAACCCAAAATATATTCTGCTACTTGTCCCAAGTATGGCGGTACCACATACAGAGGCCCAACATGCAGGGAGCACAATCAGGAATTCTAGGGACACACATTTCAAATCTAATTTTACTACCTATCACACTTTTGTGAGGCACTGATGGGCACTGGAGTGGCATGGATGTGGACAGATGAGAGCCAGGGATGGAGCATGGATGTGGACAGATGAGCCAGGGATGGAACATGGATGTGAACGGATGAGCCAGGGATGGAGCATGGATGTGGACGGGTGAGCCTGGGATGGAACATGGATGTGGACAGTTGAGCCAGGGATGGAACATGGATGTGAATGGATGAGCCAGGGATGGAACATGGATGTGGATGGATGAGCCAGGGATGGAGCATGAATCTGGATGGATGAACCAGGGATGGATGGATGAGCCAGGGATGACACATGGATGAGCCAGGGATGGATGGATGAGCCAGGGACTGGGTGAACCAGGGACTGGGTGAACCAGGGATGGATGAGCTAGGGATGCACGGATGGATGATCCAGGGATGCACGGATGGATGGGCCAGGAATGCACGGATGGATGGGCCAGGGATGCACAGATGGATGGGCCAGGGATGCACAGATGGATGGGCCAGGGATGCACGGATGGATGGGCCAGGGATGCATGGATGGATGGGCCAGGGATGCACGGATGGATGGGCCAGGGATGCACGGATGGATGGGCCAGGGATAATAATGAGTTAGGGATGCATGGATGGATGAGCCAGGGATGTATGGATGTGCTAGGGGTGGGCAGTGGCACAGATCAGCGCTGGGGGCACTTCACATCCAGCCCACAGCTCTTCTGCACCTGCTCCCTCCTCCCCTCACACACTGTGATTGGTGCGAGGAGAGGGGAGGAGCCGAACCGGACATGCTCTGGTTTGTTTACAAGTGATCACTTTGTCCATTGGATGGCGTGATCATGTGGTAAAGGGCCGCTGTCATTGGCCCTTTACCCCGATCCGTGACACGCCGGGTCTGGGAGACTATAGCGCAGTCGGCAAGCGGTTAAACATGGTTTGTGGAAAGCATATCCAGATAGCAGGAAATTGGACCTGAATTGACAGCGACGTATGGTCCGACCAACATATTGCTTGTCACAAGGGCAAGTTAATAAGTAAGCAGTAAACAATACACTTTTTACATGGGTAATAACCTATAAGGTTATGGAAGAATGATGGTTTGGTTGGGGGGGTTGATGACATTGGGGGCTATTTTGCTCTGTAGAAAGGGAACGCCCCCTATATATAAATTTTAGCGCTGTTAGGCAATGAGGGGCCCAAAACTGAGTCACTCTTCAAAATGTCCCAATGTTTGTCCATAATGCGTCTCAATTGCTTATGTTGAATCAAATATGTAGTGAAGATTGACCATTTAAACGAATCATCCTTCACAGGACAGGGTTGATCTCTCAATAGGGATTAAAAAACAAAAAAAATACTGCGCTTGTGAAAATTTAAATAATAAATTAAATCAATAATAACAGCAACACTATTTGCTAAATATAAACACAAAGAATGAATTTTAAAGGGTTAAGGTGTCGCGCTGTGTGATAATATAAGTGACAATGAATAATTCATATCCAAACAGTGAATACTTTTGCTGCATAATGTGAATTTTCGACAGTTATCCTACAACAATAGGTAAACTATAATCAAGCTACAAAGTTCATAACAAAAAGTTCATTCAAGTTCTCAATGGCGGATTAGAAAAAGTGGTTCATAGAAAAAAGGACGAACATGTCTTCTTATAAGATGTCATATGCAGACATAAACCATAAAGTGCCAACGGGCTCAAGAGGAACTTCTGTGATAAATCCCACCACCAGTGCAAAGGTTGCGTTTACCACAAGTTGTTGATCTCTTATTACAGGAGATCAAATTGGGCCTGTGCATATATCCTCCTAGGCATACGTCGTTATCCGGCATGGAGCCCGAAAGACTTCCACAGTTGTGTCCGGATTTTACTAAATGCTCGCTATTCAATTTAGGAGTGTTGGATATAGCGAGGAAAAAAGGGATTTTATTAAAACTTACCGTAAAATCCTTTTTTCCGAGTTCACTGACAGACGCAGCTCTCCATTACGTGTGGGGTTTATGCTGGTCTCACTAGGAGTTAACTAGGCAGGGAAAAGAAACAGCTGGCCCCTCCCATGGGGGCCGGCCTCTCTTCCCACATAAACCTCGTCATAGCATAGCTCTTCAGTTCATACACAAGCCGTACAAGAACAGAGCACAGAGGGGTGGGTGCTCCATCTGTCAGTGAACTCAGAGAAAAGGATTTTATGGTAAGTTTTAATAAAAATCCCTTTTTCTCCTATCGTTCACTGACAGACGCAGCTCTCCATTACGTGTGGGGATGTCCCCAAGCTGTGTCAAGGGGTGGGTAAACACTAACAGTACCCAACTGAACCTCTAAGGAGGCGCCAGACACGCCTACATTGCCGCCTGCAAAATTTTGTGGCCAAAAGCAGCATCCGAAGATGCAAGCACAGCAACCTATAAAACTTAGTGAAAGTGTGTACTGAGGCCCAAGTGGCCGCCTTGCACACCTGCGACACCGAGACCTGGTGCTTGAGAACCCAGGAAGTGCTAACAGCTCAGGTAGAATGAGCCGTGACCGGAAAAGGGGGAACCTTGCCCCGAACAGAATAGGCATAGGTCACGGACTGTCTGATCCAACGAGAAATCGTAGCCAACGAGGCCGCCAACCCTGTGCGCGGACCCTCTGACAGCCAAACAAGGCATCAGCTTTTAGAAAAGAAGCTGTGGCAGCCAAGTACAGTAAGACCCTCACTACGTCCAAAGTATGCAACTCAATCTCTTTTGAGTGTGACGGACGAGGGCACAATCAAGGAAGGACAATATCTTCATTAACGTGAAAGGAAGAAACCACCTTCGGAAGGAATGAAGGAGAGGGTCGCAAGACCGCCTTGTCCCTATGTAGGATCAGGTAGGGAGACTTGCACGATAGTGCACTAATTCAGACACCGTCTGGCGGAAGTGATGGCAACTAAAAAGGCCACCTTCTGCGACAGCAATTGTAAGGAAATCTCCCAGATATTCCCATATGGCGGTTTCTGAAGTACAGAAAGCACCAAATTCAGATCCCCCGAAGCCTTCACCCGAGGCGACACATGTCGCACACCTTGTACAAAGGTACGAATCAACGAGTGCGAAGCCAAGGTCTCTGAAAAAGAATCGCCAGAGCCGATATCTGGCCCTTGAGTGTGCTCAAAGCCAGGTTTTTGTTCAGGCATTGCTGCAAAAAAGTCAGGACCCTGGGCACGACATCAGAGCGAGGGTTATGACCCTCCGCCTCGCACCAAGCTATATAAGCCTTCCAGGTGTGGTGGTAAATCTTGCGGGAAGTACACTTGCAAGCCTACCACAATGTAGGGATCATCGAGTCAGCGACTCCCCTGTCTCTTAGCACCTGGGACTCAATAGCCAAGCTGTTAAAACCAGCGAGGGTAAGGCAGGGTGCAAGATGGGCCCCTGAGACAGAAGGTCGTCTCGCAGCAGGAGCTGCCAAGGGGCGTCTGCCACCATGTGCACCACGTCGGCGTACCAAGTGCGCCAAGGCCAATCTGGAGCCACCAGGATCATTGGTATCCCCTCAGCCACTATCCTGCGTATCAATCGCGGAGGCAGTTTTATCGGAGGGAAAGCGTACAGAAGGCGGTAATGGCCCCAGGGGGCCACCAGAGCGTCCGTGGCCACTGCCAGCGGATCCTTCGTTCTGGACACAAAGGTCTCCACCATGTAATTAAATCGAGACGCCATGAGATCCACATCTGGCGTCCCCCATCTGCGGCAAATCTGATTGAACACCTCCGGGGGGAGAGACCACTCTCCCTGGTCCAGCGTCTGGCGACTGAGAAAGTCCGCCTGCCAGTTCTCCACACCGGGAATGTTAATGACAGAGATTGCCGGAACGTGACGTTCCGCCCAACGTAGTATCAGAGCTGCCTCCGCCGCAGCTGCTGGACTCCTCTGATGGTTCACATACGCCACTGCTGTGGCATCGTCCGATTGATTTAGAATCAGACGACCCTGCAATCTCACCCAGTGAAAAAAGGCACAATCTGAGTGCTCTCAGCTCCAGGACAATGATGGGGAGGCGGGCCTCCTGCACCGACCAACGGCCCTGGGCAGACAGCTGCCCCAGGATTCCTCCCCAGCCTGAAAGACTGGCATCCGTGGTGATGATCACCCACTGAAGGGGCAGGAACGACTTCCCCTGAGTCAGGGTCGAGTCCCGAAGCCACCAAGCCAGAGACACCCTGGTCTGGGAGCTCAGACGGATACGGAAGTCCAAGGACCGAGGGGACCTGTCCCACCGAGCCACAATTGCTCGCTGAAGGAGACGAGCGTGACTCTGGGCGAAATGCCTCGGACGAGACCATGAACCCTAGCACCCACATACAGAACCTACCGACTGCAGAGACAGCAACTTGGCTGGAGGGAGGAACACCTTTGCCTGTTCTGTGTCCAGAATTAGACCCAGATACTCCAGGCGATGGGATGGAGAGACCGACGACTTCTGCAGGTTGAGTAACCAACCAAAGTGCTGCAGCAATGTCATTGTGAGTCTCACATTCTCCTCCAGAACCGAAGCGGACTCCGCTAGCAGGAGCAGGTCGTCTAGGTGGGCTACCACTGCAATGCCTCTCTGTCGGAGCAAAGCCAACCCCGGGGCTAGCAGTTTTGTGAAAACTCGAGGTGCTGAGGCCAGGCCGAAGGGGAGTGCCACAAATAGAAAATGGAGGTCTCCCACTGCAAAGCGCATGAAGCGCTGATGCCGTGGACGAATGGGTACATGGAGGTACGCATCCCTGATGTCCAGGGACGCCAAAAATTCCCCCTGATGAAGGGCGGCCACGACCGAGCGGATAGATTCTAACCGGAATTTCCGCGCCCTGACATACCGGTTCAGGGCCTTCAGGTCCAGTACTGGCCAAACCCCCCCCCTTTTCGGGAACCACGAATAGATTCGAGTAGAAACCTCAAAACCTCTCTTCTGGAGGCACTGGCACGATCACCCCCTGGACCGAAAGTGCTTGGACAGCCCCAAAAAGAGCCTCCCGACGGTCCTGTGGGAGCCTTAAATTTGATGGGAAGAACCTGTCTGGGGGTAGAGTGTTGAACTCTATCCTGTACCCGGTGCACACCACTTTCCGGACCCAACGATCGGGAATGTGGGCCAGCCACCGCCTGTGAATCCAAGAAGACGCTCCCCATTTCCGGGTGGGGGCAACTCATCAGGCTGAGTAGGACTTGTCCTCCGCTTTTTTGGTTTCGCGCTGCCACTGCCGGTACCCGGCCCCTGCAGCGACCTTACCGTGTCTACGGCGAAACTCATGCCTCCAGGCTCTGGGAAGAAGGGCACTTACCTCCTGTGAAACCATTAATGATCTCACCCAGCCATGGACCGAATAGACGTCCACCCTGAAAGAGAAGGTCTGTGGAAGCATGGTCACCGGACCAAAATTGCAACCAGAGTACTCGTCTGAAGATACAGCAACACTGCTACCCTGGATCACATAGGCAGTAAATCAACGGCCGCATCACCAAGGTACTTGCGACCCCGGAGCAAATACAGCCCTCTGCAGCGTATCCAGCAGGCGGCCGCAGTCCAGAATATTCTGGAGCTCCGCCATACGCCCAGACAGATATCGCGCTGCCATGGTGGACGTCAGGGCTGGCCGCAGCGTAGAGCCTGCCACCAGGAAGAGCGACTTTAACATCGCCTCTGTCTTTTGTCAGCGGAGCCCTTGAAGGCAGGAACCCCTTCCAGAGGAATGGTCGTCGTCTTATTAAGGCGAGCTATCGGCGGGACCCCAAGGCGACTCCCATCTTTTTTTTAAAAAAAAGCTTTCCTCAAGGGATAGAGAGCAGCGAACCGTTTAGACCTAAGTCCCTTGGAGTGTGGGAGGAAACAGGAGCACCGGGAGGAAACCCACGCATGCACAGGGAGGACATGCAAACCTCAGGCAGGTCATGGGTAGGATCTGAGCCAGCAGGCATTATGCTGCCAGGCGCAAGTGCTACCCACTACACCACTGTGCTGCGCTAAAAGAATGCTGCGGACGCCGCCATTTACAATAAACAAGGTGATCAGGAAATCGTTCATGTGGGTAAGCCTTGGGTGCCCGGAGGACCCACACACACATGCCCAGAAATCAGCGATTCACCATCCTGGCTCAGTCGCATCATAGTGCGATACCAATCATAATGGCGCAGCTGCCGTCCCCTGATCCTCTTTTCCGTCCGAGGGATCAAAATCCTCCCTTGAAAAGCAAGGAGGAGGGGGACGCTTCTCGGGGGGCCTGTTGGTGATATCCGCCCTGGGGAGAATTCACTAAAGACCGCCACAGCTGGTCCAGAAAAGCCCCTTGCGCAGATTGCTGCACCGCTGATTGCTCCTAGCATGTTCAGCTCCCTTAGGAACACATAGATGCATACTACAAATTAAAGGCACCCCCACACAGCCGCACAGCACTGCCCCACAGTGCACCAGGGAACCCAGGAGGACTACACTTGCCGCCACCAGCGCCCACAGGAGAGCCCAGCTATACTTGCCGTTTGCTGCCATAATACATAACAAAAAATAACACTGCGCTCACAAGTCACTCTAACCAAAGCATGTTGGAATAACAATAACACTCCTACCGCTCTGACATGTAGAGGGTGGACATGGGCAGGGGGAAAAAAGGTCCCAAAGAAGTCCATGGGCAGAGTCTGAAAGAGATATACAATCCAAGGCAGCAGGCTGAACGGAGCAGGAAGACTCTGTAGACGGAGACATAAACAGAGCAGCGCCTCTAAGTGCAGCAACTTCTTTAATAAAAATGGGTATAAGTAAATTTACACTCACATGGGAGAATAAATAAAAAAACAGAAAAAGCATCATCCGTGGATCGCCAGGTGGTGTACGGTGTACAGGCAGCCATGGAGAGGGAGCCGAAGCCCGTCACGCTGGTGGCTTCCAGCGCAAACCGGGACACAGTGCAGATGACAGACCGTCCACGCGCTCAACACCGCGTCACTTCCGGGTCACCAAACAGGAAATGCGCACGTTCGGATCATTCATGATCACACCACCGCCTGCAAGACTTTGCGGCCAAAAGCAGCATCCGCAGATGCTGACACATCAAGTTTGTAAAACTTAACGCCTGCACCGAGGCCCAAGTAGCCGTCTTGCACACCTGAGACACCGCCGCTTGGTGTCGAAGAGCCCAGGAAGTACTATCGCCCTGGTGGAATGAGCCATGACTGGGAAAGGGGGCTCTTACCCTCGAACAGCATAAGCATGGGTCACAGTCTGTCTGATACAACGGTATACAGTAGCTGACGAGGACGCCAAACTTTAGCGCGGTCCTTCCGGCAGCACAAAAAGCGCATACGACCTCCAAAAATGAGCCGTTGCTGACAAATACACCCGCAGGGCCCTCACTACGTGCAAGGCAATCTCGTTAGTATGTGAGGGACGCTGGCACAAGGAAGGGAGGACAATGTCCTCATCAATGTGAAAAGAGGAAACCACCTTCGGTAGAAACGAAGGGGAAGGGCGCAGCACCGCCTTATCCTTATGTAGGACCAAGTAGGGAGACCTACACGACAAAGCCGCCAATTCAGACACCCGCCTAGCGGATGTAATGGCCACCAAAAAGGCCACCGTTTGTGACAGCAGGTGTAAGGGGATATCCCTGTTCCGTTCATAGGGCGGTTTCTGCAGTACAGAAAGCACCAAGTTCAAATCCCACGGTGCCAAAGGCGATCATACCTGAGGAGCCACATGCCGTACACCCTATACAAATGTACGAATCAAAGAATGCGTCGCTAACGGACGCTTTAACAGAATCGCCAGAGCAGAAATCTGACCTTTGAGTGTACTCAATGCCAATTTTGGGCCTTGCTGGAAAAAAGCCAGCACCCAAGTCACCGAGAAAGAACGGGGGTTCCAACCCCCCGCCTCGCACCAGGCAATATAAGCCTTCCAGGTGCGATGATAAATCTTGCGCAAAGTGCACTTGCGCGCCTTAAGCATGGTGGGGATCACCAACTCAGAGACCCAGTGAATCAAGAATGGAGAAGGATCTGGGGGTCCTAGTAGATGACAGACTGAGCAATAGCATGCAATGTCAAGCTGCAGCAACAAGAGCAGGTAGAATATTAGCATGCATAAATAAGGGGATATGCTATGCTCCAGGGATAAAAATATAATTCTGCCACTTTATAATAGCCTGGTGAGGCCACATCTGGAGTATTCTGCCCAGTTCTGGTCACCGGTCCTCAGAAAGGATGTACTGGAGCTGGAGAGAGTCCAAAGGAGGGCAACCAAACTGATAAGGGGAATGGAAGACCTTACTTACGAGGAACGCTTGCAAGCGCTAAACCTATTCTCTCTGGAGAAGTGACGCTTAAGAGGGGACATGATTACGATCTATAAATATCTTAATGGGGATCCAAGCATAAAAGATAAACTGTTCAGTCTCAGGGAATGTAGAAGGACAAGGGGACACACATTGAAATAAGAAAAGGTTTAATCTTAGAACTCGTAAGGGGTTCTTCACTGTCAGGACAATAAGGATGTGGAACTCTCTCCCACAACTAGTGGTGACTGCGGGGAGTATGGATATATTTAAAAAACTCTTGGATGTATATCTCAATAAGTACAACATACAAGGATATGGGTACTGACAAGAGTATACCTACACAGGTTGAACTGGATGGACTGTTGTCTTTTTTTCAGCCTTAACTACTATGTAACTATGTAACCCCCCTATCCCTCAGCACCTGGGACTCAATAGCCAGGCCGTCGAAGCCAGCGAGGGTAGAGCAGGGTGCAGGATGGGTCCCTGCGACAGCAAATCTTCGCAAAGCGGGAGCCGCCAGGGAACATCTGTTACCATCCGCACCACGTCGGCATACCAAGGGCGCCGAGGCCAATCCGGAGCCACCAGGATTGTCGGGATTCCCTCCACTTCCATCCTGCGCAACAGCCGCGGTAGAAGTTTGAGAGGGGGAAAGGCATACAGAAGCTGGTACCGAGACCATGGGGCCACCAGGGCATCCGTGGCCACTGCCAGCGGATCCCTCGTCCTGCACACGAAGGTCTGCACCTTGTGATTGAATCTGGACGCCAGTAGGTCCACATCTGGTGTGCCCCACTTTTGGCAAATCTGGCGGAACACCTCTGGGTGCAGGGACCATTCTCCCTGATCCAGTGTCTGGCGACTGAGAAAGCCCGCCTGCCAATTTTCTACGCCCGGAATGTAGATGGCGGAGATTGCTGGCACGTGAAGTTCTGTCCACCTCAGAATGTGGGCCGCTTCCGCAGCTGCTGCCAAGCTTCTTGTCCCGCCTTGATGGTTCACGTACGCCACCGCCGTGGCGTTGTCCGACTGAACCCGAACCGGGAGGCCGCGCAGCCTCCCCGACCAGTGGGAGAGGCAGAGTCTGATCGCCCGTAGCTCCAACACATTGATCAGAAGGCGAGATTCCTGCACCGATTAACGGCCCTGGGCAGATAATTGCCCCAGGACTCCTCCCCAGCCTGATAGGCTGGCGTCCGTCGTGACTACTTACCATTCTAGGGGGAGAACCGACTTCCCCAAGGTCAGTGCCGAGGCCCAAAGCCACCAGGTCAATGACCCCCTGGTCTGATGATACAACCTGATAAGCTGATCCAGGGACAAGGGAGACTTGTCCCACTTTAGCAGGATCGCCGGGTGTGACTCTGGGCGTATGGAATCGCCTCGAAGGCCGAGACCATGAGCCCCAACCCCCGCATGCAGAAACGTAAGGAGGACCACCGTCGTGACAGCAGAGTTCGCACCGCTGCTTGCAGCGTCAGCAACTTAGCCGGAGGTAGGAATACCTTCGCCTCCAATATCAGGCCCAGATCTTCTAGGCGACAAGACGGGGTCAGTGTCGACTTCTGTAGGTTGATCAACCAGCCGAAGTCCCGCAGGGAGGTCAGGGTGATAGCAACATTGTCCTCCAGAGTCGGAGCCGACTCCGCTCGCAGGAGCAGATCGTCTAGGTATGCCACCGCAGCAATGCCTCTCTGTCTCAGTGGAGCCAGCGCCGGAGCCAACAGCTTGGTGAAGACCCACGGGGCAGAGGCCAGACCGAAGGGGAGTGCCACAAATTGGTAATGGAGATCCACTACCGCAAAGCGCAGGAAGGGCTGATGCCAAACACAAATGGGAACGTGAAGATACGCATTCCTGATGTCCAGGGATGCCAGAAAATCCCCCTGGTGTAGGGTGGCCACGACTGAACGGACTGACTCCATCCTGAATTTTCACGCCCTCACAAAGTGGTTGAGCGCCTTCAGGTCCAGAACCAGTCTGACTCCATCCCTCTTCAGCACCACAAAGATTCGAGTAGAACCAGCGGAACCTTTCCACAGGGGGGACTAGCACAATTACCCCCTGCTCGGACAGTGTCTGGACGGCCCCTAGCAGAGCCTGTCGACGCCCCGGGGGAAGACCCAAATTTGATGGAAAGAACCTGTCCAGGGGCAGAGTACGAAACTCTATTTTGTACCCGGAGGACACCACTTCTCGCATCCACAGGTCGGAGACGCGAGCGGTCCACCGGTCCGCGAACCCCAGAAGCCGGCCCCCCACCCGAGAGTTGGGCGGGGCAACCCATCATGCAGGAGGACGACTTTTCCTCTGTCTTCTCGGACCTGCGCTGCCAAGGCCACTTACTGGTCGTAGTGGCAGCCTTGCTGGGACAGGAGCCCTTGCCCGCAGAACTGGGCGCACAAAAAAAACACTTCTGGCCAGAGGACGAAGGTCCCTGTTTCCGGCAATGTTCCCGTCGCCTGGGTTCCGGGAGAAAGGTACTCTCTCCCCCCC
>BLSH010146358.1:74155-88815 GCA_018402905.1 Glandirana rugosa
GTGTCACTACCATCCCCATTATGGACATGAGCTCCCCCATGCTCCTTTGTATACACAGAGCTGAAGAAAGTATTTAATAAGTTTGCCTTCTCATTGTCCCCAGTCACGCACATGCTCAGACCTGACCTTTTTACTATTAATATATTTGAAGAATTTTTTGGGGTTTGTCTTACAATCTTTTGCAATCTGTCGTTCGTTGAGAATTTTTGCATCCTTGATTGCCTTTTTACATATTCTGTTATATTCTTTGTAACATTTAAAAGATGATAGTGTTCCCTCATTTTTATATTTGTAAAATGCTCTTTTCTTATCATTTATAACTTTTTTAACTTTGGCTGTGAGCCACATAGGTTTTCTTTTTAGCCTCTTAAATTTATTGCCCATGGGAATATACTTTGCAGTGAGTTCGCATACAGTTTTTTTTGAAAAATTCCCATTTCTGTTCTGTGTTCATTGATGCCAATATTCCCTCCCAGTCTAAGTCTTGGAGAGCAGCCCTCATCTTTGTAAAATTTGCGCTCTTAAAATTAAGTGTTTTTATCTTTCCCGTTTGTGTTTGTTGCTTGCAGCTTCCATCAAATGAAATCATGTTATGGTCACTGTTACCCAGATGTTCTTTTATATGAATATTGGTAATAAGCTCTGCATGGTTTGAGATTACTAGGTCCAACAAAGCATCATTCCTAGTTGGGGCCTCAATAAACTGGACCATAAAATTGTCCTGTAATAGGTCTATAAATTTTTGCCCTTTAGCTGTCCCAGCAGTGCCATTACTCCAGTTAATTTCCGGGTAGTTAAAATCCCCCATTATTATCACTGTCCCAGCCCTTGCAGCTCTTTCTATCTGTGCAAGGAGCAGAGTCTCCACCTCCTCTTTAACACTGGGAGGTCTATAACAAACTCCAATGATAACCTTTGTAGTGCGCACACCCATATGCAGATCTACCCATAATGCTTCAGACTCATCACACTCCATCAACTAGGTCCCTATTCACACTCGCTTTGAGATCACTTCTCACATAGAGACAGACACCACCACCCCTCTGTTTTACCCTGTCTTTCTGAAAGAGAGCAATAGCCCAGTCATGTGAAGAATGAAGCCAAGATTCAGCTATACCAATCAAATCATAGTTCTCCTCATGCACCAGAGCTTCCAGCTCACCTATTTTGCTTGGCAGACTCCTGGCATTGGTGAAAAAACACTTTAATTCACTGTCATGTTTTGTACATGTATCTTGCATATTTTTAATTTTAGCACAAACAGTACCATTTCCAATGGTTGATTGTAACATGGGAACCTTCATATCATCTTTCTTTGCCCTCCCCCCATTATTACCCATTCCACCCACCAATAGGGGCTGACCCCTGTCTGACCTGTCTACCCCATTATAATCAAATGCACCCTCCGCCCTCAATCCTAGTTTAAATACTCCTCCAGACTTCCCATAAACCTCTCCCCTAGCACGACAGACCCCCTTCCATTTAGGTGCAGACCATCTTTAGCATATAGGTTGCACCTCAATGAAAAGTCAGCCCAGTGCTCTAAAAACCCAAAGCCCTCCTCCTTACACCAGGTCTTTAGCCATGCATTCAGGGCTCTAATCTCCCCCTGCCTTTCCTGTGTTGCGCATGGCACAGGCAATATTTCAGAGAATATTGCCTTGGAGGTCCTTCCCTTCAACTTGCAACCTAATTCTTGAAATTGGTTCTTAAGGAGCCTCCACCTTCCATCTATTCTGTCATTGGTTCCAATGTGGACCAAGACAGCTGGAGTTTAACAACTTGTGGTAAGCGCAACCTTTGCACGGTGGTGGGATTTATCACAGCAGTTCCTCTTGAGCACGGTGGCACTTTATGGTTTATGTCTGCATATGACATCTTATAAGAAGACATGTTCGTCCTTTTTCTATGAACCACTTTTTCTACTAATCAACCATTGAGAACGTGAATAAACTTTTTGTTATGAACTTTGTAGCTTGATTATAGTTTACCTATTGTTGTAGGATAACTGTCGAAAATTTACAATCAATAGGGATTCCCTGTCAATGTTTGACACCTTCTGTAATTCAAGGTCTATTTCTCTTTGATCATAGCCTTTATCCAGAAACCTTTGTTTTAAAACCGAGGCCTGTTGTTGAAACACATTAATATCAGGGCAATTTCTGCGTAAACGCAAAAATTGGCTACGAGGGACTGAGCGGAGCCAGGATGGATGGTGACAACTGTCGACCAGAATATAACCAATCCGGTCAGTAGGTTTGAAATGTGTTCTGAATTACAGCATAAGCAACTGAGACGCATTATGGACAAATATTGGGACATTTTGAAAAGTGACCCAGTTTTGGGCTCCTTATTGCCTAACAGAGCTAAAAATATAGGGGCGTTCCCTCTCTACAAAGCAAAATAGCCCCCAATGTCATCAACCCCCCAACCAAACCATAATTTTTCCATAACCTTATAGGTTATTACCCATGTAAAAAGTGCAATGTTTGTTTACATAACATATGATGAGACCATAAGTCACTGCAATTCACATCAACTGTAACCAATCGTATATATTCCATGAAACAATTTTTTACTTGTAGGACCAAGTGTATTGTTTACTTATTAACTTGCCCTTGTGGTAAGCAATATGTTGGTCGGACCATACGTCCCTTCTCAGTAAGGGTGAATGAACATATTGCTAAAATAAAAAAGGGGGACACTAACCATACTGTGCCCAGACAATACCAACTGTTTCATAATCATGATCCAAAAGGTACTGCATTTTTAATTATTGATTGCTTTGTTCCCCCCTGGAGAGGAGGGGCTTCCACCAGAGGCTTCTCCAGATTGGAGACCTTCTGGATTTAGGAGCTACAGTCCTACTCCCTGTTCGGAATGAACGTGGAGTGGGACATTAACTCTTTTATAAGTAGAGCTTAAATATCTTACCTTTGGTTTATTATTTGTATTTATTATCTGTAATTGTTTATGCTGATTTTTATTTGCCCTTGGGATACCAAACTTTATGCTTCCAGTTTATTTTATACAGATAGGCAAGTCTATTCATTGGACTGGTTTATATCTTTCATCCCCAATAGACTGATATTCCTATCCATATATATCAATATTATTTATATTTTTATATATCATTTTTCATATACTATATTTTTATAGATTATATTAATAGCAAGACAACCATACAACTACAAATTCATATTATCTTTTTGCCTGCCCGTGCAATATTTTGTAAGATTTTTTTTTAAATTAGAATTGTTTTTGCTTCTGTGGGGATGTCCACTTTAGGTTCCTTGCTTTCTCATCAATGGTATTAGACTTGGTGGATGCTCCCTATTGGTCAGGGTGTCGCCGTCAATTCAGGTCCAATTCCCTGAAAACTGGATAAGCATTCCACGAACACTGTTTAAAACGAGGCTTGGTTAAAACCCAGGCCGGCCTATCTCTCCGTGACTGACGTGATCTAAGGAACCTATACCCTATTGACTTCAGGTTTTGGCATAACCGGAAGTGACGTCTAACCAGCGCCTTCCAAAATCTCCAGAATGAGGCTTGGTGTGCACTCAACGTCATCTTGGTACGCAGGAAGTTCTACAGCGTTTTCACACTGTCCCACAAGGCATACAGGTTGGTACCCAAATTAATCTTGTGCACCCTATAAAAACGCAATGACCAGGGCGGAGGGACAACCCAGAAGTCGTCTTATTCGACAAAATGCGTTGGATCCAGTCCTGTCTGTGCCATTGCGTTCCATCCTACGGTCAGGAAGCCCACGGAACGATCCGTGCACTCTGGCGTACACACGTTCGCACACCATTGCGCATGAGTACGCACGCATCAATGCGAACGATAGTTGGCGCCAAAAGCCCTATTTAAGCCGGTCCTCCACACTGTCACTTTGCTGTTTGGTCTGCAGCTTCTGCTTCTTGTGACCTATGTTCCCGTACCCGTTTACCTGTGACCTTGACCCGGATTGTCCTACTCTGCTTGTCTGCTGCCTGCCCTGACCTCGGATTGCCTTGTGACCCGCCTCTGCCTTTTCCTTCTGCCTGCTGTTGTCCGATCGTTGCCGACCCGGCCTGCTTGATCCTGTTCCGCTGTCCAGCCAGTCTGCATCAGCATCCTGCCCTGCTGTCTAGCCAGTCTGCATCAGCATCCTGCCCTGCTGTCCAGCCAGTCTGCATCAGCATCCTGCCCTGCTGTCCAGCCAGTCTGCACCGTCATCCTGCTCTGCTGTCCAGCCAGTCTGCACCAGCATCCTGCTCTGCTGTCCAGCCAGTCTGCACCAGCATCCTGCTCTGCTGTCCAGCCAGTCTGCATCAGCATCCTGCTCTGCTGTCCAGCCAGTCTGCATCAGCATCTAGCCCAGCTATCTCCAGGACTGATCAGTCACTCTTACCCCACCGCGCTTTCGTGGCCGCTGTATCACTCCCAGTGGTCCGTAAGCCGAAGTTGTAGGAGAGGTCTCCCTCTTCTGTCTGGCTCGCCCTCCAGGTATGTAACAGTACCAAACAGCCATGACTGAGCCAGCCAGGGATACCACCATGAGATTTGCTGACACATGGCAGCCTTGACACTAGCCATACAGTCTCTTCAGGATGGCTACACTAGGCTAGAAAATCAAGTCCAGTCGATGGCGTCCCCAGCCACGGGATCCAGCCTGACCTCTGACTCGGCTTCTTCCTCAACCCAGGCCAGAGCATCCTCCGGACCTTCAGTGGTGATGTTGCCTCCTGAGCCCCAAGTGCCGACTCCCGAACGTTTTTCCGGTGATTGGGGAAAATTCAGAGCTTTCCGGAATGCCTGTCAGCTCTATTTTGCCCTCCAGCCACGGACCTTTTCCTTGGAATCCACAAAGGTGGGATACATCATCTCCCTCCTGCAAGGGGAGCCGCAGTCCTGGGCGCATCGACTTCTGGAGCAGAACGATGTCCAGCTTAATTCTATGCAGTCCTTTTTCGACACCATGGCCCAGTTGTACAATGACCCGCAAAGGACTGCCACAGCTGAAGCAGCTCTGCATGCAATCCAGCAAGGCCGCAGAGCGGCCGAGGACTATGTCACAGACTTTAGACGCTGGAGTGTTGACACCAATTGGAACGACACTGCCCTCTGTCATCAGTTCCGCCTGGGCCTCTCAGAGTCTGAAGGATGAGTTGGCCTGGGTTGGAGTACCAAACTCCCTGGAGGCGCTGATCAAGCTTTCCATCCAGATTGATCAGCGCCTAAGGGAGCGCAGAGCGGAGAGATCTTCCCAGTCGTTCTGTCCTACCTGGATGCTACCAAAAGCACCTGTTCCGGTTCCTAGAGGTCCTATCTCCTCCATACCAGAAGCTCCTGAACACATCCAGTTGGGTCTGATCCGTACCTCACTGACCCCGGAAGAATGCCAATGAAGACGTATGAATAACCTGTGTCTGTACTGCGGAGAGGCCGGTCACTTTGTACGCACCTGTCCTGCCAAGCTGCGTAAGTGTCTAGCCTTATCTTCTCCTGATCAGCCATCCTTGCCCGCCATGCCTGCTAACTCAACTCATGTTACTCTACCCATCTCGTTCCAGCTCCTGGGAAGAACCATGTCGGTGACCGCAATAATTGATTCCGGCGCCTGCAGCTGTTTTATCAACCAGTCTTTTGCCACACAACAGCGCATCCCACTACAGACTCGGGAACAAGAACTCGCAGTATTCCTGGCTGATGGGTCTCGCATTAAGTCTGGACTGGTTACCAAGGAGACCCTACCTTTACTGACCATCAGCTCCACCAGCCACCGAGAACTACTGCGCCTGGATGCCATCTCATCCCCCCTGTTTCCTATCATCCTGGACCTACCTTGGTTGTAGGGCCATAACCCCCAAATAGACTGGGGAACCGGAAGTATTAGGTTTTCATCTTCCTACTGCCAAGAACACTGCCTGGAGACACCTTCCTCATCATCCTCGCCCACGGTCCTGCTGTGCACCGATACAGACCCTGAGCTACGTCAGTTGGTTCCTGCCACCTATCATGAATTTCTGGATGTCTTCAGTAAGCGTGGGGCTGACACCTTACCCCCACACCGGCCCTATGACTGTCCCATTGAACTCCTCCCAGGGGCTGAGATTCCCTTCGGCCACATCTTCCCCTTGTCAGAATGGGAATCAGGAGTACTAAAGGACTATATTGATGAGAACCTTGGGAAGGGGTTCATCCGGCCATCTACTTCTCCAGCTGGTGCAGGCATATTCTTCGTGGAGAAAAAAGATCATTCCCTGAGGCCGTGTGTTGATTACCGGGACTTGAACAAGATAATGGTCAAGAACCGCTACCCCCTTCCCTTGGTTCCTGAACTGTTCCAGAGGCTTAAATCAGCATGCATTTTTACTAAACTTGATTTAAGAGGAGCCTACAACCTTATTCGCATAAGAAAAGGGGATGAGTGGAAGACCGCTTTTCGCACGAGATACGGACACTGAGTATCTGGTAATGCCCTTCGGCCTTTGCAATGCCCCGGCCACCTTCAAGTACTTCATTAATGTCATCTTCAAGGACTTCCTGGACATCTTTGTTGTCGTTTATTTGGACAATATATTAATCTTTTCCGTGTCATTAGAAGTACATCGGGGACATGTAAGGAGTGTGCTATGTCGGCTGTGGGAGCATGGACTCTATGCCAAGGCCAAGAAATGTGACTTTGAGCGGCAAAGTATCCAGTTCCTGGGGCTGATCATCTCTACCAATGGAATCACAATGGATCCCCCGAAGGTCACAGCAGTATTGGATTGGCCGGCCCCCACGGACAAGAAAGGAATTTAACGTTTTGTGGGCTTTGCCAACTTCTACCGCAAATTTATTAAGAACTTTTCAGCCATCATTCACCCTATCACGCAGTTGACTAAGCAGGGTGTCCGTTTCTGCTGGACTGAAGAAGCACAGGTGGCCTTTGAAACTTTAAAGAAGCGATTTACAGTGGCCCCTGTTCTAAGCCACCCTGACTCTGCCCTACCCTACATCGTCGAAGTAGACACCTCTGAAAGTGCTATCGGGGCCATTCTGTCAATGCCAAGGCCTCAAGGAAGCAACACACCCAGTGGCGTTCTTCTCACGAAAGCTTTCTCCAGCCGAGAGGAATTACAATGTAGGGGATCGGGAGTTGTTAGCGATCAAGGCCACTCTGGAGGAATGGAGATACTTGTTGGAGGGAGCAGCACACCCGAACCTGATCTACACGGATCATAAAAATCTAGAGTATCTGAGAGCTGCAAAATGTTTAAAGCCCCGTCAAGCCCGGTGGGCACTCTTCTTTTCAAGATTTACATTATATATCACCTACAGGCCTGGATCAAAGAACACTAGGCCCAGCGCATTATCACGCATGTTTGAGGATCCAATAAACATTCAGAGCCAGATACCATTTTACCAGCTGGTAACTTCTTGCTGTTGCACACCAGTTTGTTGAATCAACTACAGTCTGCTTCTGTAGGATTAGAATCAAACCCTCCTCTCCATACATCCAGTTGACAGGACCAAGGACCCCACTTGAGGGGAAATGAAGGCCACATAGAGCAGTACAGTCACAACTCGTTTATAGGAGTTCAAGTGCATAACCCAAAGAGCGCAAGACCTAGTGCGGGCTGGTAAGCCTTGATTTTGGGTGATGGTGGATTCCTTCTTATCTTTATGACCTTATAGAAACCGTTGAGGTTGTTAAATGTCTGAGTTGATTCTCCATTGGAAGCTGGTCTATTGCCAATTACCATCTTTAACCTCTCTGGCGGTATGATTATTTCAGATTTTTGGTGCTGAAAGCGGTACGATTATTTTGCATGAAAATTTGGCGTTTTATATTGTAGGCATGTAATTCTTAGAAATAACTCACTTAAATTTGCCCAAACAAGAGTCTAGTAGACATCCCGGGTATGAAAAAGTTTGAAAAATGAAATCATAAAATTATAATATAATAAACTAAAAATAATCAAAAATAATAATATAATAGTAATAAAATTTATTCAATAATGTAATCAAACCAAAACGCAGAAATTTGCTCATTTGCAGAATTGTCGCTGTCGTCACTTTCAGTTTCTGATGATAAATTTCCCCAAAAATCAGTATCACTCAATTCTGCAAATGATTCTTATTTACTATCGGTGTTTTCTAGCTGATCAGAAACCACTTTTGAAGCAAAGGGACACTTTTGGGTTGCTATGGACATTCTCATGTTTCCAGGCAGAAAGAATGACATTTATTATATAAAAGTGCATGCAGGGCTCTGGGCAAACCACTAGGGACAAAGGGGATGAGTAATGATTTCATACAGTAATGTAATCTATAAGATTACAGTGTACTGTATGTGCTGTGTGTGTTTCACTTTTTGAATTTCCCGCCTGTCGCAGACACGGCGGGGGACATCGCTGGATCCAGGGGACAAGGTAAGTAGCGCTGCCTGGATCCAGCAATGCAATCCCGAGTGTGGCTCGGGGTTACCGTTCTTGGTACTGAAAATCCACCCCGAGCCACACTCGGGAACACCGCCAGGGAGGTTAAACATTCATATGGACTAATATGATTGCTATGATCTATTAGCGCAGCTCCCTATGTTGTTTATATGTTTATACTGAACTTGAGTATTTGAGCTGCAGCTTTTCTGGTATTTTTAGGGTTAGCGCAGTGTTTATACATATCTACAATACCTGATTAAATGGAAAGGTTATGGTCCAGAGGAAATTCTTGGGAACCTGAATAATATGTACATGCCACAGATCTGATTCATGCCTTCTTTTGCAGGAATCCGCATTAGAACAGACGATTGGGCACCTGGAGGTTGCCCTTAAGGAAGGGGCAATGTCAGGAAACCCAGGGAACGATCCGTGCACTCTGGCGCACGCGCATTCGTGCACCAGTGTGCATGCGCGCATCAATGCGAACGATCGTTGGCGCCAAAAGCCCTATTTAAGCCGGTCCTCCACACTGTCACTTTGCTGTTTGGTCTGCAGCTTCTGCTTCTTGTGACCTGTGTTCCTGTGACCTTATTGTTATACAGGATTTCTATAGCGCCAGCAGTACCTTGACCCGGATTGTCCTTCTACTCTGCTTGTCTGCTGCCTGCCCTGACCTCGGATTGCCTTGTGACCTGCCTCTGCCTTCTCCTTCTGCCTGCTCTTGTCCGATCATTGCCGACCTGGCCTGCTTAATCCTGCTCCGCTGTCCAGCCAGTCTGCATCAGCATCATGCTCTGATGTCCGGCCAGTCTGCATCAGCATCCTGCCCTGCTGTCCGGCCAGTCTGCATCAGCATCCTGCCCTGCTGTCCAGCCAGTCTGCATCAGCATCCTGCCCTGCTGTCCAGCCAGCCTGCATCAGCATCCTGCCCTGCTGTCCAGCCAGCCTGCATCAGCATCCTGCCCTGCTGTCCAGCCAGCCTGCATCAGCATCCTGCCCTGCTGTCCAGCCAGTCTGCATCAGCATCCTGCCCTGCTGTCCAGCCAGTCTGCATCAGCATCCTGCTCTGCTGTCCAGCCAGTCTGCATCAGCATCCAGCCCAGCTGTCCAGCCAGTCTGCATCAGCATCCAGCCCAGCTGTCCAGCCAGTCTGCATCAGCATCCAGCCCAGCTGTCCAGCCAGTCTGCATCAGCATCCAGCCCGCATCAGCATCCAGCCCGCATCAGCATCCAGCCCGCATCAGCATCCAGCCTGCATCAGCATCCAGCCCAGCTATCTCCAGGGCTGATCAGGCACTCTTATCCCACCGCGTTTTCGTGGCCGCTGTATCACTCCCAGCGGTCCGTAAGCCGGAGTTGTAGGAGAGGTCTCCCTCTTCCGTCTGGCTCACCCTCCAGGTACGTAACACCTACATTGTTTTAAGCGCTTGTTTTCTATGGAACATGTGAGTGTTCTTTATTTTACTAACATTTTTATAAGTTGCAGGTTTACACTATGTGAAGTCTCTCTTCTCTTCATGGCTCTGTATACTTGCTGAGGGACTACAATGTGCTACAGCCCATTTCCATACTGCTGATCGATTGAAACCGTGGGTTCCATCGGGATACTGCCTTTAGAATATCGGGTCATCTCACTTCCAGTCGGTCTTGAGGAGCATCTTTCTGTCTATCAATAAATCTAATACCTGTATGACCCAGGAGAAGTATGTCTCACTGAGTCCAAGCTATCTAGTAAGCCTTCTACATGTTGGTGGTGGCTCTTGTCTCACTCCATGGACTTAGACGTTTCACTCTTAAATATAATCACCTATAAATGAACTGCACATTAACTAATTTGGATAAACACTTTTTGCACTTCATTTGATTATTGGAGACTGTATATTGCTTTCAACATTTTGTATGTTGGTGTCCATATCAACTGCACATCCACTGCTCTGGACTAACACTGTTTTGCACTTTACTTCAATATTTTTGCACATTTTTTTGATGATTATTGAATATATTTATATTGTATCACTAATGGAGGGTTCTTAGAACTCCCCCTCTTCCTTTTCATAGTGCTGCACTTCAGTAGCAGAACTGGAAGTCTGAGAAAGCCTATCCACCCCAGGGTCTGGCACCATATAAAAATCAAAATGTTATCAGTAGCATAAATCAAGAGCTTAGCGGCCAAGTGGTAGAGTAGAGTGACCGAGGCTGGCAGAGGGAGATATAACCCCACTATGACCACTTCCAAACTGTCAATAAATGCAAGTAAAATAACAAATCGGCCCCTGGGGTCTAAGTCCAGTGCCAGTAGGCGGAAGGGCAGAGATTTATGTACAACTGTCCATGGCATAGCAGCAGGCAGTATCTTAGAGGTCTCCTGCATCCCAGTTCCTCAGCCAGCTCAGCCTTCAAGCATGTTGGCAGAAATTTCTGAAGGGGCATAAACATCAGGCACTGCTTGATCATCAACAGCATGCAGTCAAATGAACAATTCAAGTAAATCCCAGAAAAAGGGCCCAAGGAGAGAAAACGGAGGTCTCACAGTCTTTGAACCGTCTCTATCCATGCAGATTCTTCCCCTGCGGAAGTAAAGAATCGGGCTGATTCTCCATCCTCCACTCGTAGTCTGGCTGGAAATAGCATACTATACTTGAGCCCTTTGGCCCTGAGCTTCGGCCATACTGCATCAAAGGATTTACTTTGTGTCTGTTTCCACCAAGTAGTCAGGGAAGATCACGAGTTTAACGTCTTCATAGCGGAGCTCTGCCAGGGCCCTAGCCTCCCTCAACACCAGGGTCCCCGTCCTTAAATTGCAGCAGTTTGAAAATAAAGGTTTCCAGGGTCTTAACTTTGGTCTTCAGTGTGTGCAGATTCCCATTAAGGTCTCTGAGGGTCCTCCGTGGTGGATATCCGCTGCTCCACCTCTGTCACTGGGCAGTGGAAAGAATCCAGATACCTGTGGATAAAATTCACATTTGTCTGCAGATGGTCAATATTGTCCATGAGAGCCATTTGGCCGGTAGGAATATCCTCCATGGCCGTGGCCAGATCAGCTGCCATAGCTGGAGGAGATGTCGGGCCCTCTGAGTGGCCATGTGCACGGCAATTGCGGCAGTCAGCTCGCCCCCCACCCGATCAATGGATTTGGCTGCAGATGTTGTGCAGCGAGTCCTGGGCTGCAATCTCCCCCTAGTCATGTCCCAGAGACTGTGCCAAGGTTGCCGGATGGGGTCTTGGTTAGAAAGAAGGCTCTGCACCGAATAATAGGCAGGATAAGGAAGCCGGACTCCAGGAGCTTGGTTACAGAGTGTCCTCTCCCGTCGCCATCTTGGATATGCCCCACGTAGAAAGATACTGTTGTGCTCATAAGTTTACACACCCTGGCAAAATTTATGGTTTCTTGGCCATTTTTCAGAGAATATGAATAACACAAAAACTTTTTCACTCATGGTTAGTGTTTGGCTGAAGCCATTTATTATCAATTGACTATGTTTACTCTTTTTAAATTATGACAACAAACTACCCAAATGACCCTGATCAAAACTTTACATACCTCAGTTCTTAATACCATGTATTGCCCCCTTTAACATCAATGACAGCTTGAAGTCTTTTTGGCATTTGTGGATGAGGCTCTTTATCTTCTCAGATGGTAAAGCTGCCCATTCCTCTTGGCAAAAAGCCTCCAGTTCCCGGAAATTCTTGGGCTGTCTTGCATGAACTGTACATTTGAGATCTCCCCAGAGTGGCTCAATGATATTGAGGTCAGGAGACTAATATGGCCACTCCAGAACCTTCACTTTATTCTGTAGCCAATGACAGGTCAACTTGTCCTTGTAATTTGGATCATTGTCATGTTGGAATGTCCAAGTACATCCCATGCACAGCTTCCTGGCTGATGAATGCAAATGTTCCTCCAGTATTTTTTGATAACATACTGCATTCATCTTGCCATCAATTTTGACCAAATGTCCTGTGCCTTTGTAGCTCACACATCCCCAAAACATCAGCAATCCACCTCCGTGTTTCACAGGCCTTGTTGACTCCTCTCCAAATATAGCGTTTATGGTTGAGGCCAAAAAGCTAAATTTTGGTCTCATCACGCCAAATGACTTTGTGCCAGAAGGTTTCAAGCTTGTCTCTGTGCGGTGCTTTTGGGGGCTTTAGTGGGCTGAGGGCCCTTGCCCGATGAGCGCGGCAGATGCAAAAGCCTTTTATGGACAGAAAAGGAGGGACCCTGCCTGTGGCGGGGCTCCTTGCCCCTCTTGGTCTCTGGCAGAAAAGTGCTCTTCCCCCCGGTGAGATCCTTGATAATCTCATCTAGGGTAACCCCATCAGTGCCTTCTTAGACGTCTGGTCCGCCGACCAACGCTTAAGCCAGAGTAAACACCGGATAACCACGGACAGTTTTGAAAGTAAAGGAGCAGTATCCAAAGTCGTGTCACAGACATACTTGAGCCCCTGAACGAGCTGGTCAGCCAGCTCCACGCAGACTGGAGAGACCTGCTCGTTGCTCAATTTGCAGTGCAGTAGTTTCGCCCATTCCATGAGGGTCTGCGACACCAAAGCAGTGGCCAGCACTGGTCGAAGCACCGAGACCACCAGAGTGAATATAGAGTGGGTAACCGCCTCGGCCTTTCTATCAGTCAGGTCCTTGAAAGACGGCATGCCCTCCACTGGAATCATGGTCGCCTTGTTCAACCTTGACACGGGGGGGTGACGCCCATTTTTTCAATAGACTGTCCTCGAATGGTTAGCGCACCGAAAACCATCTCAGAACAGGGAAGGAGCTCTGAGGACGTTCCCATTCCCTGTAAATAAACTTATCGAAATAGCAGGTACGGGAAAACCTTGGCTGCCCGGGCCGGCTTATGAGACCCGAAGGGAGCAGCCACCTCTTGCGATGCACCAGCTGCATCCTCCAGTTTGAGTAATTGTACAGGTACTGTACCTGTACCCTGTAAGAAATATGTAGTGTGGCCTGTAATGTTGGGCACTGGATGTTGCTTTTGGCACTCACCCAGATTGCAGATTTCTTAGCACCCTGTCTATCTGTCAGGGGGCTGCTGTAGAATGCAACACTGTATTAAGTGAGGTCTCTTGCTCCTTAAAGGCCAAGTTCAGCTTTAAAAAAAATGCACGAATTTTGCAGGTAAAAAAAAAAAAAAAAAAATAATAGTAAATGTGCTTTTAAGGAGCCTGCAGAGCATCGCACCCGCGATCAGCAGATTGTGGTTGTTGTAATATCTGGCTCCTGCAGGCTCTCAGGATAGGTTCAGGCAGGCAGTTACCCGAGAGCAGGAACAATGTACCAGAGCACTCACCAGCATCCTTGTAGTTCACTTAGAACTACAAGTCATCAGCTCCACTGACTGATGATTCTTGTAGTTTATCCATTCCCAGGAAACTGTGAATGACTGATACAGCCGTGCTGTTTTCAAAAAGTGACAGTGGGTGCTGGGAGGGGGGGGGGTGGACAAGCGCATGGGGTGCAGATGCTGGAACATGTTGCATGTTCCATCCTAAAAATGGGTGGAACAGGCAACAATGTTCCAAAGGTGAACTTATCCTCTAAATGTGAGCCCAGGTGTCCCCCTAGGAACAGGAGGGCTTCTCATTTTAACAGGTTCCCGACCATGCGCAGTATATTTACCATTGCAGAGTGGCGCTGTAGCGCTAATCACGTATATAAGCAGAAGCTTAGGAGTGTGCCCGCGGCTCGGGTGGACCCGATGTCCGCCGGGAGCCGCGATGACCAGCCAGACAGAAAGAACGGTGAACCGCCGATGTAAACACGGGGGTTCCCTGCTCTGTCAGTGGGCATCAAAGATATCTACTGATCCCGGCAACACAGTTATCCTTAGATCTCCCCCTGCGGGTTAACCCCTTCACCGCTACAGTAATTACTGGATATTTATATTTCTAATCGTTGTATAAATGTCCGACATGTCTGCCCCAATATCAAAGTCCCGATAAAAAAAAAAAATCACAGATCGTGGCCATTACCAGTAAAAAAAATAAATTAACCACTTCAATACCGGGCACTTAGAACACTTCCCGCCCAGACCAATTTTCAGCTTTCAGTGCTGTTGCGATTTGAATGAGAATTGCGCGGTCGTGCGACGCTGTACCGGCCCTAGTCATCTATAGAAACTACGGGTGACTGTCTCGTCCCTTGGGGGCACAAATGTAGCCGCCAAGTGGCAAGAAAGACAGACCGACCAGTAGCGCCGAGGGCCGCCTGTAGCCCAGGTGGGC
>BLSH010146358.1:91101-130656 GCA_018402905.1 Glandirana rugosa
CCTCACTTCCTTGCCTCCAGGCACATTCATTTGTGCCTGGAGGCGAGACACTTCCCCCTTCCCGACACTAGTGTCGGAAATCACAGCCCTTCCCCCTTCACAGAGCGGAGGTCCGTGTTTACTTACACGGACCTCCGTTCCTTCACTCCGGGGGGGGGGGGCATCGCGGGTAGCCGGCGGCAATCGAAGCCGCCGCACCCGCTCCCTGGCCCCCCCCGAACACAGCTCACTAGGCTCTGTCTCGCGGCCGCCGTCATATGACGGCGATCCACGTTACAGAGCCACTCTGTCGCCGTCATTTGCCGATCAGCCGTCGGCAAGTGGTTAAGCTCAAAAAGCAGATTTTACTTTAGTCTTGTTCCTACCCTGTCCACCATGCAAAGTTTGTGGTGTGGAAAATCGAAAAGGGAAATTCCTCATTCATAACCATGACTTTTGCATCAAAATCAATAATGCAACCATCAATCCCTCCACTCATGCCAGGGTACTAGGCGTAATCCTAGACTCTGACCTGGCCTTTCAGCCCCAAATCCAATCGCTGTCGAAAGCTTGTAGACTTCACCTCCGTAACATCTCTAAAATATGCCCCTTTTTAACAAATGAAACCACCAGGCTTCCTCAATCACTTCCTTGGTATCTCTCGATTTGACTATTGCAACTCCCTTCTCATTGGCCTACCTCTCCGTAGGCTATATACTGTTCAGTCTATCAAGAATGCTGCTGCCAGACTTATTCACCTTACCAAATGCTCAGTGTCTGCCACCCCTCTCTGCCAATCTCTGCACTGGGTCCCGATCGTCCAGTGAATTAAATTCAAATTACTAACCACAACATTCAAAGCCATTCACAACTCTGCACCGAGCTACATCACCAATCTTGTCTCCAAATCGATCTACCTCAATCTGTCCGGCTATCTCCTACTCTAGCGGCCTTCAGGCAATCCCAGAAAGCTCATCTCTTCAGGGAAGCCTATCATCTCTCCAACTAATCTTTTACCACTTTCATAAGCTCATTCCCCACAGTTATAACCTTTTGTACCACCTGCACCCCCTATTAGATTGTAAGCTCTTCTGAGCAAGGGCCCTCTTAATCTTCTTGTATTTTATTTTATTGTATTGTACCTGTATTGTCCTCCTTTTTATATTGTAAAGTGCTGCGTAAACTGTTGATGCTATATAAATCCTGTATAATAATAATAATAATGTGTGACCCTTTTGTCTAGAAATGGCGAATCCGATAAAGTTGGGGGAGATCTCAATGCCATTTCTGTATGTCAAACTGCAACTAACTGGATTAGAATAATGAATAATCAATATTACCCTGTACTTCAGAACTGTGCTGTTGAGATATTATAACGATTGCCTTCTGCTCTTTTTTGTGTAGATGCCCTGGAGAATGTAGTAGGACAAACACTGTATTAAGAATGGCTTTAACCTCCATTCATATGCACAGAATCCTCTCTAAAAACATGGACAGGGGAAACTGCTTGTAAAAGGTGGCTCATAGGTATACCTGTTTGGTGAAGCATTTGACCAATTTATTAAAGAGGTCACATGACAAAACCAACCTCCATAGGAGCCCCTAGCTCCTCTAAACGTAGAACACATGCATATTCTAACCAGGCTTTGACTTTAAAACCCAAGTTCAACACAAGGTTTAATCCACCAAGTATTCCCCAAAGCCTTCACTCCTTCACTGTGTGTGTGTGTGTGTGCGTGCGTGCCTGTGTGTGTGCGCGCGTGTGTGTGTATGTGGGGGGGGGGCATCTGTTACTGTTTACATCTCTCAACCTCCTACTGTCCCAGGCACTTGCACCAGTATTGTTCCAGGACAGGTTCAGGGGATTCTGCTCAAACCTATTTTTTATGGTACCAGAAGTTTATTTGTAACTTCTCTTCTCTGGTCAAACCCCTGACTGATATGACCAGAAAGGATGGTAATTTACAGAATTGGTCTCCGGATTCCATTAAAGCCTTTGAGTCTCTCAAGGCTGCCTTTGTTTCAGCTCCTGTTTTGGCACAAGGAGAGAAACAAAGTGGCATCACAGAGACACTGGATACAGCCCTGTGCTGACTGGGCCCCCTTCTTTCCTTTACCACAGTCCAGCGCTGCATACTCCAACCACAATTCTATGTGTTGGCACATCCTGATCCCCCGTTACCCTTAATTCTGGAGGTTGATGCATCTGAGACTGGAGTTGGTGCCCTTCTGTCTCAAAGTCCTACCTCTGAGAGCGCTATGCATCCTTGTGGCTACTTTTCCAAGAAATTGTCTCCTGCAGAATGCAATTACAAGATTGGGGACAGAGTTGTTAGCGATCATTTTAGCTCTTAAAGAATGGAGGCATCTCCTCAAAGGTACCACTGTGACGGTTCTCATTTTGACTGACCACAAGAACCTCACATTCTTGTCTGAGGCAAAACGTTTATCTCCCAGAAGGGCGTGGTGGGCTCTTTTTCTGTCAAGCATCAATTACATTCTTACCCGGTACGAATATGTAAGAGCTGATGCATTGTCGCAACAGTTTTCCTCCGCTTCCAGTTCCTGTGATACGTTCCGATCGTATTCTGGCCACTGCTCGTTCCAGTCTCAGTACATCCTTGGGTGACAGAATTCCTGCCGCTCAGATCCATTTTCCTCCTGAGAAACCTTGTGACTGTTGCTTTGTCCCTGGGAGTCTGCGCACCCCTTTGCTCCAGACTTACCATTCTCCCAAGGCAGCTGGCCACTCAGGGAAGAATAAACTCATTTATTTCCCAACAATTCTGTTGGCCAAGTGTCAGGGAAATAGACCTGGAATGGCTACTGCTGCCCATTTCCAACATGGCCGCGTCCAGCTGCCTGTACGAGTGGGCATGCGCCGTCACGAACGCGGGGACGCACAGGGCATGTGCAGTAGCAAGCACATTGGCGCCCTTTGGGCTATTTAAACCTGCCACTAACAGAAGGACTTTGCTGGATTATCTCTCAGCTCCCCTGTGATTCCTGTGTTCCTGTTTTCTCCTGATTTGATCTCCTGTTTACCAGACTCGGCTTGTCCTGACCCTGCACCTGCTCTCCAGTCCTGATCCTCGGCTTGCTTCCTTGACCATTCTCCTGGCTTGTCCCGCTGCTGGCTCTACCAATTCTGCAATCCTGCGCATCCTTGTCCTGGTGTACCGTTCCAGCTGCTTCCTCTGATCTAACCGTGTATGACCCCGGCTTGCCTTCTGACCTGGTCTCCAGCTTACTCCCCACGGAGCCTTAAGCACGCCAGCAACCACCAGCTGTTCCTGCAACATCCTGCTACACAGTCGTCTGGAATTACCTGCTGGCGACCCGTGCTTCTTTGGGTGCTGCTCCCCTGTCTCATCCTCAGGGTAGCTGTGCACTTAGCCGCAAGGGAAGCCCTCTAACATCTCGGCCTCACACCTGCTTCCTGACACCAACTCTCCGCACTGATGTAGTCGCCTTCATAGCTGATTGTTTAGTGTATGCTCAGAGTAAGACACCACAACACCTTCCAGTGGGCCTCCTACAACCCATACCCAGTGGAGAGAAGCCTTGGACCCTCCTGTCTATGGATTTTATTGTGGAGTTACCAAACTCCCAGGGCAACACATTTATTTATATTGCGGTTGACCGATTCTCGAAAATGTCACATTGTATTCCACTTAAGAAGTTGCCCACATCCAAAGAACTGGCATCCATTTTTGCTCGGAAGATCTTTCGATTACATGGGCTACCCAAGTATGATCTTGGACAGGGGGTAGCCAGTTTGTCTCCAGGTTTTGGCGAGCCTTTCGTGCACAGTTGGGAATTTAGCTTTCCTTCTCTTCTGCGTATCACCCGCACTCCAATGGGGCCGAAGAACGAGCCAACCAAGTCTTGGAACAGTTTCTACCTTGCTATATTTCTGACCACCATAACAACTGGTCAGACCTCTTACCTTGGGTGGAGTTTGCTCACAATTGCGCCATCAATACCACTTTCCAATTGTCTACGTTTATGGTAAATTATTAATTCCAACCATCCATGTTGCCTGACTCATTTGTTGCTCAAAGAATTCCTTCGTTAGAAGAGCATCTCCATGGTCTTCATTCAACTTGGGTACAGGTCCAAGAGTCCTTGCGATGTGCCAGTTATAGGTACAGACTCCATGCTGACTGCAGACGCCTACCCGCACCTTCCTACCAGGTTGGTGAGAGGGTCTTTGACTGGAGCTAGACATTTTTTAATGTTCTGCTTCTGCAATCTAAGTACTGAAAGTGTGATCTCTACAACTGATTCAGTTGTGGTAAGATAGCTTAACTTACAGTCTTGTAGCTTGGCAGACAGTGACATCACAATCACATCAAAATCACATACTTGCAGATCGCAGAAAGCTTTAATCCAAAAAATGTGTAGAGATCATAATAGATGAACATCAGATAGGTAAAAAAAACAAAAAAAAAACTGTGCCTAATTCCAGCAGAATACAGAAGATGCGATAAATAGAGACTGAAGCATGAAGAAAGGTGGGCCTAACTACAGAGCATGCCCTACAGAGTGAGGTGAGGACAAAATTATTTAAAAACAAACAATACATTTGTAACATGATAGTGATTGCTCTTTCTGTGGCATTCTCTTGCTCAAAGAAGAACAAAATCATCATTCACAAAGGAAAGGGAGATGAATCGGAGACTTCTTAAAAGCTTAAAAGAGAAGTATGGGTTTCTTTCTTTCCCCCCATTAATACTTACCTAGGTGGATGCAGCATCGGTACTGTCCCCTAGCACCTTTGCATTGAGAACCGATCGCTCAAACATAGCCGATGGCTCGGTTTTCACAGCTCCGTGAGCAGAGAGCTGCAGACTGACCCTCACAGCTCTGCTCATCTCCCTCTGCGCTCATTGGAGCGCTGGGCTGTGGAGGGGCAGAGTAGGCCGTCTCAGGCTCTCATCGGCTCGCTGAGAGAGGTGTCAGTCCAGGCACCTGGCGGGTCCACACTCCATGGTCGGGATGATGCGGTGCCTGGACTGATATCCGTGACATCAGCAGAGAGCAGACCATGCGGGTCACAGGAGTGCAAAACAAATTGCACTCCTGTGATCCATAGGAGAAGCCCAGTCAAATGAGCTTTGGCTGGACGTCTCCTTTGAGCAAGTAACCAGCCTTTAAAACATAGAAATGGGCCGCCAAATGACCTACATCCAGAGAGGTATTGCAAAGGTACTTTACCATCTACATCAGGGGCGTCAAACTCCATTTCATTGAGGGCCGTATTAGCAGTATAGTTGCCCTAAAAGGGCCGGTTGTATCTGGGGTGCGATACGTAAAAAGAGTACGTTATGTGCAGAATGCAGAACCGAGGTCTGTGCTATGTACAGAGTGCAGAGTTTAGGAGTGTGTCGCATACAAAGTTCAGGGGTGTGCTATGCACAGTGTGAAACACCAACCCCCTCCCCGAAACTTCTTTGCATCTCTCTCCTCCCTTGCCTGGCTCCAGTACCTCCCTCTTTTGGAGGCTTTGCCTCACCTTGCAGGGAGTGCAAGCAAAGGGTGAAATTTGGAGGCGGCAGAATAAAGTTCTGCCACATTCCAGCTGCAAAACTGGATGCGAGGGCCACATGACAAGGCCTGGAGGGCCGCATTCGGCCCGCGGGCCTTGTGTTTGACATATGTGATCTACATTATGCAGAACTTAGTACTGAAAAATGTTCTCCTCAGAGAGTTTCTGGTACAAACCTGATCCAACCTAAGATCACTTGGGAGACCAATGTAGCTATAGGCACATATAACTGAAAATAGCTTTCAAGAGCGTGCCTCCGTCCTAACAATCAATGAAAAAACAATAGAGGAAAAACCTCTGAGAAAAGTGGACTTTGTGGGCACACGAGTCTAAAAATCCAATATATATAAAATCACATTTTGTTTATTGGTACAAAATAGTAAAAGATTGAGTTAAAAAAAGGGGGGGGGGGGGAGACAAGGAAAGTAACTGGTGGTGCCCTCACAAGAGGAGCTACCCATTGAGTACAGAAACAGTCTACAAGGTGTAGAAACGAAATGAAATCACAATTGATACATTAGTACCAAATACTAAATGCACATGTAGGTAGTATGATGGTCAATGCGTTTCGCAAATGAGCTTCTTCTGGACCTTGTCCTTTGTACAGGACGCCACGCCTGGGTCCTGGAAGGATGCTATATTTCCCCTCTGTTTGGACTGTGGTCCCTTTAAGGGAACAAAAAGGGTAAACTCACTCACCGGTCAGAGGAAGTAGGTTTTTAAGAGACAGGAAATTGTTGGTGGGGGTGGAGGAGTCTAGAGAAGGCTGTGAACGGTGAACAGTGGATGGCGTTGCAGCTGTGAAAGTGCATGGGAGTGTCCTGCCTGGAGGTCGGCTAGCAGAGGTTACCCACTGGAAAAACACAAGGACTGATCAACTGCGATAGCAGTTCTGAACTGTGCAAGTCGGTGAGACTTATATTTACTTCTGTTGTTTTGCTGCTGTGAAGCTATTTTAATAGACCTTCCTTTGATCGCAAAGCCTGTGTCCTGCAATCTAGCTGGTCCCCCGAACTTTACACTTTATATAAATTACATAAAATCAGAATTGATACATAGTACCAAATACTAAATGCACATGTAGGTAGTACGATGGTCGACGCATTTCGCAAATGAGCTTCTTGTGGACCATGTCCTTGTAGACTATATAAGAAAAATACATACATGTTTATAACAAAACATAGGCACAGTAATACACTTTTCTTTGTATATACACATTGCATTTCTAGTGTATTAGGAATAAATAGCATGATACACAATATAGCTGCAGCTTACTTATGACTGTATGAACTCAAGAGCAAAGATCAGGGGGGCGGACACAGGGGGGATAGGCTGGCTGGTCGGACATGCAATACTCTAAAATGCAAAGAGTGCATATGTTATATGAAAATGTTAGAAAAAAGCTACTAAAGTATAAGTGATAGTAAAAGACCAATTACCTGATCTAAGTACATGAAGGTATAGTCCTGGTCTATGCCCTAGTTGGAATTTGTGTAGCTTTGTGCCATGGTCATCCAGGCATATGGCAATTCTAAATAAATAATACATAATTATACAGTGTAGAGAGTTGTATGGGTTCAATAGAATAAGGGAATATATACCATGGGACCTACCATAAGTATAGTATGCATAGGTGGCTCAAAATGGTCATATTTCAAGGGGCTAAATTTTATAAAGGCTGGGTTGTCAGCAAGGTAAATTGCCTAAAATGGGTTATAAAGGAAAATATACATATATGAGTGTCAGAGGTAAATATGGGCACACATGTATGCTCTAATACATGGCAGATGGACACAAGTCTAGGATGCATAAGAAGTGTGGTAACTTTAGTATATCCTGAAAGATGCAGGGGCCCGCAAGTCCCGGATGACAAAAACCTGACTGTCTAAAGATAGGAAACCATGACCAATGAGAGTCTCAACAAATACAATAATATTGGTAGGGTGATTGGGATGGTCCTGTAGAGTATACTGCACCTTGTAGCCAAAAAGAAGCAGCCCAGTGTCCGCTGCCATGGACGCCAAGAAACAGCGTCCAGCCTATATACAGCCCCCACTGCGCCAAAATGGCCTCCATCACACGCAGGTTGGGCGGTGCAGTGGGCGTCGCAAGGCCGCGCCACCGCCATATGACGTGTGGTGTGCGCTCCAACAACACGGCGCATGGCCATGGAAGCGGGAGCACCATGTGTAAAGAAGACTTGCCAAAGGAGGAGACGGCAGGACATGAGAGAGATCTCATCATGCCCGCCTTCGCCATGGGCATGCGCCATGTTGTTGGAGAGCACACCACATCATACAGCGGCGGCCACTGCACCGCCCACCTTTATAAGCCATTTTAGGCAATTTAGTACGGGATATCTATAGTACATGCAATAGTGGTAGCACTATAAACAGGTTACCATATATTTCAAGATGTGTAGAGGTAGGGGCACCGTTCTCGGTACATTATTTGTACTCTAAGTCCGTCTCTGCAGTGATGGAGACAGATTCCAGCCAGCTGTCCCATATTTTGTGGTATACGAGTGAGCAATTTCTATGTTTGTACAATACTTTTTTGCATGGTAACGATTGATTAACTTTCAATATCTATTCCCGAAGAGTCAGCACTTCGGGTCTTAGCCATGTGTAGGGTTTCCTGCATGAAGGTGTGGTGATGTCTATTTTCTTCCTGATCAGGGAGTAGCGCCAATATGCATTGTTTGGGGCAAAGTATTAATTGGGATCCCATTTTATCATGTAGGAATTGGATTACCTGCTTCCAGAAACCCTGAACAACCGGGCACAACCAGATTAGGTGGAAGAAGTCGCGATCGCCACATCTGGGGCCCAATGGGGTTTGTATTTGCTTAACCGACTTGGGGTCAGATATGTCCTGTGTAGGATGTATATTTGCGTGAGTCTGTCTGTGAGTTTAGGGGAAACCTGCTTACAAGAAGCCAGCACATCTGACCATTCATCGTCCTCCAGCCCACCCACGTCCCCTGTCCATTTGTCTTTTAGTTTGTAGGCTAGGTCTGTCACCATGAGTGTGAGGAGAGTAGTGTAGCAAATGGAAGTCAACTTGTTGGGGTCTGCACCCATAACTTCTGCTAAGTACAGGGGTGTCAAGTATGGGCTGTTTGAGAATTGGCACTGGAGTGCATGACGGAGCTGGAGGAAACGAAAAAACACGGTGTTGGGCAGGTCAAAGGCTGATTTAAGCTCCTGAAATAATTGAACCCCGCTCTCGTTCAATCGCTCGTGATAGGTATAGGACTCCTCGTTCAATCAGGCAGGGAGAGCAATTCTGAGAGACTCGCATTACTCCACAATGGGGAGTGTGCATGAATGGGTGAGGCCCTAAGTTTATTCAGCGCCAGATCCCATATTTTGCAGTGATGGTACAATAAGCTCCTACGGTTGCCTAAATTAGCCAAGGTTTGTGTGACACTGAATAAAATTTGAAAAGGGTGTGTAACACGGGCAGATGATCCTGGACATGCCAAAGTAAGGTATCTGAGTATGTCCTCCTTGTCAATGTGGAAGTGGGAGAGCTGAGCTGCCAGGTAGTAGGTGGACAAATCAGGAAGGGCCATGCCACCTAAATCCGTCGGATTCTTTTAACGTTTGCCATGACAATTTATGCCTGGAGGTGCCCCATATGAAGGAATTAAGGATGGTGTCCATGATTTTAAATACTCGGAGGGGTAAGTATGTTGGGCCATGCCAAAATGCATACAGAAGTTTGGGTAACAGGATCATCTTCACTAGGTTCACATGCCCCATAACCCCTAGGGGAAGGCGCATATCTGTGTTTTGGTCTTAATTAGGTTATAAAGGGGTTCAATATTTAGTTTGGTATAGTCTTGGGGGGAGCGGGTGATATAGACTCCAAGGTATTTGATCTGGCTCGCCTGGGATAATGGAAGGAGGGTCTGTGCTGCACTGGGGGCATCTAAGTCTAGGGGCAGGATATGGGATTTACCTCAATTGATCTTTAAACCCGAGAACACCCCGAAGATTTTAATGAGTTGTAGTGCTGCAGACAGGGATGGTCCCGCATCCTCCAAGTATAGCAGCATGTCCTCTGCATACAGACTAATGGTCTCACCAGCGATCCTGATCTCAGACCCCTGATCTTTGGGTGGTCCCTAATAGCTATTGCCAGCGGCTCAACTGCGAGGGCATATAGCAACAGGGAGAGCGAGCATTCCTGGCGTGTACCTTTGCTCTAGGGGAAAGGGTCAGATATTTTGCCATTTGCCAGAATTTTGGCTACAGAGGATTGGTATAGGAGTTGGATCCAGGTTATAAACCTGGGTCCAAAACAATATCTGCGGAGGCACTCGCATAAATAGGCCCACTCGACTGAGTCGAATGCCTTGGCCATGTCCAAACTGACTGACTCTGGAGCCAACCGACTCATGGGAGGCCTACAAATTCAAAAAGAGGCGTCTCAAATTAAAAGCAGTGTTTTTCTTAGGCATAAAGCCTACTTGGTCGGGGTGAATTAGGGTAAGGATTACTTTATTTAGTCGGAGTGCAAGGATTTTGGCAAGAATTTTTATGTCGAGTTGTAAAAGGGATATTGGACAATAGGATTCGGGGAGAGAGGGATCTTTTCCAGGCTTGGGTATTAGGAGTGTGGAGGAGTCAAAGATGTGTTGGTATAGAGTTGTGGCACGAATAAAGCCCTAAATTCTAGCTGGAGGCCATCTGTGCCAGGGGCCTTAGAGGTAGATGTTCAATGGCTTCGTCGATGTCGTCTGAAATGATGGGGGCTTCTAATTGTCTCAACTGGGTCTCAGTCAGCCGTGGAAAGTGAATGGGATATAAAAAAAGAGATCAGTTCTTCCTGGGTGTACTGGGCGGTAGAGGAATAAAGTGCAGTGAAGAAAGCCTGAAATTCTTTAGTTACCAAACCTGGGTCAGTTATCTAATGTCCGGAGGAGTCTATAATGGACATCACTACCGGAGGCTTGTGGTCCAGGTGGGCAAGGTAGGCCAGGAGTTTGCTCGCCCATTCCCCATGTTCGTACGTGCATTATTTGGAGAAGAAGATGAGGCGATTGGCTCTTTCAAAGTGCAAGTGGTTGACTAAGCGGGATTGTGCCCTCATGATGGAGATGCTATCCGGGGAGGGGTCCAACTGGTATGCCTGTTCTAGGGACCTCAAGTGGGCTTCTGCCTGCTGCATGATCAATTTAGAGGAGCTCTTACGTATATCTGGAAATCTAAGTGGACAATGTCATTTTTGCATGCAATTTAAAGGATTCCCACACTATTCCTATCAATGCCGAGCCTTTGTTAGTCTTGAAAAAAAAAAATGTCCAAACGTTGTGTATGGAGTCAATGTCAGGGAGGACAGATAACCAGAAGGGACTCAGTCTCCATGTCGCAGGGGAGTGAGGGATCTGTAGGTCGAGCACTATCCAGTATGTTGAGTGATCCGACAGTATGCAAGACCCAAATCCCACCTCCGTCAGCCGCGGTAGACGTGAGGAGGAGACAAATATGTAGTCTATCCGCAACATGGTAGAGTGAGTAGCAGAGAAGCATGAGTATGTGCGGAAAGAAGGGAACATGTACCTCCAAGTATCTACTAATGCAAGCTTGCCCATCACACGTCCGAATCTCGTTAGGATAGGCGGATCAGCACTGGAGGGGGGTCTTTGGTCATTTTATCTAGGGAGGGGTCCACCACCATATTAAAATCCCCTAGCCAGATAGCTGGTACTGCAGGGTATTGTGTCATCAAATCTAGGCCTTCGTTTATAAAGGCAAATTGAAAGGGAGGTGGGACATAACATGCAAGCAACAAAACTTCTAGCCCATTAAGCATCACATGTAGAAATACATATCTGCCCTGGGGATCCGTCTGCAGCATTAGTAATTGAAATTGCGTGCGTTTGGTGATAAGAACAGCCAACTCCACGCGAATGGGGGCTATAGGGGGCTTGGTACACCCAGCCCACCCATGATTTCTTCAACGTGAGTTGTAGGCGGCCGGTTAAATTCATTTCTAGCAGGACGATTACGTCTGCTTGCATGTACTTTATATGGGAGAGGGCGGCTGTGTGTTTGGGTCTGGCTCGCAACCCCCCAGCGTTCCACGTCACCAGCTTGACGGGAGCCATGTTACAGGGTGTGAGAGTGATATTTGCAGACAGGTACCCAGGGGCAGAAGCCCAACAACATTCACATTTTGGGGATACAGAATGCCCGCTGCCGGTGGCCCCAGATCCACCGACAGTAGCATCCTGCAAGCATAGTGAGCTTGGATGACCGGGCTGGTATTACCACGTGAGTATACATACACTGTTAGTGAGGTACCTAACAATAGTGCAAGAAGCAATAGTTTATCAGTAACCTCTTTAAGTATTATAAATTGTGGGTTCAGTCTGAAAAATGTCTCAAACCTTAGAAACCAAAACATAAAATAACTGGAAGAAAAAGAAAACAAAAAAAATACCCAAATAAAGTTCTGTGATGTATAGACACTGGACCAGCAGACAAGGACCCATCTTAGGTGGCTCAGATACAGTTTGGAAATGGGTGCTGGCCAGGGAAACTTTGCTTGAACAGTGGACCAAGTCCAAATGGTGAAACAAAGTTCCGGTACTGAAACTGTACAGCCGGGGGCGAACATACGCTGTAAAGCTTGTCCTGGCATAGGGGGCTTAGCTGCAAGGAGCAGATTTTCCATGTCACCGGGCCCATGGTGGGAGTGGGAATTTAGCAGAGGGGCCAAGGTATGTGCACAGGAATGGTGCACGGAGCCCCCAGGTGCAATTATTAGGTGTGAAGTGGGGGGCTAATAATGTTATTTGGTTGGAAATGCTCCAGTTTGTAGCAATACATGTATAGGGTGCTGAGGAGGGGAGGAGGGGGGAGAAGGGAGGTGGACAAAGTCTCCACTCCAAGCGCAGCAACAGGGAAAGAGGAGAAAAATAACGTAGTTAGATGTGAGTGTAAAGGCCAGGGCATGATCCGTTGGAAAGTTAAATCGCGGCTAGAGGTGACGCCCAGGGCTGGTAGTGGGTCATGACGGGGGCCTATTGGCAACCTTCCGGTGCTCTAACCACGCAATGATGGATTCGGGGTCCTTGAAGTGCGCCTGGTCTTCTCCCACAACGCGTAGTCTAGCTGGGTACAACATGGCATACTTCAGGTTTTTGATGCGCAGCTGACTGACGCTTGGCTTTTGTAAATTGGGCGTGGTGGCGTTGAACCTCCGCAGAAAAGTCAGGGTACATCGATACCTGCAGGTTACGAAATGGTATGTTACCCTTTGTGCGTGTGAGCCAGCATACCGCGTCCTGGCCTCTGTAGTTTATGAACTTTGCAATAAACGTGCGTGGATGGGCACCGCTGGGGGGAGGTTTAGCAACCAGGTGATGGGCACGCTCCACTACAAAGGAGGTCGATAAGGCCTCTCTCCCATAGGCGATGATGAGTAGCTGCTCTGAAAAGGACGGGGGATCCGTGCCCTCTGCGTCCTCCTGCAGGCCGACAAACCGCAGGTTGCATCTTCTCAGCCGGTTCTCCATGTCATCTTGCTTTTGTACCAGGGAGTGGAGCTGGTGTTGGAGTTGTTTGGTGGAGACCTGCAGTGGTGGGATGTTGTCCTCTATCTGGCTGATACGGCGTTCGATCTCCGACACTCATTTCCACACCCTCTGCAGGTCTTGTTGCAGGAGCGAGATGTCTATTTTCACCTTGTCTATCTTTGAGGTAAGAGTGGATTGGCAGTGTGAGATTGCCTCAAGCACTCTGTCCGTATCTGCCGCGTACCGCGTGGATGGAGCAGGGGCCTTGGCGCCATGTTCAGGCCACGCCCCCATTTAAAACAATTTACCTTGCTGACAACCCAGCCTGTAAAATTTAGCCCCTTGAAATATGACCATTTTGAGCCACCTATACATACTATACTTTTGGTAGGTCCCTTGGTTTATATTCCCTTATTCTATTAGAACCATACAGCTCTCTACACTGTATAATTATGTATTATTTATTTAGAATTGCCATATGCATGGGTGACCATGGCACAAAGCTACACAAATTCCAACTAGAGCATAGACCAGGACTATACCTTTGTGTACTTAGACCAGATAATTGGTCTTTTACTATCACGTATACTTTAGTAGCTTTTTCCTATCATCTACATATAACACATGCACTCTTTACATTTTAGAGTACTGCATGTCCGACCAGCCAGCCTATCCCCCCTGTGTCCGCCCCCCTGATCTTTGCTCTGGAGTTCATACAGTCATAAATAAGCTGCAGCTATATTCTGTATCATGCTATTTATTCCTAATACACTAGAATTGCAATGTGTATATACAAAGAAAAGTGGAAAGAAATTACTGTGCCTATGTTTTGTTATAAACATGTATGTATTTTTCTTACCTATATAGCCTACAAGGACAAGGTCCAGAAGAAGTTAATTTGGGAAATGCGTCGACCATCGTACTACCTACATGTGCATTTAGTATTTGGTACTATGTATCAATTCTGATTTCATGTAGTTTATATACCTTGTAGACGGTTTCTGTACTCCGTGTGTAGCTCCTGATGGCACCATCAGTTACTGGTCCCCCCCACCCCCATTTTTTTAACTCAATCTATTACCATTTTGTACCAATAAATAAAATATGATTTTATATACATGGGATTTTTAGTCTTGTGCGTGCCCACAAAGTCCACTCATAGGTTTTTCCGCTATTGTTTTTCAATTTATAGGCACATATATTTCTTTGCAAAGGATTCCGTTTTATTTTTTCCATTAGATTCCTGAAGGAGGCGAAATGCCCAACTAGAATGACCGATGACCTGTTCAAGCTAAACTTCAGAAGTTAGGAAAATGTCTATCTAGCCTTGTAGTTTGGCCCTCCACAGTGCAAGGGTAGAGTTTGTCCCCTACCTGCAAAACAGGTGGAACTACTGAAGTTAGAGTGGTCCATTTGTTTACAGCTCCAGTGGCAAATACGTAAAGGGTGGAAAACCATATTGAATAAGGCATGAGAAAGAGCACCAGAGAGTGACTAAATGATACTCCTAGGACTGTCCTATAAGTGCCGCAATCTCATGCCCCCCCCCCCCCCCCCATAAAAAAAATAAAAAAAAATAATAGGATTTTTTGACTTACCGTAAAATCCTTTTCTCTGACATATGCAGCCTTCTCATTGACAAGTGGGGTTTATGCACACCCTACTAGGAGTAGACTAGGCAAAAAAGAAAAAAGCAAGCTGGCCCCTCCCAGGGGGCCGTCCTCACTCCAGGATATAACCCCCCAGCTCTGCTAGCATATCAGTTCGTAACAAGCCATACAAACGCAACACAGAGGGGTGGGTGCTGCGTCTGTCAGTGAACTCAGAGAAAAGGATTTTGCGGTAAGTCAAAAAATCCTATTTTCTCTTACCTTCACTGACAGACGCAGCCTTCTCATTGACAAGTGGGGATGTCCCAAAACAGTGTCATTCTGGGTAAACAATAACAACTGTACCCAACAGAATCCTCTCAGGAGGAGCTAGCCGCGCCTACACCTCCGCCTGTAAAACTTTGCGGCCAAAAGCAGCATCCGCGGATGCGGACACATCAACTTTGTAAAACTTAACAAAAAGTGTGCACCGAGGCCCAATTAGCTGCCTTGCACACCTGTGATACTGAAGCCTGGTGTCTGAAAGCCCAGGAAGTGCTAACTGCCCTGATGGAATGAGCCATGACCGGGAAAGGGGGTTCTTGGCCCCGAACGGAATACGCATGGGTCACTGTCTGTCTGATCCAACGGGAAACAGTAGCTGACGAGGCCGCCAAACCCTTTCGCGGCCCTTCTGTCAGTACAAACAACGCATCAGACTTCCGAAAAGAAGCTGTAGCCGACAAATACACCCGCAAGGCCTTCACGACATCCAAAGAATGTAAAGCAATCTCCTTGGGATGGGATGGGACGGGTACGGACACAATGAAGGGAGAACAATGTCCTCATCAATGTGAAAAGAGGAAACCACCTTCGGTAGGAATGAAGGGGAAGGGCGCAGCACCGCCTTATCTTTATGAAGGACCAAGTAGGGAGACCTACATGACAAAGCCGCCAACTCAGACACCCGCCTAGCGGATGTGATGGCCACCAAAAAAGCCACCTTTTGTGACAACAATTGTAAGGGAATATCCCTAATCTTCTCGTATGGCGCTTTCTGCAGTGCAGAAAGCACTAAACTTAGATCCCACGGTGCCAAAGGCGACCGTACCTGAGGAGCCACATGGCGTACACCCTGTACAAATGTACGTATCAAAGAATGCGTCGCTAAAGGACGTTGAAAAAGAATCGCCAGAGCCGAAATCTGACCCTTGAGTGTACTCAAAGCCAATTTATTATCCAGGCCTTGCTGCAAGAAGGCAAGCACCCGAGATACAGTGAAAGAGCGGGGGTTCCAACCCCCAGCCTCACACCAGGCGATATAAGCCTTCCAGGTGCGATGATATATCTTGTGCAAAGTACACTTGCGCGCCTTAAGCTTGGTAGGGATCACGGAGTCAGAGACACCCCTATCCATCAGCTCCTGGGACTCAATAGCCAAGCCGTCAAAGCCAGCGAGGGTAAAGCAGGGTGCAGGATGGGTCCCTGCGACAGCAGATCTCCGCGAAGCGGGAGCTACCAGGGAATGTCTGTTACCATCTGCACCACGTCGGCGTACCAAGGGCGCTGAGGCCATCTGTAGCCACCAGGATTGCCGGGATTCCCTCCGATTCTATCCTGCGCAGAAGCCGCGGTAGAAGCTTGAGAGCAGGAAAGGCGTACAGAAGCCTGTTTCCCGGGACCAAGGTGTGACTAGTGCATCCGTGGTGGCTGCCAACGGATCCCTTGTCCTGCACACAAAGGTCTGCACCTTGTGATTGAACCTGGACGCATTAGGTCCACGTCTGGCGTGCCCCACCTGTGGCAAATCTGGCGGAACACCTCTGGATGTTGGGACCATTCCCCCTGATCCAGCGTCTGGCGACTGAGAAAGTCCGCCTGCCAGTTGTCTATGCCCAGAATGTAAATGGCGGAGATTGCCGGCACGTGAAGTTCTGCCCATCTCAGAATGTGAGCCGCTTCCACAGCTGCTGCCAAGCTCCTTGTTCCGCCCTGATGGTTCACGTACGCCACCGCCGTGGTGTTGTCCGACTGAACCTGAACCGGGAGGCCACGCAGCCTTGCCGACCAGTGGGAAAGACAGAGCCTGATCGCCCTCAGCTCCAGCACATTTATCGGGAGGCGAGATTCCTGCGCCGGCCAACGGCCCTGAGCAGACAGCTGCCCCAGGACCCCTCCCCAGCCCGATAGGCTGGCATCCGTGACTATGGACCAATTCAGGGGGAGAAACAACTTCCCCAACGTCAAGGCCGGGGCCCGAAGCCACCAGGTCAATGACCCCCTGGTCTGATGATCCAATCTGATCAGCTGGTCCAGGGACAACGGAGACTTTGTCCCACCGTAACAGGATCGCTCGCTGCAGGAGCCGAGTGACTCTGGGCGTAAGGTATCGCCTCGAAGGCCGAGACCATGAGCTCCAACAACCGCATACGGAACCGTAAGGAGGACCACTGGCATGACAGCAGAGTTCGCACCGCTGCTTGCAATGTCAGCAGCTTGGCCGGAGGTAAGAACACCTTCGCCTGCTCCATGTCCAGTATTAGACCCAGATATTCCAATCGACAGGATGGGGTCAACGTAGACTTCTGCAGGTTGATCAGCCAGCCGAAGTCTCTCAACGAGGCCATGGTGATAGCAACCTTCTTCTCCAGGGCCAAGGCAGACTACACTCGCAGGAGTAGGTCGTCGAGGTATGCCACCACAGCAATGCCTCTCTGCCTCAATAGAGCCAGCACCGGAGCCAACAGCTTGGTGAAGACCCGAGGCCAGACCGAAAGGAAGTGCCACAAATTGGTAATGTAGGTCTACCGCAAAGCGCAGGAAGCGCTGATGCCGCAGAGAAATGGGAACATGCAGATACACGTCCCTGATATCCAGAGACGCCATGAAGTCCCCTTGGTGAAGGGCGGCCACAACCGAGCAGACAGATTCCATCCTGAAACTCCGAGCTTTCACAAAGTGATTTAGCTCTTTGAGATCCAGCACTGGCCTGACCCCACCCTTTTTGGGCACCACAAAAAGGTTTGAATAGAAGCCGCAAAGCCTTTCCAACGGAGGTATCGGCACAATCATTCCTTGTTCGGACAGCATCTGAATAGCTCCTAATAGAGCTTCTCGACGCCCCTGCGGGAGCCTCAAGTTCAATGGGAAGAACCTGTCGGGGGGTAGAGTGCTGAACTCTATCCTGTACCCGGAAGACACCACTTCCCGCACCCACCGATCAGAAATGCGAGCAGTCCACCTGTCTGCGAACCCCAGAAGTCGTCCCCCCACCCGAGAGTCGGACGGGGGCAACCCATCATGCGGAAGAGGACTTATCCTCCATCTTTTCGGGCTTGCACTGCCAGGGTCGCTTACCGGACCCCGAGGCAGACTTGCCGGGCCTTGAGCCCTTGTCTGCTGAACCGGGCGCACGAAAAAACGCTTCTGGACCGATGATGAGGGACCCTGCTTACGGCGGAAGCCCCGCCGCCTGGGTTCTGGGAGAAAGGTACTCTTCCCCCTGGTGAGATCCTTAATGATTTCATCCAATTGCGCCCCAAAAAGCCGACCACCCTGAAAGGGAAGGTCCGTGAGGCCCTTTTTGGACACGTGGTCACCCGACCAGCATCACAACCACAGCACCCGTCTGATAATGACTGCAAAAACAGACATCTTTGACAGCATGGGGAGCAGGTCCAAGGCTGCGTCACACAGGTACCGGAGACCCTGTATCAGATGGTCAGTCCGCTGCAAAGCCTCAGGAGAACATCCGCAGCCCAACTCATTCGGTAAGTGACTGCGCCACCATGGCCGATGCCAGAGCTGGCCTCATGACCGCCCCTGCCACCAAGAACAGTGCCTTGGATACCGCCTTCGTCCGCCTATCGGCCGGATCCTTGAAAGAGGGAGACCCTTCCAAGGGAATGGTCATCGCCTTATTCAGGTGAGCCACCGGAGGGTCCACTGCGGGGGATGCCCACTTTTGCAAAAAAACAGTCCTCAAAGGGATAGCGCACAGAGAAACATTTGGGCAATGAAAAGGAATTCTGCGGACGCTGCTATTCCTTATAGACAAGCTGGTCAAAAAATTGGTCATAAGGATATGCCCTAGGGGTCCATTACGGCTTAAAGGACCCACAAACGTAGGCAGTCTCCTGCGACTCCCCGGCCTGGTCCAGCCGCAAAGACGCACGGATATCGGTGATCAGGGAGGCCACCAGCGCCCGTTCGCGCGCCACCGAGGCCCCCTGGTCTTCCTCACTGTCCAAGGGCTCCAGTTCACCATCTGAGAGCTCCACGGGGGTCCCTGTGACCACCGAGGCCCCTTACGGTTTGAATCCTCCCCCGAAGACGGGGGGGAGTGGACGCTTTTTAGGCACCCCTTTAGCACAGCTCGGTACCCCCCGGGAGAAGAACTCCCCCAATATGGAAGTTAATTGATCCAGGGGAACCAGAGGGCCCAGCGCAGCTTGCGCCTCCATGGATCCCTCCGGAGAAGAACCCACAGGTTCAGCCGCCATTGTGCCACCGGAAACACTTGCTAGGCCTATAGGCCAAGACACCCCCACTATGCAGCCCCACCACTGCCCCACAGAGCAACCGGGTAAATGCCCAGGAGGACTGTGCCCACTGCCACCGACACCTCAGGGACAGCTACTTGCTGTTGTTGCCCTTCAAGCGCTGCGTCCCAGTAGAAGTGCTGAGCACCCTGCCTTGTGCTGTCACTGCCGCTGTGCTCGCACCGCTGTCCAGAGGAAAAGAGGAAGAAACGGCGCCAACACTCACATTTTCTTCAGGCAGGCACACGAAACATGGCCGCCGAGCAGTCACAAGAGGCCGAACGTACTCCACACAGGCCGCCGAGCATCCACAAGAAGCCAAAACAGCCCACAAAATGGCCGCGGCTAAGGCAAAATGGTGGCGATCAGCCGCAAAATGGCGGCGCAACGCCGCATGGCAGTTCTTGGTGCAGGGGTGCGATGCGGAGAGGAGGGGGGGTGGAAGGACAGGAAAGCCAAAAAGGGGACCTGTAACCCTGTACCCTCCACCAGACGGCAATAGTAGCGCTAAGCGCCCTGCCCCCCCTCCGCACCCCTTGAGGGGGGGTCACTCACCAATCCGACGGGCGCAGCGGGTAGCCACCCGGTAGCAGACTTCCTCCCATCAGATGGAGAGGGATGCTGCAGGCCAAGCGCCCCTGGACGCGATCGCAGCCCGGTCACTCTGACGCAAGTGGGGTTCACCCACTGGCCCCCCGCACGGAAGAGGTATGATATGGCGGACCCCACTAAAGCTAAGGGTAGCTCGCATCGGTCGGCCGTGCTGGGGATATTACAGGATTCGAGATATCCTCTATGCCCCAGCCGGCTACTTGATAGCAGTCTTCATCAGATAGCTTGAGAAAAGCAAAAAGAAGAAAAAAATGGGGAACCGCAGATCCCAGAAAAAAACTGATATGCTAGCAGAGCTGGGGGGGTTATATGCTGGAGTTAGGACGGCCCCCTGGGAGGGGCCAGCTTGCTTTTTTTTCTTTTTTGCCTAGTCTACTCCTAGTAGGATGTGCATAAACCCCACTTGTCAATGAGAAGGCTGCGTCTGTCAGTGAACGTAAGAGAAAAATCTTTAGCAATACACAGCATGTGAGCTTGTGCAATGTGCTGCCAAGGCTCTGATCAACAGATGGATTGGATTGGAATGGGGACAGCAAGAATCAGCAAGGAAACAGAGAAGACAGGATCAAACAGCCTTTTTACACAATGTGGAGGATTAACCCTTTAGCTTCCACAGTGAGAACAAGCAGCATGCTTTACTGCATATACAGAGTTTACTATTGTGGGTTTAGTAACACTTTAAGATATATTAAAACAAAAAAAAATTGACCACCAACCTCTAACTCTGCAATCTTCTCATCAGCAACATTTTGTTTATTCAATAACTGGCTATCAAGGTTTTCTTTAGTTTGAAGAACAAACCTGAAAATTAAAACACATTTTGCAAATCAAACATTAATAGAAAAAATGCATTTTTTCAAGATTGTCTGAAACTTAGGTTTTCATATTTTTATTTGCATTCATACACACATGTTCTCAGGAGTTTATATTTCATATCTGGATATATAGATAGTAGCCATTAGCACGTCACTGAAATTAGCTACATTGCTGAATGACCACCAAAACAAAAATGTAAAACCACCTAGACAAGAAGCATTGAATTAAAAGTTAAAAAAGGAGCTAAAGTCCCTCTGAGGAAAAAATGCGAGCAAGCAGTCATATTGTAGACGAGACATGCACTGTCATTCTGCAGTAAAATGCCCCTTCCTGCTTACTCGCCATCTCCCACAGCACTGTAAAATAAGCTGCTCAGCTTACAGTGGCAGGCTGGTCTCCGAGTGCCAGGATGACAGCCTCCCGCACATGCGCAGGGGTTATGTCACCCCCCAACCGGCCAATGAAGAGGTCTGAAGACAGGCACACAGAAGAGGATGCGGGCGCCGGTACAGGGGGACTCTTGGACAGGTAAGTATGGAGACTCTTTAACACATTCCTGCCCAGTCTTTAGTGAAATGAGGCCAGGCAGGAGAACTGTTGTTCTGGGGGGATGTCATATGATGTCCTCCCAGAACGCACCTCTCGGACACAGCCGCCTACTGCTCACAGCACCGGCCCACTGCCAGTGTCATGTGATCGCTGTGACCAATCACAGCAGATCGCATAGCAATTGTAAACAATGGATGGCTTCCTTTCATGCCATCTATTGTATACAATTGTATTGCTAGCTGTGATTGGTCACAGTGAACACATGTTACAGACAGGCCACTCACAGCCCATCTTTACCATGTGATTAGCTTTGACCAATCACAACAAGAGACACTGAATGAACTAGTTTCATTCAGTAAAAATGGTTTCGAATACTAATTAATTTCAACTAAGGGGCCAGGCCCAACCCCTGAAAAACAACCCCACACCATAATCACCCCTCCACCAAATGATTTGGACCAGTGCACAAAGCAAGGTCCATAAAGACATAGATGAACAAGTTTGGGGAGGAGGAAATTGACTGGCCTGCACAGAATCCTAACCTCAACCTGACAGAACACCTTTGGGATGATTTCAAACGATGACTGCGAGCCAGGTCTTCCCTCCAACATCAGTGCCTAGCCTCACAAATGCGCTTCTGAAAGATTGGTCAAACATTCCCATAGACATATTCTTAAACCTTGTGGACAGCCTTCCCAGAAGAGTTGAAGCTGTTATAGCTGCAAAGGGTGGGCCAACTCAATATTGAACCCTACAGACTAAGACTGGGATGCCATTAAAGTTCATGTGCGTATAAAGGCAGGCATCCCAATACTTTAGGTAATATACCATCGTTTGTGGACTCCAAAACTTTCCTACAGACTAAATAATATACACAGATTTGGGTTATCTTCAACAAAAAAATGTAGCAGAATACATTTTGGCCTAAATTTATGAAGAAAGTTTAGCTGCAAAATGTTATAACAAAGAAAACCGCTTTTTCCAAAACTACTCAGTGGTGATTAAATATCACTAAAAGGAAGCTTTATTTGCAGGAAAAAAATTATAAAAAAATTTCTCATGGGTACAGTGTTGCATGACTGCGCAATTTTCATACAAAGTGTGAAGCAATGAAAGCTGGCCTGGGCAGGAAGGGGTTAAAGTGCCCGGTATTGAAGTGGATAAAGCAGACCTAAACCCCCCAATCCTTTTCCTTGTTAAAGAGCTTTATTGAGTTTAGAAAAACAAAGATGTTGAATAAACAAAGACAAAAGAGAATAAAGCTCCACAATACGCAGGCTAATTGGTAGCCAGAACTAACATGGAGTAGCAAAATATAACCACTTGTACTGGTATAGGGTTACTGGAGTAACAAGTCACTAACAACAATAACCTAGGAAACATTGCGTAGACAGGTTAGGACTCGTAAAGAAGCTGCTAGTAGTATTGCAAGAAAAGCAGTACGTTTTTGACAAAGCATGGCAATGTGGGATGACTAAGCGGCATGACTCACAGACAGAATTGGGTTAATAAAGTACACATGAGTAGGTATGATTGTTACTGATTATGAGCTGCTATAGGCTGGGGAGTGGTAGAGATGTTCCGGACTATAGGTTATAAGGCCCCTTTCACACGGGCGAATCATTCGGGTCCGCCTGTCAGTTTTTCAGGCGGACCCGAACGGACGCTCCATTGCTCTCTATGGAGCGACGGATGTCAGTGGTGACATGTCCGCTGACACCCGATCCGCTCCGATCCGCCAAAAACAGACGGATGGGAACCCTATTTTCCATCCGTCTGGCGGATCGGATGAACACGGACCGTCTTCATCCGATCCTCCGTAGAGCAGAATGGAGCTGTGACAGGACAGTCTCTGCACAGAGTGCAGAGCCTGTCCTATCATCCGCCGGCTCAGCGGGGATAAAGGGATGGATCAAAATGGGCTCCGCTCGCGTGAAAGGACCCTAAAGAGGACACAGGTGAGGCAAAGTAGTTTGGCAACATCAGGAGGAGTTGCAGCAGGAGAGAGAGGAAAAAAAAAAAGATTCTGTGCTCTGTAAGGATGGGGAGCTTCATTTCCATTGGAGGGGAAGGGAGGAAAGGAGATAGAAGGGGAAAGAAGGAGTCCACAAGCGTAACCTGTGTGTCGCCAAGTGCAGTAAAACGACTTGATGTCAGCTATCACAGCAAGAGGGCAGAGTCGTCAAAGGTTGGCAGCAAGCAGTGTGCTACCCAGGGATGTCACATTTGGAGACCTGTTTTTTTTTTTTTTTTTCTAAGGCTTCTATCTTGGCATGCATCATGATAATATTCGCCCTGCGCTTCGCCTCTGTTACAACTAAAGAAGGGGATTTCCATGCCTTTACTATACAGGTGGTCCCCGGGTTATGAACAAGATAGGGTCTGTAGGTTTCTTTTTTTTTTTTTTTTTTTAGGGACATCGAAGAATCACATATAAAGGAGGCATTCTTCATACCAACATTTGCATAGACAACTCATAGCTACCCATACCCATATTAGAGCCACTGTAGTTGCCCAGCCCATAATATATCAAAAAGGAAATAGACAGACATCACCTAATAACTCCTCCCCTGCACAGTGAGCTCAGAAGCGTTCCACACGTCCCAGATTTGATTAAATTTGTGGGGACACCCTCGATTTTCATACATTAGCTTTTCAAACGGCAAAATTTGATTCACTAATTGTATCCATCTGTGAACGGATGGGGGTCTGGGCTGGATCCATATTAAGGCTAGCGTTTTCCTGGCCATAAAAAGAGTTTTATCAAAATTCTGTGGTATTGCTGCCATTGTTCCTCATCCAATATACCCAGCAGACATATCCTAGGTTCACAGGGGACTGGGATAGACAACACTGAGGAAAGAATATCCGTCACCTGCTTCTACAGGGTGGGCCATTTATATGGATACACCTTAATAAAATGGGAATGGTTGGTGATATTAACTTCCTGTTTGTGGCACATTAGTATATGTGAGGGGGGAAACTTTTCAAGATGGGTGGTGACCATGGCGGCCATTTTGAAGTCGGCCATTTTGAATCCAACTTTTGTTTTTTCAATAGGAAGAGGGTCATGTGACACATCAAACTTATTGGGAATTTCACAAGAAAAACAATGGTGTGCTTGGTTTTAACGTAACTTTATTCTTTCATGAGTTATTTACAAGTTTCTGACCACTTATAAAATGTGTTCAATGTGCTGCCCATTGTGTTGGATTGTCAATGCAACCCTCTTCTCCCACTCTTCACACACTGATAGCAACACCCAGATCGGCACACTGAATTTGCAGAATGGGCAAAACAAAAATTGGAACAGGACCCTCAGTTTACGCAGAAGATTTTGTTCAGTGATGAGGCAACCTTTTATGTGAATGGTGAAGTTAACAAACAAAACCACCGCTATTGGTCTGACACTAACCCACATTAGATAGATCCCTCCAAGACTGTTGGAACCAAAAAATTGATGGTATGGTGTGGTATATGGGGTACAAAAACAGTGGGGCCATTCTTCATCAATGGAAACCTCAATGCCACTGGATATGCAAAATTGCTACATGATGATGTGTTTCCCTCTTTATGCACTGAAGCTGGCACGTTCCCTGAGTTTTTCCAGCAAGATGGTGCACCACCACATTATTGTTGTCAGGTCCGGGCATTCCTAGATGAACAGTTTCCTGGAAAGTGGATTGGTCATCGTGGACCAGTTGAATGGCCCCCAAGGTCTCCCAATCTGACCCCCTTAGACTTTTATCTTTGGGGTCATCTGAAGGCAATTGTCTATGCTGTGAAGATACGAGATGTGCAGCACCTGAAACTACGGATACAGGAAGCCTGTACTAGCATTTCTCCTGCAGTGTTGCTATCAGTGTGTGAAGAGTGGGAGAAGAGGGTTGCATTGACAATCCAACACAATGGGCAGCACATTGAACACATTTTATAAGTGGTCAGAAACTTGTAAATAACTCATGAAAGAATAAAGTTACGTTAAAACCAAGCACACCATTGTTTTTCTTGTGAAATTCCCAAAAGTTTGATGTGTCACGTGACCCTCTTCCTATTGAAAAAACAAAAGTTGGATTCAAAATGGCCAACTTCAAAATGGCCACCATGGTCACCACCCATCTTGAGAAGTTTCCCCCCTCACATATACTAATGTGCCACAAACAGGAAGTTAATATCACCAACCATTCCCATTTTATTGTGTATCCATATAAATGGCCCACCCTGTAGAATTCGGCTACAACAGGGCATTCCCACAGCAAATGTACAAAATCTGCATGTAAATTAGTGCACCTCATACACTCAGCCGTGGGAATACGATGCATTGCGTGCAATCTCACAGGTGCAAGGTAAGTCTGGTGTAGCATGTATAGTTGTTTCAGTCTATTATTAACAGCGGGAGATACCCGCAAATGAGATAAGCCTGTAGGTTTGTTCTTAAGTTGAATTTGTTTGTAAGTCGGAACAGGTACATTTTTTAAGTGTAGCTCCAGCCCAAAAAACTATTTTTAAGCTTTTTGGATAGCATAGTGAAGGGTTAACACCCCTGTAACATTTGTTTTGCTGTCTGTGCCCCAGTTCAGAAGAAGTCATCTCACATTCTGTCCCTATGACAATTGGATTTTGAAAATTTTGGGTTGTTGTGGAAACAAAGATTGGTGATAAAGCTTCAGTGGAGACACCTTTTCCCCATAACTCTTACAGGAGTTAAGGGGGAGATTTCCTCTCACTTCCTGTTGTCTCCCTCCGTTTGTAAGTAGGAGTCGTTTGTAAGTCGGATGTTTGTAACTAGGGGACCGCCTGCAGTTTGTTTCGCAGCTGTAAGGCGTTAGACAAAAAGCTTGAATTGCATGCGTGATTAACAGTCCGGTTTCCGTGTGAAAGGTGCAATGGTTGGGTCCGGCTGCGATCCAGAAGGTTTGGACTGACTCAGAGCACTGATGACAGCTACACTAGTGTGGCAGAAACAGGGCACCGACTACTGCACTAATGTGGCAGAATGTAGCTGAATCAGAGGTACGGATGACGGCTGCACTGGTGTGGCAGAATCAGCGCACTGATGACCACTGCACTGGTATGGTTGAATCAGAGCACAGAGGACAGGTACACTGGTGTGACTGAATCAAGGCACTGATGATGGCTGCAATCAGGGCACAGACACATGCTGCACTGGTATGTGGCTGATCAGGGCACTGACAGATCCGGCACTGGTATGTGGCTGATCAGGGCACTGACAGATCCTGCACTAATGTGTGGCAAGTATGTAGAAGCACTGTGTACTCAACTTACTGCTCTGGCACAGATTGGCTCTCCTTCCCTCACACAAGGTCTGTATTTTCTGAAAGGCATAAGACAAGTCTTTTGAAAATGTATGTTTTGCCACAAGTTTTTGGAAAATGCGGGAAAGAAAAGCAAAGGTTTATCTTTTAATTAATTATTATTTTTTCTTTTTACACGCACAGCTGTCAATACATATGATATTTCTAACACACAGCATTAGCATACATATACAGTATTTAGACCACAAAACATATTCTGCTACTACTTCTGAGTGTGGCAACACCACGTGTGTGAGAGACTTTTTCAAAGTCTTACCACAAAGAGGTGCCCAAAATTCAAGGAGCACCTTAAAGTGTTACTAAACCCAGGACCCTGCATTCACTATATCTAGTCTCCCAAGGTACACAGAACATGCAAATGCAATAGTTTTAGTAAATATAAACGGCTAAATACCTTTTCACATTAGCAGTTAGAGCAGTCTTGCTGCTTCTATTAGTGTACAGCTGAGCACTGGTTAAAGCTTGTAGGAGGAGTTTTCATTCTTCCCTGATTGTCCTATGAGGCTGCAGGTCCCCGACTCTCTATCTGGACAGTGCCGATTGGCCATGAACTGATCTCAATAGAAAAAAAAACGCTCTAGCAATACACACCAAACTGAGCATGTGCAGCTTGCCCCCAAGGCTCTGTTCTGTCAGGAGATGGTTTGGGGACTATGAAAGAAGGGGAGGATCAGAGAAAACCATATCAAACAGCATTTTTACACAACGCAGAGGATTAACTAGGTTCCACAGAGTATAACAAGCATGTTTTACTGCATGTACATGCTGATTTTACAGTTGTGGGTTTAGTAACAATTTAAGGCTAATGTAGAGGAATGTTTGAAGGGATGGACGAGCCACCCAGTAGAAGAAAGAGAGAGGAGGACATAGGGGAAATAACAGAGCACCGGTGGTGAACATTGGAATAAGGGCCACAGGTGTCGGTCTCCCCCTCACAGAGAGTCTCACATTTATTTTTGATATATACAGTATCTCACAAAAGTGAGTACACCCCTCACATTTTTGTAAATATTTTATTATATCTTTTCATGTGACAACACTGAAGAAATGACACTTTGCTACAATGTAAAGTAGTGCGTGCACAGCTTGTATAACAGTGTAAATATGCTGTCCCCTCAAAATAACTCAACACACAGCCATTTATGTCTAAACTGCTGGCAACAAAAGTGAGTACACCCCTAAGTGAAAATGTCCAAATTGGACCCAAAGTGTCAATATTTTGTGTGGCCACCATTATTTTCAAGCACTGCCTTAACCCTTTTGGGCATGGAGTTTACCAGAGCTTCACAGTTTGCCACTGGAGTCCTCTTCCACTCCTCCATGACGACATCACGGAGCTGGTGGATGTTAGAGACCTTCGATCCTCCACCTTCCGCTTGAGGATGTCCCACAGATGCTCAATAGGGTTTAGGTCTGGAGACATGCTTGGCCAGTCCATCACCTTTGTTATGTTGGAATATTGCCCTGCAGCCCAATCTCTGAAGGGAGGGGATCATGCTCTGCTTCAGTATGTCCCAATACAAATGTCACTTGCCCCGACCTATAACTGGCCTTTACAGTAAGAAGCACTGGAAGGGCAGACACATTTCATCCAAAAACAAAGAATTTCCAAGCTCAACTTATCAACCAGCTTGCGACCAACCAAATTAACCTGGCTAACAGTATGCATTAAAAACAGGGGTTTGGTTACACACATTTGTCCCAGTACATGTTGGCATTCATGGTTTCCTCAATGAACTGTAGCTCCCCAGTGCCGGCAGCACTCATGCAGCCCCAGACCATAACACTCCCACCACCATGCTTCACTGTAGGCAAGACACACTTGTCTTTGGACTCATCAGACCACAGGACATGGTTTCAGTAATCCATGTCCTTAGTCTGCTTGTCTTCAGGAAACTGTTTGCAGCTTTGTTGTGCATCATCTTTAGAAGAGGCTTCCTTCTGGGACAACAGCCATGCAGACCAATTTGATGTACAGTGTGGCGTATTGTCTGAGCACTGACAGGCTGTATTGCATTTGATATAAAATAGGATTTCTCCTATAAGACTCAAAATAGAATTTAGGTTACTGCAAGTTTGTTTGAAGATGCTTCTCAAACGAATGCCTTGGTAACACAGGCTGTCCTGAGACAATGGGACAGTTGTCAGTTGATTGTTAAGGTAAATGAGTTTGTTACCATTGTTGTATTACAGTTTGACAGTTGTCTCTATACATACTGTAAACAATTATATATTTGTGATGGCAGAGTGCCATCTTGAGGTAGAATTTGGGAATACACAGGCATTCAGATATTTTTTAGGTTACTCCTTCGTTAAGGTATGCAAACCATTGTCAACACAAGCTCATATAAATGTTGCCAGAGCTCAGCTCAGCTCACTCATGATGCATTAATGCCGAAAGACTCATCTGTGAAGACTCCACCAAGAAAAGTGCTTGGTCTCCAGAAGAATCATCGTCAACAGAGATCACGAGCACCGTAATTGAAACTAAGTAACATTTAAGTGTATTTCTACAGACTATAGTTTGTTTGCTAGGTTGTTAATTTGCTATAGAGACCTGTCAGTCTCGATTTGTATTCCTAATATTCTAATAGGTTTGTATGTACAGCATGTTCAGTAAAAGCTCATTTTTACACTGCCAGGTCTGACCTTCCTTGCTTATACCGCAAAGAAACTTTGCTATCTAGACGAAAGCGCAACAATTGGGGGCTCGTCCGGGATGTATTTCCAAACAATTGGGGGCTCGTGCCATGATCTGTGCTATAAGTTCTACTGAAGCAGACCTGTTTTTTTCTGTGGTGTGTTGTGTAGCTTGTGCTAGGTAAAAATGCTGCATAAAATGTTTAGGAAAAGCAAGGCTGCAGAGGTTTCTGGTGACCAGAAGGAAGTGTGCAGCTTACCTATCTGAGCCAGAGACAATGAGTGGGAGCCTCTTGCTAAAGAATTTGTAAAGTATGCTTCTCCCTTGAATAAGACTTGGGGTGTTAAAGTCTCAGATCATTTTGTAGATTTTAGCCTTAAGGGGTTGGATTGAAGTAAAAAAGAGAAGAGGACAGTGTCCACAGTGGGTTGGTACTTCCTTCATGCCCTCTATATTGAATCACAGAGAAGGGAGAAGGCAGAGACAGAAATTAAGGTATTAAAAGACCAGCTAGCAGTTGCTTCAGAGTGTGTTCGTACAACTGCTAGCCGGGCTGATGATTTGCAAGAAAGGTGTGCAGCCCTCATGACCAAATCAATTAATGCCTTAAGGAAAAGGAAAGGCCATAAACCTGTTAGTAAAGCCAGGGTACGTGCCATTGTCACATCCCAAAACTGGGATTGTGAGGATGTGCTCTCCTCAAATGATAGTGAGGATGAGGAGATAGAGTTTAATATGTCAGATGATGATCTGCTAGTGGGAAAGAAAAGGTGTGCCAAACCTCTCATTACTATGCATAGGAAAAGGCAACATGATAGAGAGGATATGGCAGATGGGGAAGTGCATTATCGCAACCCCAGAGATGTTAAAATTGAAGAAGTTCAGGAGTTTACACAAACTGAACTCCATGAGCTGGCTAAACAATACAAACAAAGGTCTGGAGAACCCCTACTGAGTTGGCTCCTGCGTTTGTGGGATGAAGGGGTGGACAGTGTTGTTTTGTCAGGTAAGGAAGCAGTGGCTATGGGAGTGTTAACCCATGATCCACAATTGCGTCAGGCAATGCGAAAAGCTTGATAGTTTAGCGTGAATTTTTCACTGCTAGACCTTGTGAGAGATGGAATAGTCTGAGTATACGCTAGTCCTACTGACTTGGAAAATACCTACTCCTAGAGATCAATAGGAGAAGTTATTTCCAGGTTACGTGAGATGGGTTGTATAACTGGATTAAATACGTTTCCAGAATGGATGGGTCCAGATATGGCAGCCTTTACGTCTGCTCTGCGCTCTAAGCTGATGAAATCTGCACCATTTAATCTCAGGGCTCCTTTATGGTCTTTGCTGGGAGGCCTGGGATTAAACAGCAAGATTCATGAAGCCACTGCCATCTTAAGCCAGCTAGGGGTGCTAGAGGAGACTAAAACAAAACCCGTCAGGGCAGTAGATAAGGTCAAGGCTAGACAGGAAGAATACAAGCCGAAAAGAACAGAGAAGAAAGGGAATGGGGTAGAGAAGACAAGAGATGGAGAAAACCAGGGTAGTTATCTCTAGGAAACAAATGTGGGTGGACCTACTAAAGGCAGGAGTACCTTAAGATGAGATAGATGTTTTTCCTACTTCAGAAATGCTGAAGAGGTGGAAACATTTAGTGGGGAAAACTGTCAGGGTTAGAAACACTACTCCTAGTGAGGATCACATCAGCCTAGATTTAGAGAAAACAGAACAGACCCCTCCTGTTAACCCCAAACCAATGCCCAAAACTGCACATGAACCCAAACCCAAATCCCTTTATCCTGAGGAGTTAGAGAGACTCAGAAAAGGGGATTGGGAGGTTTCTTATCCTTTATGAAGGGAAAGCGAGTCTCCTGTAATAGCAGTGAGGACAGTTACAGCAGGAGACCGATGCCCATATGCACCTGTCACTGTATGGTGGTGGAAGTAACATTCGCCTATACATGTGATGGCTTTAGTTGATACTGGAGCTGAAATTACACTTTTGCAAGGAAATCCTTCCCATCACAAAGGAGAATTGATTTATGTAGAAGGTTTGGGAGGGCAAACCACACCAGCAGTTAGGACACAGGTGAAATTGGCTATTGGCAAGGGACTAGGATTTTGGACAAATTAGAGTTACCCGAAAATATTCTTGGGATGGATGTACTTCAAGGTCAGTCTATTCAGACTGAACGGGGTACATTCACATTCGGGTATCTTGATAAAGCGTATCTGGTTAGAGCGGTGAAGGCTGTGGTCAGAGGTCATGTGAAATGGACCCCTGTCTACATTCCTCCACCAGAGAAGCCGGTCTGTCTCAAGCAGTACAGACTTCCTGGAGGTCACAAAGAAATTGGGGATACTATTCAAGAGCTGCTAAGTGTAGGGATCCTCAGACCTGCTGTAAGTCTTTTCTCATTTCTTGTGTTACCAGTAAAGAAACCTGATGGGACATATAGAAAGACTGTGGATTACAGAGGTCTAAACAAAGTGGCACCTCCATTGAAGTCAGCTGTACCGGATATGATCTCAATTGTTGAAAAAATTGCTAACGAGGCAGGAGAATATCATGCTGCGGTAGACTTGGCTAATGCTTTCTTTTCGATTTTCATAGACCCAGAGTGTCAGGACCAGTTTTCCTTTGTGTGGGACTGACGCCAGTACACTTTCACTGTCCTTCCGCAAGGCTATCTTCATTCCCCAAAGATTTGTCATGGACTGATTGCCCGTGATTTAAGTACGCTGAATTTGAAAGTCGCTGTGTTTCACTACATTGATGACATCATGATCTCTGGAACAAAAGATGATGTAACTGAAGCACTGCACCTGCTGATACAGCACATGGAGAACAAAGGGTGGGCTATCAACAGAGACAAAGTCCAAGGACCTGCTACAGAAGTGAAGTTCCTAGGAATGATGTGGACTGGGCCGCAGAGGAAAATTCCAGAGACAGTTGTGCAAACTATCCAGGCGCTGTCACCCCCTACTACCAAAAAGGAGGCACAGAAGTTCATTGGAGTTGTGGGATTCTGGAGATCATTCATCCCACATCTTGGACTGATTCTAAGGCCTATATACAATGTCACAAGGAAAAAGATTGAGTTCTCATGGGGTTCAGAGCAGCGGACCGCATTCCTTGCTGCTAAAGAAGTCATTTTGCAGCATCAGGGATTAGGACCCGTGAGACAAGGAGTACCTATCAGGAATAGTCCCTCCAGCGGGTGGCGCTGTGGCTCAAGGATCAATGGGCTGCAGTTCCGGTGTCCACCAGCGGGTGTCAGTAAAGGGCTCATCTGGTGATGGCACTGTGGCTCCTGGATCCATGGGCTGCAGTTCCAGTGTCCACCAGCGGGTGTCTCCCAGCAATCAGAGGCCCATGAGTAACCACTTGATGCTCCTTACAGGAAGGATATTTAAACCCTGTCTGCCATATGCTTAGTGCCTTGGTGTTTCGTCTCCATGTGCCTCGGAATCCTGAATCTGCTCCGGGACCCCTGTCTGCAGCCTGATCTTCCCCCAGCATCTGCTCCCTGTTCCTGTCCTGCTCCCTGCTGATCTCTTGCGTATGATCCTGGCTTGGCTTCGTTTTCGGTTTGGACTTTACCTATTTCCGTAATTTGTTTGATTACACTGTTTGTTATATTAGATGTGCGTTTGGATCACCATTCACTTATCTTTTTAATAAATCACTTATTTCACTTACACTTGTGCCTGGTATTCTCTGTGCAGTTCACACATTTCTGGTCACACCAGTTGCTGACATAACACCAAGGCCAGTCCTGACCAGAAGTGACTGCACAGGGAAGCCATCTTGGTTTTGGTAACGACACGCATCCGGAGGAGGTTGTTTATTTTTCTCTGCTGGTGACAGGATCGCGTTTCTTGCCGCCAAATGTTGAAAGAGTGGACTAGTGAACATCTTTTGGAATGTATGCGTCTGGCTCATGTTCTAGTTGATCAGGGCAGTATGTTGTTCAGTGATGTTCAGCCATTGAATCAGGTGTGTGCAGAGTTGGCTTTGTCCAGCATTCCTAAGGGCAGTGATGATTTTTCCCCTCCATTTACCAAAGCTCAGGTAAAATCGCTGACATTGTTACTCGAAGAGGACTCAGCGTATTTTTTTGAGCATTATTCAGCACGCCCTCGACAGGTGTTTAGTGCATTAACGCAGTGCAGGCTCTTGTCAGACAGGCTGTATGTACACCAACTTTTGTTCAAACTTTACTACAAGCATGGTCATATATATTGTATTCAGCCCCATTCAGCTTGCACCAACCCATTCCTGCCACCAGAGACCTACCTGCTCAAAGTTCTTTTCCTCTTTCAACCACAGCCCAATATACTTCGCTACCTACCAAATATCTGTACCCTGTCTCCACCTGCTGCACCTACCCAGCCTTTAACCCACCAACCTCTTCTCCGCTGCCCGCAACAATTCCACAAAGATCCTCCTTACTGTCTATTCCCTCCTTACCATACGCCAGCCATACTCTTTCATCAGCTGCACCCCGTACTTACAGCCCTGCAGTCACTTACAGAACTCCAATGGTAAAATCTAAGAAGAAACAGAAGTTTTTCCCAACCAGCACTATCCAGCCTGTATCCAATACGGTCTCTACACCAACCGCTGTGTCCCAGTCTGCCTCTACACCCACCGATCTGTTCCAGTCTGACGATCCAGTGCCCACGGTCCAGTCTGATGTTCCAGTGCCCGCTGTCCAGTCTGACGAACCAGTGCCCACTGTCCAGTCTGATGTTCCTGTACCCGCTGTCCAGTCCAATGATCCTGTACCCGCTGTCCAGTCCGATGTCCCGGTTCCCGCTGTCCAGTCTGATGTTATAGTGCCTGCTGCCCTGTCCGATGGTCCTGTGCCCGCTGTCCAGTCTGACGATCTAGTGCTCGCTGTCCAGTCTGATGATCCAGTGCCTGCTGCCCAGTCTGATGTGCCAGTGCCCACTGTCCAGTCTGATGTTCCAGTATTTGCTGTCCAGCCCCATGATCCTGTGCCCACTATCCAGTCTGATGATCCGGTACCCACTGTCCAGTCCAATGTTCAGGTATCCACTGTCCAATCTGATGCTCCTGTGCCTGCTGTCCAGTCTGCAGATCCTGTGTCCACTGTCCAGTCTGACGATCCAGTGCCCGCTGTCCAGTCTGATGACCCAGTGCCCGCTGTCCAGTCTGATGACCCAGCGCCCGCTGTCCAGTCTGATGACCCAGCGCCCGCTGTCCAGTCTGATGACCCAGCGCCGGCTGTCCAGTCTGATGACACAGCGCCGGCTGTCCAGTCTGATGACACAGCGCCCGCTGTCCAGTCTGATGACACAGTGCCCGCTGTCCAGTCTGATGACCCAGTGCCCACTGTCCAGTCTGATGATCCAGTGCCCGCTGTCCATTTTGATGTATTTCTGCCTGCTTCTCAGCCTGATCAGATGGATGATTGTGTAAAGGCTGAATGTTCACCTGTTAATGGGTCGGAAAGCTCTGAACCTTCATGTGCCTTATATGGGCTTTCTACTTGGCCTATGATTCAGTTGACAGTTGCCTCAGTAGAGTCCTTCTGGCAGTGTGTTGCTTCTATGGCACCCGAGCCTGGTGGTCTAGACATAACATGGATGACTAATGGCTGCATTTGCTTTCATGACCCTGGTCGTGGTAAACTCCTAGGGAATGGTGGAGTACGATCTGTGCCCTGCCATGATCTGGGAGCAACTGCCACAGCTCCGGGTGTACTAGGGGACCCAGGTTGGGTAACCAGTGCCTCGGAGAGGCCTAATGGGTTTTTGATGCGTGGTGCAAGTCCTGGAGACCAGGCAAGCTATTCAGTCATGACAGGGCACATCGGTGTCTATATTCCAGTACTGTCACATGACCCCAGGGCTAAATCTGAAGGTAACCCGTGTGACCCCATCGTTGGGGTATCTACTGTCTTGAGGGACTCGAAGTGGCGAATGTGCTACATCCCAGAGAATGCGGCCAGCATAAAACCCATCCAGTCGTCTGACCCCGGCAGTGGGACACTCAGCCAGTTGCATGATCCAGGTGGGGGGACACGTTACCTTCCGACAGATCTTGGCTGTAGGGCATCTTGTTGGAGAACCAGGACTTCTTCAGTTTTCAAGAAACTCCTTAGTTGGACTCATGTAGCAGAGGACTTTTTCTTATGGACTAGATCCCCCACGGCTATTTGGAGCGTCCTGAGGCAGCTCCTTAGAGGGGGGGGGTACTGTCAGGAATGGTCCCTCCAGCGGGTGGCGCTGTGGCTCAGGGATCCATGGGCTGCAGTTCCGGTGTCCACCAGCGGGTGTCAGTAAAGGGCTCATCTGGTGATGGCACTGTGGCTCCTGGATCCATGGACTGCAGTTCCAGTGTCCACCAGCGGGTGTCTCCCAGCAATCAGAGGCCCATGAGTCACCACCTGATGCTCGTTACAGGAAGGATATTTAAACCCTGTCTGCCATATGCTTAGTGCCTTGGTGTTTCGTCTCCATGTGCCTCGGAATCCTGTATGCAGTATCCTGAACCTGATCTTCCCCCAGCGTTCCCCAGCATCTGCTCCCTTTCCCTGTCCTGCTCCCTGCCCCCTCTGCTGATCTCCCGTGTATGATCCTGGCTTGGTTTTGTTTTCAGTTTGGACATTTCCCTTTACCTATTTCCGTTATTTGGTTGATTACACTGTTTGTTATATTAGATGTGCGTTTGGATCACCACTTATCTTTTTAATAAATCACTTATTTCACTTACACTTGTGCCTGGTATTCTCTGTGCAGTTCACACATTTCTGGACACACCAGTTGCTGACAGTACCATTTCAGCTGGATATAATGGAGCAGGATGGTACCATATCTTGGAGTCTGTGGCAGCCAAATGAAAAGGACAGAGCAATACCCATTGGATTTTGGTCCAAACAACTGACAGGGGCACAGACGAGATACACGCCCCTAGAGAAGTACCTGTTTGGGGCCTACATAGCACTTCAACATGTAGGAGACAATAACAGGAAAGGACACAGTCACTATCAACACTGCATTGACAATAGCAGGATGGGTGAGAGATAATGGACTAACCACTAGGGCAGCTGTAACCCAGAACCAGACACTGATGAAATGGAAGTGATACCTTCAAGAAAGAGGGGGCATTGCAACTGGGGATGTCAGACATTTCAAAACAGTTGGCAGGGCTTGTTACTTTTACCAGCACCCAGCCAGAAGAAGAAATTCCTGTGCTGCAGTCAACCACCATTCAAGAGGCTCCACCCTTTGAGTCTCTGTCAGAAGACATGAAGGAGTCAGTATAGTTCACTGATGGTTCAGCCATAGTCGCCTTGTCTGGGCGTAAATGGACAGCAGCAGCCTACAACCCAAGTACAGACACAGTCCTGCAGGAGACTGGAATTGGAGGGTCCAGCCAGTATGCAGAGTTGAAAGCTGTAGTAATGACTCTTCAGGAGGATCCTTGTTCCCATGTCACTATCTACACTGACAGCTCGGTGGTTTTTAAAGGACTGACAACTTGGATGCCCACGTGGAAGTCAAATGATTGGATGATTCATGGAAAGGTGGTGTGGGGAGGCAAGGAAGTCTGGGACTGCATCTGGAAGGAAGCTTACTCCCGCACCATAAAAGTGGGGCATGTTGACGCACATGTGCCCTTGGTCCCAGACTTTGAGAACTATAACAGAGTGGGAGATGAAATTGCCAAAGTGAAAGCAGTTGTGCCAATTGATCCTGTTTTGATGAACTTGGCCAACTGGGCCCACAAGCAATCTGGATATTTGGGGCAGAAAGCAACATATGAATGGGCACAGCAGAGAGGATTGCCTATATCCATGGACATGATAAAGACTAATAGGGAACTGTACAGTGTGTGGAGAAGTGCGACAATGGCCAATGCAAAAGTACTCCACTGGGTCGATTAAAAGGGAAGAGAGGCCTGCAGAGATCTGGCATATTGACTTCATCGGTCCTCTGCCCCAGGGAAATAATGGACTGAGATATTGTTGCACTGCAGTGGACACCTATTCAGGACTTTTGCTTGTTTGTCCTGGCAAACATGCAGATCAAGCTGCAATGCTTCAACTGCTCCAGAAACTTATCGTTGTTTATGGTTGTCCCAAACAAGTCCAAAGTGATCATGGCTCACACTTCACCGGATCAACAGTACAGCAATGGGCAAAAGACTCTGGAGTGTACTGGTTGTGCCACATCCCATACCATCCACAGGCAGCTGGTTTGATTGAAAGATACAACAAGCTATTCAAGGACCAGATACGCACGCTTACACACACACACATACACTAAGGAGGTGGGATCGGGTCCTCACACAGGCAGTAATGTTGTTAAATTCTAGGCCAATAGCCAAAAGCACACCATATGAGAGGATGGTAGGGGCTGGGGTGCAGATTCCACAGCTGGAGTGCAGATTTCAGTATTTACATAAGGTTCCTGAAAGAACAGGGCTTAACAGGTACCATGTTACTGCTTTCCATGACATAGAAACCAAGAGTGACATATCTGAAGCCTATCTAGGAATGAGAGGGAAGGTTTGAAGTTATATTTGCATTGGCAGATGAGCTTCAGAATAGTGGCTGGGACTCTGATTGGTTAGTGGATACTTCTCAGCAAGAGTGGAAAGTGAGGCTGTATATCATCAAACCTTCCAAAATAAACAGCAGTGATCTTCTGGGAAATATCTGTATATTTCCTCTCCTCCTTATTGATGTTCTTTGGGAGGGTCAGAAGTTGGTACAGGCAGGTGGCAAAGTGTTGGTCAGAGATCCAGGCAAGAAGCTAGTTGAAGGAGAGATTGTAGCTGAAGGGCCGGGGCCTATTGCTTATGTATTATTAGAAGGAACAGATAATCCGCGTTGTTTTCCACTCCACAGGCTGTCTCCGATTTGATCCATGGGAAGACCAAAGAAAAGTGGTTACATGATGGACAGAATGATGGAAGACCGCAAGTGCTGTGGAGAGAAAGGTCTTTGATGTATTACAAGCCTGGACTGGTTTCTAAAGAACTTTAGAATGGATGTTCTAATGAACTTTTAGCCAAAGACTGAAACACCTTCTCAGTGACAGAAATATGGGAGGGGTTGCATTCAAGAAAATGAATGTTTAGTTATTAGTCTATGTGGACTCAGAGGAAAAATCAAGGGCGGAATGTATTGCATTTGATATAAAATATGATTTCTCCTATAAGACTCAAAATCGAATTTAGGTTACTGCAGGTTTGTTTGAAGATACTTCTAAAACGAATGCCTTGGTAACACAGGCTGTCCTGAAACAATGGGGCAGTTGTCAGTTGATTGTTAAGGTAAATGAGTTTGTTACCATTGTTCTATTACAGTTTGACAGTTGTCTCTATAGATACTGTAAACAATTATATATTTGTGATGGCAGAGTGTCCCCTTGAGGTAGAATTTGGGAATACACAGGCATTCAGATATTTTTTCGGTTACTCCGTCATTAAGGTACGCAAACCATTGTCAACACAAGCCCATATAAATGTTGCCAGAGCTCAGCTCAGCTCAGCTCAACTCACTCATGATGCATTAACACCGAAAGACTCATCTGTGAAGACTCCACCAAGAAAAGTGCCTGGTCTCCAGAAGAATCGTTGTCAACGGAGATCACGAACACAGTAATTGAAGCCAAGTAACATTTAAGTGTATTTCTACAGACTATAGGTTGTTTGCTATAGAGACCTGTCAGTCTCGATTTGTATTCCTAATATTGTAATAGTTTTGTATGTACAGCATTTTTGTTCAGTAAAAGCTCATTTATACACTGCCAGGTCTGACCTTCCTTGCTTATACCGCAAAGAAACCTTGCTATCTAGACAAAAGCGAAACACAGGCTAACCCCCCAGCCCTTCAACCTCTGCAGGAATGCTGACAGCACTCATATGTATATTTCCCAAAGACAACCTCTGGATATGACGCTGAGCATGTGCATTCAAAGTCATTGATCGACCATGTCGAGGCCTGTTCTGAGTGGAACCTGTCCTGTTAAACCGCTGTATGGTCTTGGCCACTGTGCTGCAGCTCAGTTTCAGGGTCTTGGCAATCTTCTTATAGCCTTGGCCATCTTGGGACTTTGACTCGACGTCGTGTCACCGGTTCTGGTATGTCGCCAAATTGTCCTGTCCAAGGTGAGTCTTGTCCGGAGCTGTACCAGCTAGTTACTGAAACTTACGTGTACGAGTCGCAGTATAGGTCTCCAACAGAAACCCTTTATATGTATACTCACGACAGTCGTAAGGACGTCTCCAACTTCCCGACCCCCCAATCGGACACAAAGCGAAAACAGATCTATCGTTCCAAAGAAACGCCATATTCGTTCCTTCCAGTCTGGACCGTCACATATTTACTCGAAAATGACTTGTTTTTACGACATGTATGTTTTGATAATGTTATA
>BLSH010146358.1:131008-148176 GCA_018402905.1 Glandirana rugosa
TTGACATAAGAAAGTACTCAATAAATGTGCAAAGACTGGTGAATATTTTACACAAGTTACACGACGATGGGCAGCACATTGAACACATTTTATAAGTGGTCAGAAACGTGTAAATAACTCATGAAAGAATACAGTTACGTTAAAACCAAGCACACCATTGTTTTTCTTGTGAAATTCCCAATAAGTTTGATGTGTCACATGACCCTCTTCCTATTGAAAAAACAAAAGTTGGATTCAAAATGGCCGACTTCAAAATGGCCGCCATGGTTACCACCTATCTTGAAAAGTTTCCCCCCTCACATATACTAATGTGCCACAAACAGGAAGTTAATATCACTAACCATTCCCATTTTATTAAGATGTATCCATATAAATGGTCCACCCTGTAGAACAGCAATTCATTTTTTCAGATCCTCAGAGTTCTTTGCCATGAGGTGCCATGTAGCACTTCCAGTGACCAGTATGAGAGAGTGAGAGTGACAACACCAAATTTAACACACCTGCTTCCCATTCACACCTTAGACCTTGTAACACTAACGCATCACGTGACACCGGGGAGGGAAAATGGCTAATTGGGCCAATGTGGACATTTTCACTTAGGGGTGTACTCACTTTTGTTGCCAGGAGTTTAGACATTAATGGCTGTGTGGTGAGTTATTTTGAGGGGACAGCAAATTTACACTGTTATACTAGCTGTACACTCACTACTTTACATTGTAGCAAAGTGTTATTTCTTCAGTGTTGTCACATGAAAAGATATAATAAAATGTTTACAAAAATGTGAGGGGTGTACTCACTTTTGTGCGATACTGTAGATCATATTATACTCCCAAGACACTGTTTGGAAGGAGACCAGATGCCAGTTGCCCGAGATGCCAAGAGACAGGTGACCTCATACATATGGTATGTAGATGTCTGAAACTAGCTTGCTAATGGGAAGAAGTCCTCAGTGGTATAAATCGGGTCTTTGGAACGATCTTGGAACCAGAACCAAGGTTGGGCATACTGGGCCTCATGAAGGGAAATAGGGATTCAGATAGTATAATCATGGCAGTGTTAAGATGCTTGTTCCAGGCAAGAAGGTTAATCATGCAGAAATGGCAATCGATGCTACCTCCAACATTTAAAGAATGGGTCAGGACTATAAATGAAATAATATGGAAAGAAAAAAATGACATATACCAAGCAGGGCAAATTCAAAAAAATTGTAAGAATATGGGAAACGTGGCTTGAAAATATGGGATTTCCTCCCTAAAATTAAGGCATAAAAAAATACAGGTTGGAGAATAAATGAGAGGTATAAAGATGATAAATCTAGTGTATAAAGGGTATTTATAAAACTACAGTATGCTCTAGGGAGGAGGGAGGGGGAGGATGGGTATGAATGTAGAGTTTTTAATGTTGTATGTAAGTGGAAAAATTTGAAACAGATTATTTAAATGAAAAAATGGCTTTCTAGGAGCATAAATTACACATCTAATTTCCTGACTATCATGTTTTAGGAGGCCCTGGAGTACCAGAACAGTAGAAAAATGTATCACATTTTGGATAATAAACATCCCAAGGTATTTTTAAAAGGCATAGTGAGTCTTTTGATTACTTCATTTTTTGCCCTAAGCTCTTAGGAAATGAGGAACAAAAATGAAAGTTGATTTTTTTATGCACAAAGTTGTCAATCTAAAGTGGGGGTCGGCAACCTGTTGATCGCGGTCCACCTGTCGATCGCCTGCAGGTTCCTGCGCCGCCAATGCTATTCTGTTATTCTCTTCATCACACCTGGCCATTCACTGCAATCTTGCTAAAACCCCACCCCCTGTCATCCTTATCTTAATCACACCTGCCACCCACTGTAACTTTGATAACACCCCACCCCGTCATCCTCATCCTCCTTTTCATCACACATGGACATCCACTGCAACCTTGCTAACACCCCACCCCCTGTCATACTCATCCTCCTGTTCATCACACATGGACATCCACTGCAACCTTGCTAACACCCCACCCCGTCATCCTCATCCTCTTTTTCATCACACCTGGACATCCAGTGAAACCTTGCTAAGACACCACTCCCTGTCATACTCATCCTCATGTTCAAACCTGGCCGTCCACTGCAACCTTGCTAACACCCCACCTCCTGACATCCTCCTCTTCATCAGACCTGGACATCCACTGCAACCTTGCTAATACCCCATCCCATGTCACCCTCATCTTCCTTTTCATCACACCTGGACATCCACTGCAACCTTGCTAACACCCCACGCCATGTCATACTCATCCTCATGTTCATCACACCTGGACATCCACTGGGGTGTTAGCATGTTTGCAATGGATGGCCAGGTGAGATGAAAAGGAGGATGAGGATGACAGGGGGTGGGGTGTTAACAAGATTGCAGTGGATGGTCATGTGTGATGAAGACGAGGATGACAGGGGATGGGGTGTTAGCAAGGTTGCAGTGGATGGCCTGGTGTGATGAAAAGGAGGATGAGGATGACAGGGGCTGGGATGTTAGTAAAGTTGCAGTGGATGGCCAGGTGTGGTGAGGATATCATGGGGTGGGGTGTTAGCAAGTTTGTCAATTTTTCAGGTGTGGTGAAGAGGAGGATGAGGATGACAAGGAGTGGGGTGTTTGCAAAAGTAAAAGTATAGAAATATCAATGACCTAACTATGCATGGCTGCAACTGATGCTGCAAAAACATGTACAGTGGTGTTGTCTCATTTATGGAATCACTGCCTTTAGAAATCCACTGCAGTCTGTGCCCATGTGCTTTTATGGGAGGCAGATCTTCCATGATTCTATCCTAGCCACTGTGTTTTTTTTTAGTTACTGGGCATGGAGGAGGAGGGAGGGTCTGGGCAGTCCGTTAGAATCTGTACACACACCCACATTTGTGATGTAATTACCATGTGACCTGAAAAACTCAACTGAAACAGGAGATCTCCAACACAGCATAAGAGAAACCGACCAGAGCACGTGCAAACTTACAACACTGCCAGCTTGTAGTATGGCCTTACACACAGACAGTGCGAGAAGGAAGTATCTGGCCATACAAGATCCAAACCTTTTTACACAATGCAGAGGATTAACCCCTTAAATTCCACAGTGAGTATAATAAGCAAGCTATTCTGGATATGCAGACTGATTTTACTGTTGTAGGTTTGGTAACACTTTAAGCTTCTCTTTTCCAGGGAGAATAAATTTAGCACTTGTAGTCGTTCATAATTGAGGTCCTCCAGTTTCCATATTCATTTAGTTGCCCTTCTCTGAACTCTCTCCAGCTCCAGCACATCCCTTCTGAGGATTGGTGACCAGAACTGGATGTAAAACTCCAGATGCGGCCAAACCAGAGTTTTATAAAGTGGCAGAATTAATCGCTTTATCTTTGGAGTAAATTCCCGATTTAATGTATGTTAATATTCTGCTGGCTTTGGTAGCCACAGCTTGACATGCTGTTGCTCAGTCTGTCTTCTGCAAGGACCCCTAGATCCTTCTCCATCCTGGAAGCCCCTAAGGCAGGGGTGTCAAACTGGTGGCCTTCCAGTTGTTGCGGAACTGCAAGTCCCATCATGTCAATGTGGGAGTCATGCTTGTAACTGTCAGTCTTGTAATGCCGCATGGGACTTGTAGTTCCGCTTCAGCTGGAGGACCACCAGTTTGACCACCTGTGCCCTAGGGGTTCCCCCCTAAAGAGTAACTTGCTTTAATATTTTTCCCCCAAGTGCTTTCTTACATTTTTCAATGTTAAACTTCATTTGCCATGGAGTCCACCCTGTTAATTTATTCAGGTCCTCCTGTAAAGTTTCTGTATCCTGATGTGGTGTTATTGCCCTGCATATTTTTGTGTCATCAGCAAACACTGAGATCGAGCTATTTATCCCATCCTTTATATCATTTATAAATAAATTGAACAGAATTAGTCCCAGCCTTGGGGTACCCCACTAACCACTCTAGACCATTCTGAGTATATGTTATTTGTCTCCACCCTTTGGACACGCCCCCGTAGCCATTTTTCTATCCAAGAACAACCTTATGGTCCATGCCTACGGACCTCGGCTTGTAGATTAAGCATTTGTGGGGGACTGTATCAAAAGCTTTTGCAAAATCCAGATACACCACATCCACCAGCCTACCTTTGTCCAGATGGCAGCTCACTTCCTCGTAGAAGGATAATAGGTTGGATTGCAAAAGCGACTTTTCGTAAACCCGTGCTGATTACTGCTAATAATCACTTTTCATCAGCAAATTCTTGAATATGGTCCCTTGTCATTCCCTCAAATCGTTTACAAACTACCGACGTTAGATTGACTGACCTATAGGTCCCAGGAATAGATCTCTGCCCTGTTTTGAATATTGGTACCATGTGGGCTTTTCGTCAGTCAGCTGGTACCAATCCTGTCAGTATACTGTCCATGAAAATTAGGAATAGCGGTCTGGCTATAACCTGACTGAGTTCTTTAAGCTCGGGTTTAAGCCATCTGGTCCTGGTAATTTATGTTGCCAACAATACTGTCATGGTCAGTATATCCCTCCTTTTCCTATGTGAAGACTCAGGAGAAAAATGCATTTAGCACAGCTGCCTTCTCCCTGTCATCTGCAACCAACTTCCCTTCCTCATCCTTTATTGGACCCATGTGTTCCGACCTCGCCTTTTTACTATTAATATATTTAAAAAACTGCTTGGGATTATTTTTACTCTCCTCCGCTATGTGTCTCTCCGTCTTTTTTAGCCTCCCTGATTGCGTTCTTACGCCTCACATTCTATGTATTGTTGGAATGCTGACACTGACCCCTCCGCTTTGTGCTTTTTAAAAGCCTTTTTTTTTTTTTTTTACGTTAATATGACATTTTATGTTTTGGTTCAACCACCCAGGTTTTACCTTTTTGTTATTCTATATTTATTTAATATATTCCCAAAGCACTGCAATGTTTCCTATGTGTTCAATGTATGTTTGCCAGCCAGTCATGTGAGCTGTCAAACCAAGTTTCTGTTATTCCCATGAAGTCCACATCTTCCTCGTGTAATAGCAGCTCCAGTTCCCCCATTTTATTGACTAGGCTCCTGACATTATGTGTGAACATTCAGCTGCGTCTTGTATTGGTGTATGTGTTTTTTTCCCATATGATTTCTCAGGCTTCATTTTTGAGTTGGTAACTCATTAACCTTTTAATTAGATATTACTGATATAATATCACTAGTGTCTCCATAAATCCCCTCTGTCCTATGCTCACTGACGGTTATCGCTACTTCTAACCCCCACCCCCCACACATAGTTTAAAAGCCCCTCCAACTTTGTGACCATCTTTCTTCCCAATAGAGCTGTACCATCTCCATTAGGGTGCAGCCTGTCCTTACTAAAGAGCCGGTAACTGACTGAGAAGTCAGCCCAGTTCTCCAGGAACATGAAACCCTCCTTCCTACACCAGTTCCTCAACCACTTGTTCAGTTCCCTAATCTTCTGCTGCCTCTCTGGTGTGGCTCGAGGCACAGGTATTTCAGAGAAAATCACCTTGGAGGTCCTTCCCTTCTATTTTGTGTATGTCGGTCTGTCCGACAAAAGCCGGCCCTTCGACCGGTTTCTGTCGGACATGCATGCTGGAAAACCACCAGCCGGCCGACTCCCAATCAGTGCTCTGAGCCACTGGCAGAGAGCGCTGATTGTAGTGTTCAGGTGGGGGCCCCTCCCCCTGTCACCATGCTTTGGTGCAACAGCTCAGTGAGGGAGATCACTGAGCAAACCTCGCATGGTTAGTACAGTGGCTCTGACTGGAGCTGACAATTTTTTTCATGCAACCTGCTGGATTGCATGAAAAAAACTGTAGTGTGTACCCAACTTAAGTGTAGTATCACCAAAGTGTCACCTATAGCAGCCCCCCTTCTTATAAGCCAAGCATGCCTAACTAACCTACTGCAAGCCTAACCGAATTCTATTCAAGTATGTAATATTTACTTTAAGCAGTACCTTTTATTACTTTCAGCCTCTTCCATATCTCCAAATTACTTTTTATTAAAGTGGTTCTAAAGGCTCAAGGTTTTTTTTATACCTGCATTCAATGCATGAAGGTAAAAAACCTTCTGTGTGCAGCCCCCCCCCCCCCCCCCAATATTTACCTGAGCCCCATCTCTATCCAGTGATGTGCACAAGAGCCTAGGCTCTCCAGGGACTTACTCCTCATTGGAGCAATTAGCTCCCGCTGCTGTCAGTCACAGCCAATGAGGGGAGAGAGGGGGCAGGGCCGAGGCATGGCTCTGTGTGTGTGACACGCAGAGCAGCGGCTCAGAAGCTCCCATAGTAAACTGTTCTGAGGGCTCTCGGCAGAAGGGAGGGACCAGGAACGCCGACTGGGGGCCCGAGGAGGATCCAGGTTGCTCCGTGCAAAAACATTACACACAACATGCAGGTATGACATGTTTGTTACTAAAAAAACAAGCCTTTAATATCACTTTTGTTCATGGCTAGGCAACCTTCGAGAGATGGCTATCTACCTGAACACTGATGAAGTCAAAGATCACCGGGCACAGTGTTGCACCCCCCAAAAAAAAAAAAAAAAAAAAAAAAAAAAAAAAAATTGGACAAAAAAAAAAAAAAAAAAAAAAAAAAAAAAAAACAGGTTGAGGGGTGCAGTGCCGTCAGAATGCAGGGTTCAGGAGTGCGTTGCGATCAGAATGTAGGGTTCAGGGGTGCGTTGCTGTCAAGATGCAGGGTTCAGGGGTATGTTGCGTTTAGAATGTAGGGTTCAGGGGTGCGTCGCGGTCAGAATGCAGGGTTCAGTGCTGCATTGCAGTCAGCATGCAAGGATTGGGTGGGGGGGGGGTGTGAAGGGTGGTAGAGGACACTGCTATGGGGGTGAACCTGCCCATAACAATTTCCTCTGCCTACTTCACATCATCTTCCACACACACAGTGTTGTCTTTCTGCTCCCTCTTTCCCTCCTCTCCCCTCTACCTGTTTCCACAGCGGAAACCGGGAGGCAGCACAGTTCTGGACAGGGAGGCGGGAACTGACAGTGACTTTTAATATTAGCAAGCTGGTGATCGGTTGCTTAGGACCCCCCTGTGTGCTAGCAACCAATCACCAGTGGTTTAACATAAAAAGTTTGTTTTCCCAGCTTCTGCTCTCGCCCTCCTTCCAGAGCTGTGCTTCCTCCTGGTCTTCGTTGTTCACCGATCACATCGGCGGCGGGAGGGAGAGAGATACACCGGGACATGATGGCGCGGCGGAGACTGGAAGTCGGTCACATAGAAGGCGAGGATTGGCGGCGCAGGAACCTGTTTGCGGTCCACCTGTCCACTGCAGGCGGTCGACAGGTGGACCGCGATCCATAGGTTGCTGACCCCCACTTTAGATTGACAACTTTGTGCATAAAAAAATCAACTTTCATTTTTGCTCCTCATTTCCTAAAAACTTAGGGCAAAAAATGAAGTCATCAAAAGACTCACTATGCCTTTTAAAAATACCTTGGGATGTTTATTATCCAAAATGTGATCAATTTTTCTACTGTTCTGGTACTGCAGGGCCTCCAAAAATATGATAGTCAGGAAATTAGATGTGTAATTTATGCTCCTAGAAAGCCATTTTTTCATTTAAATAATCTGTTTCAAATTTTTCCACTTACATACAACATTAAAAACTCTACATTCATACCCATCCTCCCCCTCCCTCCTCCCTGGAGCACACTGTAGTTTTATAAATACCCTTTATACACTGGATTAATCATCTTTATACCTCGAAGTACCTCTCATTTACTCTCCAACCTGTATTTTTTTTATGCCTTCATTTTATGGAGGAAATTCCATATTTTCAAGTCACGTTTCCCATATTCTTACAAATTTTTTGAAGTTGTCCTGCTTGGTAGATGTCATTCCATTCCATATTTCATTTATAGTCCTTACCCATTCTTTAAATGTTGGAGGTAGTGTCGATTGCCATTTCTGCATGATTAACCTTCTTGCCTGGAACAAGCATCTTAACACTGTCATGATTATACTATCTGAATCCCCATTTCCCTTCATGAGGCCCAGTATGCCCAACCTTGGTTCTGGTTCCAAGATCGTTCCAAAGACCCGATTTATACCACTGAGGACTTCTTAGCATTAGCAAGCTAGTTTCAGACATCTACATACCATATGTATGAGGTCACCTGTCTCTTGGCATCTCGGGCAACTGGCATCTGATCTCCTTCCAAACAGATATAGTGTCTCTGGAGTATAATATGATCTACAGTATCTCACAAAAGTGAGTACACCCCTCACATTTTTGTAAATATTTTATTATATCTTTTCATGTGACAACACTGAAGAAATGATACTTTGCTACAATGTAAAGTAGTGAGTGTACAGCTTGTATAACAGTGTAAATTTGCTGTCCCCTCAAAATAACTCAACACACAGCCATTAATGTCTAATCTGCGGGCAACAAAAGTGAGTACGGCCCTAAGTGAAAAATGTCCACATTGGCCCAATTAGCCATTTTCCCTCCCTGGTGTCACGTGACGCGTTAGTGTTACAAGGTCTCAGGTGTGAATGGGGAAAGGTCTGTTAAATTTGGTGTTGTCACTCTCACTCTCTCATACTGGTCACTGGAAGGGCTACATGACACCTCATGGCAAAGAACTCTGAGGATCTGAAAAAAAGAATTGCTGCTCTACATAAAGATGGCCAAAGCTATAAGATTACCAAGACCCTGAAACTGAGCTGCAGCACAGTGGCCAAGACCATACAGCGGTTTAACAGGACAGGTTCCACTCAGAACAGGCCTCGCCATAGTCGATCAAAGACGTTGAGTGCACATGCTTAGCGTCATATCCAGAGGTTGTCTTTGGGAAATAGACGTATGAGTGCTGCCAGCATTGCTGCAGAGGTTGAAGGGTGGGGGGTTAGCCTGTGTTTTGCTTTTGTCTAGATAGCAAGGTTTCTTTGCGGTATAAGCAAGGAAGGTCCGACCTGGCAGTGTATAAATGAGCTTTTACTGAACAAAAATGCTGTATATACAAAACTATTACAATATTAGGAATACAAATCAAGACTGACAGATCTCTATAGCAAATTAACAACCTAGTAAACGAACTATAGTCTGTAGAAATACACTTAAATGTTACTAGCTTCAATTACTGTGTTCGTGATCTCCGTTGAGAACGATTCTTCTGGAGCACTTTTCTTGGTGCAGTCTTCACAGATGAGTCTTTTGGTGTTAATGCACCATGAGTGAGCTGAGCTCTGGCAACATTTATATGGGCTTGTGTTGACAATGGTTTGCGTACCTTAACAACGGAGTAACCGGAAAAATATCTGAATGCCTGTGTATTCCCAAATTCTACCTCAAGATGGCACTCTGCCATCACAAATATATAATTGTTTACAGTATCTATATAGACAACTGTCAAACTGTAATACAACAATGGTAACAAACTCATTTACCTTAACAATCAACTGACAAATATCCCATTGTTTCATGACAGCCTGTGTTACCAAGGCATTCGTTTGAGAAGCATCTTTAAACAAACCTGCAGTAACCTAAATTCTATTTTGAGTCTTATAGGAGAAATCATATTTTATATCAAATGCAATACAGCCTGTCAGTGCTCAGACCATACGCCGCACTGTACATCAAATTGGTCTGCATGGCTGTTGTCCCAGAAGGAAGCCTCTTTTAAAGATGATGCACAAGAAAGCTGCAGTTTCCTGAAGACAAGCAGACTAAGGACATGGATTACTGAAACCATGTCCTGTGGTCTGGTGAGACCAAGATAAACTTATTTAATTCAGATGTGTCAAGCGTGTGTGGCGGCAACTAGGTAAGGAGTCCAAAGACAAGTGTGTCTTGCCTACAGTCAAGCATAGTGGCGGGAGTGTTATGGTCTAGGGCTGCATGAGTGCTGCCGGCACTGGGGAGCTACAGTTCATTGAGGAAATCATGAATGCCAACATGTACTGGGACAAATGTGTGTAACCAAACCCCTGTTTTTAACGCATACTGTTAGCCAGGTTAATTTGGTTGGTCGCAAGCTGGTCGGTAAGTTGAGCTTGGAAATTCTTTGGTTTTGGTTGAAATGTGTCTGCCCTTCCAGTGCTCCTTATTATAAAGGCCGGTTATAGGTCGGGGCAAGTGACATTTGTTTGTATTGGGACATACTGAAGCAGAGCATGATCCCCACCCTTCAGAGATTGGGCTGCAGGGCACTATTCCAGCATAATAACGACCCCAAACACACCTCCAAGATGACCCCTGGCTTGCTAAAGAAGCTGAGGGTAAAGGTGATGGACTGGCCAAGCATGTCTCCAGACCTAAACCCTATTGAGCATCTGTGGGACATCCTCAAGCGGAAGGTGGAGGATCGAAGGTCTCTAACATCCACCAGACACAACTATACATGCTACACCAGACTTACCTTGCACCTGTTGAGATTGCACGCAATGCATCGTATTTCCACGGCTGAGTGTATGAGGTGCACTAATTTACATGCGGATATTTTACATTTGCTGTGGGAATGCCCTGTTGTAGCCCAATTCTGGAAGCAGGTGATGGATATTCTTTCCTCAGTGTTGTCTATCCGGGCCCCTGTGAACCTAGGATATGTCTGCTGGGTATATTTAATGGCAGCAATACCACAGAATTTTGCTAAATGAAACTCTTTTTATGGCCAGGAAAACACTAGCCTTAATATGGATCCAGCCCAGACCCCCATCCGTTCGCAGATGGATACAATTAGTGAATCAAATTTTGCCGTTTGAAAAGCTAATGTATGAAAATCGAGGGTGTCCCCACAAATTTAATTAAATCTGGGACGTGTGGAACGCTTCTGAGCTCACTGTGCAGGGGAGGAGTGATTAGGTGAGGTCTATCTATCCCTTTTGATGTATTATGGGCTGGGCGACTACAGTGGCTCTAATATGGGTATGGGTAGCTATGAGTTGTCTATGCAAATGTCGGTATGAAGAATGCCTCCTTTATATGTGATTGTTTGATGTCCCATTTTGTACAAGTGTAAGATTTGTCACTGTTGTCTTGAGTGCTCGCCGATACAATTGTTTACTGTATGATGTTTTATATATTTGTCAATAAAAAATATTTATAAAAAAAAAAAAGCACAACAAACCTACAGACCCTAACTTGTTCGTAACCCGGGGACCACCTGTATAGTAAATGCATGGAAATCCCCCTCTTTAGTTGTAACAGAGGCGAAATGTAGGGCGAATATTATCATGATGCATGCCAAGATAGAAGCCTTCGAAGAAAAAAAAAAAAAAAACAGGTCTCCAAATGTGACAAAATATGGAATCCCTGGGTAGCACACTGCTTGCTGCCAACCTTTGACGACTCTGCCCTCTTGCGGTGGTAGCTGATATCAAGTCGTTTTACTGCACTTGGCGACACCCAGGTTAACCTTGTGTACTCCTTTCCCCTTCTATCTCCTTTCCTCCCTTCCCCTCCAATGGAAATGAAGCTCCCCATCCTTCTAGGGCCCAGAATCTTTTTTATTTTTTTTCTCTCTCCTGCTGCAACTCCTCCTGATGTTGCCAAACTATTTTGCCTCACCTGTGTCCTCTTTATAACCTATAGTCCGGAACATCTCTACCACTCCCCAGCTTATAGCAGCTCATAATCAGTAACAATCATACCTACTCATGTGTACTTTATTAACCCAATTCTGTCTGAGTCATGCCGCTTAGTGATACCACATTGCCATGCTTTGTCAAAAACATACTGCTTTTCTTGCAATACTACTAGCAGCTTCTTTACGAGTCCTAACCGGTCTACACAATGTTTCCTAGGTTATTGTTCTTAGTGACTTGTTACTCCAGTAACCCTATACCAGTACAAGTGGTTATATTTTGCTACTCAATGTTAGTTCTGGCTACCAATTAGCCTGTGTATTGTGGAGCTTTATTCTCTTTTGTCTTTGTTTATTCAACATCTTTATGTTTTTCTAAACTCAATAAAGCTCTTTAACAAGGAAAAAGGACTGGGGGGTTTAGGTCTGCTTTAACCACTTCAATACCGGGCACTTTTACCCCTTCCTGCCCAGGCCAGCTTTCAGCGCTTCACACTTTGTATGACAATTGCGCAGTCATGCAACACTGTACCCATGAAAATTTTTTTATCATTTTTTCCCGCAAATAAAGCTCTTTTAGTGATATTTAATCACCACTGAGTTGTTTTGGAAAAAGCGGTTTTCAGCTAAACTTTCTTCATAAATTTAGGTCAAAATGTATTCTGCTACATTTTATTGTTGAAGATAACCCAAATCTGTGTATATTATTTAGCAACACTTTTCACTGCTAAGTCATTCTTCAGCGAAATAAGTTCAAGCTCAACAGTTGACTGGTCTTTGTGAAATTCTTTTTCTATTGCAGCAGATAATAGTTCAACATTTACATTGGAAAAAGGAAATTGTACAAATTGACAGATGGGTTAAACCCTCCTGAAATAAAATGAAACGTTTTTCAAATTCCTCCTTAAGTGGAGAAATGACATTCAGAAAATTCTCCCCCTCATAGGGTACAGCAGATTTCTCAATGTGTTCTTTTACATTTGGGAAATGCTTTAAATCTCCCTTTCTCAAATTATTTTCCCAGAGGCCAAGTTTGTCTGAAAATGTTTTTACCTCAGAAATCATGTCCAGAATATGTTTATCTCTGCCTTAAAGTTTTAGATTCAAATCATTAAGTTTTTCGGTGACATCTACCAAAAAGGCAAAGTCTTGAAGCCAGTTAGCATCTTCCAGCATCACTACAAATTCTTCTTCATTGCATTCTTTTAAAAATGTTGCTATGGCTGTTAGAAGCTGCTTGAAGCGATATAAGACTTTTCCTTTGCTGAGCCAACGCACCTCAGTGTGGAAGGGAAATTCACCATATTCCATTTCAAGCTCTCCAATCAACTCCCTGAATAACCTTCTTTGAAGGGAGTGGGACCGAATTTTGTTAATCTTAACAGTTTTCATAAATTCATTCATGTTCAAAAACTTCCCACAAAGTGCTTGCTGGTGCAGGATGCAATGGTAGGAAAAAAATTTGGGGAAACTTGTATCCCTTTGGCAAAGAGCTATAAATACATTGGTTCTGTCAGTGAAAGCTCCATCTGTAGTAATACTGATAAGATTTTGTATCTGAATATTTTCAGAGATTAAATATTCTTTCACTTTTGAATATATGTCCTCTCTCCTGGTATGGCCTTTCAAAGGAATGATTTTCATAATTTTTCCCTTTACTTCAAAGTTACTGAAAACCATTCTAACAAATATAGCTAGTTGTGAGGTATCTGTAACATCAACTGATTCATCAAGTTAAAGGAAGAAATAGCTGCAGTCATCCAAGTCCTTTTTCAATTGGGAAATGGTGTCACTTGCCATGACTTCAACTCTTCTTGTAACTGTTTTAACAGAAAGTTGAAGAGAATTTATTGCAGATATTATTTCGGTTTTGTTTTTAAAGCCATCAAAGAGAATTGGCAGCTTCCAAAAAAGCCTCTTTAATCATCTCCCCATCCTCAAATGTTTATTTCCTCTGCAATGAGCTGAGACACGCAATAAGAGGCCATCGTTGAAGCTATGTTTTTCTCTGCAGGCCTAGTGAACATCCTTTGCTGTGTACTAAGCAACATTTTTAAAGGCTGCAATTTTTGTTTTCGGAATTCTGACTTGGGTGGAAAGTCATTATCGATTTTAGAATGGATTGTTCTGAAGTGTCTCTCAACATTTCCTTTCTTGGCTAAAGCAACTGAAGCTTTGCACAGCAAACAAACACACTGCCCATTCACATCAGTAAAAAAAAATAGTCATGTTTCCATTCATGATGAAAATTATAGGTTTTCTGCTTTTTTTTTTTGATATTGTACCAGAGGCTGAACTGCCACTGCTTGTTGGCTGGCTGGTCTCCATTCTGGCCTGGCTGGCTGGTCTGTGTTCTGTCTTAGCTGGCTGGTCTGTGTTCTGGCTTGACTGGATGGTCTGCATTCTGGCCCAGTTGGCTGACCTCAGTTCTCTGCTGGCTGTTCTAAGGTCTGTCCTGATGGGCTGCTCTGGGTTCTGTCCTGGGTGATTGGTCAGAGTTCCGGCCTGGCTGGTCCGAGTTCCGATCTGGTTGGCTGTCTGCTCCGAGTTCCGGCCTGGTTGGCTGTCTGCTCCGAGTTCCGGCCTGGTTGGCTGTCTGCTCCGAGTTCCGGCCTGGTTGGCTGTCTGCTCCGAGTTCCGGCCTGGTTGGCTGTCTGCTCCGAGTCCCGGCCTGGCTGGCTGGTCCGAGTCCCGGCCTGGCTGGCTGGTCCGAGTCCCGGCCTGGCTGGCTGGTCCGAGTCCCGGCCTGGCTGGCTGGTCCGAGTCCCGGCCTGGCTGGCTGGTCCGAGTCACGGCCTGGCTGGCTGGTCCGAGTCCCGGCCTGGCTGGCTGGTCCGAGTCACGGCCTGGCTGGCTGGTCCGAGTCACGGCCTGGCTGGCTGGTCCGAGTCACGGCCTGGCTGGCTGGTCCGAGTCCCGGCCTGGCTGGTCTGGGTTCCGGCCTGGCTGGTTGGATGGCCTGAATTGTGTCCTGGCTTGTTGGGCTTCCGGCCTGGCTGACTGGTCTGGCTTCCGGCCTGGCTGACTGGTCTGGCTTCCGGCCTGGCTGACTGGTCTGGCTTCCGGCCTGGCTGACTGGTCTGGCTTCCGGCCTGGCTGACTGGTCTGGCGGGGAATACAAAAGAGAGAGGGGCGCACCGACCTTGTGCAATACCATAAAACCATTTATTGAAAGATAAAATCCAGCATAAAATATACTCACAAGTGGAGCAGTGTCAAAGGCACGTAAGTAATATACAGTGACGTCAGTCTATCACCACCACAGCTATGGAGGATCCAGATGGTACTATTTGCAAGGCTAACGCGTTTCCAGGGCGAACCCTCTTCTTCAGAGCCTAGCAGTCAACTGAGCTGTCCCTCTTAAATACCCAAGTGTGAGTGGCTCAGAACCCTCCCCTCTGGAAGGAGGGGGGGCGGGGTCGGGGAGGGATAGCAAGGGAAAATCCCATTAGGGCAGGGAAAAGGGGAGGAGCCTCTTGTAGCAGTGTATTGCCCCCTCCTGTGTTGCTGGCCACTCCCAGTTGGGTATATTGCTCTTGGTAACATAAATGATGTTAGAAATAATGTAACAGATAAATACTAGAAGTGCATACAAACACAACCATCTAAACATTTGTACAACTGAGGAAATAGTACACAGTAAGTGAAGACGCAATTGCCCATGTGTACGTGAATGCGCCACCCGCACCAGCAGGCATCCAGGGTATACTAGAGCTTGTGGACACAGAACCGCCAGCGGGTGTTTTTACAAAGATAGCGCATGCAGGGAGAATCATTCATAAAATCATTATTAAAATAGTACATAGAATAGTTAGTAAAGTATTTAGTAAAATCATTGGTGGCATGCCTCAATCCTGCCGGGGGATACATTACAGAAAATTGTAAGTAGTGTACCTCTTTAATCTCGCACCGGCGAGATTGTATTTCGTTCGGCTCGTAGAGCCTAGCAGTGGACGTGGAGAGGGGGGGGGGGGGGGGGAATGAGGAGAGGGGCTGGCGCTCGCACATGCGTGGAACGCAAGCCAGTGCAGTGACCCGGAACAGGACCCAGAGACTCACTCAGGAACGTCCCATCCGGGTCACCCATGGCCAATGGTGGCGAACTGGCGGACCGCCGACAGGGGGAGGGAGCCACTGCGGCAGGGCGGGCAACGCCACTAACTGAAGTGCAGCCAATCAGAGCACTAGCAGTTGCTCAGCAACACATACTGAGCCGGCTTCCAGCCTGACTGACTGGTCTGGCTTCTGCCCTGAATTTCAGCCTGGTTGGCTGGACTTCTGGCCTGGCTGGCTGGACTAAATTCTGATCTCTGCCTTGGCTGAGATTTGGATTGGTTGGCTGGCTTCTACTTGGCTAGCTGGGCTGGTATTGACCTGTCAGAGCAGTATACATTTGTGTTAGTATAGTGAAGGGGTGAGGAGTAAGTAACACAGAGTTCACATGTCAGAAGTAAAACATAGTTCAGATTTTAAAAAATGCAAAGTGCAGTTATCATGAGTAAGTATTGCAGGGCTCATAGGTCATTAGTTACACAGAGTTCACATGTCAGGAGTAAGTAGCACAGAATTCACACATTAGGAGTAAGCAAAGCAGACTTCAGAGGTTAGGAGTAAGTTATGTAGAGTTCACAGGTGAGGAGTAAGTAACACAGAGTTCAGACAGTGGCTGTTAGCAGGTATATAGGAAATAGGCAGCAGGCAATATAGATCCTAACATGCCCCCTGTGCCCAGCTGCCAGTATCCACCTTTAAACAGCATATTCTGTCTGCTCCTATTGTACAATGCATTTTTTATTACGGTTTTTCCTTCCTTAGGGCATGTTTACAAGTGCAACAGGCACGGGCGCTCTTCTGAAAAGTTTGCACGCTCGGATTGCTTCTCAGAGGTGTTTAACAGGTAGCCAGGAGGTGATGTTACCTCCCCACTGCCTGATTTAAACCTTTCATTTCTGTACTACTGCGCCACAATCGCATGCATTACACAGCAATCATAGGTTAAAAAAACAGGCAGTGAGGAGGCAACATATTGTCTCGTCACCATCTGTCAAACACGGTCGGATCGCTTTTCAGAGGAGCAGCAGGGCCTGCTGCACTTGTGAATGAGATCATTTGGCAGCAGCACTCTTAGGGCTTGTTCACACGTAAGGTTGGGGGGGTGGCAAAACTCTGGGTTTTCCGACTCCCAATCCCAACCCCTACCCCCTTTAGCTGCAGAGGCAGCAGCCAAAGGTGTACACATGCTGCAGCAGGAATGATACCCCTTGTGACTTTCACTGAGCGCTACTGCCCGTTAACCGTGACCCATTCCAGTAAATGTTGCCACTCTGCAAGCGCCCCACACCTGCGTGCTTCTGTGGGGTCCAAGGAGTTAAAACAACTAGCGAGGAGGCGATACAATGCCTCCTCACGGTCTGCTTTAACCCCTTGGTTGCTATACTGCACAAGTTTGCAGGGCACTTGCAGAGCGGCCTCATTCACTTGAATGGATCATGCTGGGTGGGTGCTACACCCAACAAGCGTGACACAGTATATCACTCATGCGATTTCCCCCATCCCCAACCCTAACCCTCAGCCTTTTGGGTCTCAAAACGGTGGGGGGGTTGGAATGCACACTTGTT
>BLSH010146358.1:151042-179601 GCA_018402905.1 Glandirana rugosa
CCCCCCCCCCCCCCCCCCCCCCCCCCCCCCCCGTCAGGAGAGCAGCCGATCGGCTCTCCACTGCTCAGGTGACCTGACAGAGGAAAACTGATAAACGGCTCTTTCTATTTATACTGTGATCAGCCGTGGTTGGTCACGGATGATCACATGGTAAAAGACTTCTGATGGAAGTCTTTTACCTCGGTCGGTAGTGCGGTGGGTCAGACTGACCCACGGCACCACCGATCGCCGTGATGCGCGCCCCCCGTGGGTGCGCGATTGCGGGTTATCCTGAGGACGTCAATAGACGTCCAGTCAGGATAATGACCCCCCGCGCCCGGCCGTCATTTGTCAATAGGCCGGGCGGGAAGTGGTTAAACCTTATTCTGAAAAGTGTTAGTTGCATTAAGAGCTTTAGAGACAAGATTAACACAAATCTGTTCCTTTGAAGAGCGCTACAGTTTTTAAAATAATTCATCTGAATATACCTGTCTTGGTGACAGCGTGTGTTACAGGTAGTTAGTCTAAAATCAAATTGGAATTGCTAAATTGTTGGAGACCTAACGCTCCAGATCAAAGTGGTGGCAGAAAAAGGGTTAATTGATTGAATTAGCCCGGTAACAATCGCTTTCAGGCAGCTGGAATTTATACGGTGGTCCCGCAAATTGGGAAATCCTTGTGCTGAGAGTAGCGGAGAGTGGCATTGCTGCATAGTGGCAAGCACGGTGTTAGATCAAGGGGGTAATTGGTCACCCGTCGGTGAGGAGGGCAGCGATCTGATACCTGCGTTCGTCACACAGGCATCCCCTGGTTTTCTGGCTCAGCCTAATCTGATTGTCAAGAGACCATTTGTCCCATTATGCCAGTATCTCCCTTTGAAGGGAGCCTGTATGGAACTGTGTAAATGGAATTGCCTCAAAGGCAGATACCATCATGCCCAACACCCGCATGCAGGTCCACATAGAGGCCCACCAGCCAGACAACAGTAGATGAAAACACAGCATACAACATCTGGAGTTAGTCTAGAGGAGAAACACTCTGGCCAGAGCTGAAGCCAGATGAGGCCCAGATAATCCAATGTTCTGGAAGGAGCCAGAGCAGACTTCAGGTAGTATAAAAGCCAACTAAAATCGAACAAGTTCTGTATGGAAGCTATGTCACCCCTCGGGATAGTCAAGGACTTTGCTCAAAGAAGGCTGTCCAGGCAGCACAGGCCCGCAATCCCCCGCTGATGTAACCACGCCCGATCCAGGGCCAACACCCTGGGAAAAACCTAGGAGTGGTGGCGAGACCAAAGGGCAACACCACAAGCTGATAATGCTCTCCTCCCACAGCAAAACGAAGGAAGTGCTGGGGTCGGGCACATAGTGGAATGTGTAAGCATTCATTTGTGATGGGTATAGAACTAGAATAGTCCCCATGATGAAGGGACGCCACCACCATGCGGATGGACCCCATCCTGAACTTCTGTACCCACACAAAGCAGGTCAGGGCCTCGAGGTCCACAAGTGGACGTACGATGCCCACCAGGTTTTTGGACCATAAACGGGTTTGAATAAAAACACCTGAAACCGTATTGACATGGGAAACGGGACAATCACACTCCGAGGCAACAGGGCTTGCACAGCCCCACGAGGAGCACTGCAAACGGTCGGATGACAGACGCACATCGGAAAGAAAACACCCTTCTCGGGGAACAAGGACGAAACACTATTTTGTAACCGGGCAAAATTAAATAGCCCCCCCCCCCCCACTCCAGATACGGGGGAGAGGGCACCTTAATGCTGAAGGGGCCTTGTCCACGGGTCCAGAGAATCCTCTCAGCTTGCCAGACCTGGTCTGTTTGGAAACTCCCGAGGAGGGTTGGAAGGGATATGAACCCTTGTCAGTGGACCCCAAAGGAAGAAAAAAAAAAAAAAAAAAAAAAAAACTGTGTGCCAGGAAAAGGCCAGCACATTAGCCACAATACATGTCTAAGCACCACTGCGGAAAACAGAGAGCTCAGCAACCAGGGGAACTGGATCCAAGAGGCATAGCAGACAAACTGCAGTCCCTAGATCAACAGGTCTGCCAATTCACAAAAAGCAGGGGGATCCTGCTCCCCCTCCAGCTATGTCAACCGGATCTTTAACAGCCGGAGATTCCTCTACCAGAATCATGGTTGCTTTGTGTAACCTAGAGACAGAGGGATCCACTACCGGTGGAACTGTCCACTTCTTAAGGAGAGACTCCTAAAAGGGGTACCTCACAGCAAAGCGGTTTTGGAAGCACAAAGAGCACTTTGGACACTCCCATTCTTCATGGACAAATTTGGCAAAATAAGAGGGAGATAGGAACACTTCCGCTGTGCAAGACGGCATATGGGTGCCAAAAGGGACCGGCCCTCCGCCGCAGCCACAGCTGCATCACCCATCTTCAAAGTTCCCCGCACAGATGTAACCAGTGCGACAACAAGCGCCTTCTCGTGTGCCACTTCAGTTGTGGAGGAATCATCCTCACTACCTGACAGGACAGGAAGCATGGCCACCAACCGCAAGGTGGGCCACGTCCATGGCGGCAGAGCCAGATACAGGATCGTTTGAGACAGATGAGGCAGGAGAGGGCGGGGCTGCCATATACTAGGCTATATGCCTAAGCGCTACTTGTAGAAACGCAAAAAAACCTCAGAGGGGGCCACTAACTGTCCCCCGCTGACCGAGGCCCCGCTCAGGGGACATCGACCAAGGCCCCACACAGGGGACATCGATCGAGGCCCCACACAGGGGACATCGATCGAGGCCCCACACAGGGGACATCGATCGAGGCCCCACACAGTGGAAGCAGAACTAGGCCCTGCACCGGGGGGCACCACCGAGGCCCCGCACAGGGGGCACTGCCTCCCAGGGGGCGCCTACTGAGGCCCCGCACCAGGGGCACCCACAGGAGGGGCCCACCTAAAGGACCCCCCAAAAAAGGGCCACCCTCAGAACCCCCACAGCACCGAACCACCAGTAGGAGGCGGCCGCAAGGCCCAGTAGGCTGCAAGCCACGCCTAGTAGGCCACGGCAGCCACGTCCTAAATTACCCAAGGGCTGCCACAGGAAGCCTGGATCGCGGGTGCCCGGTCACCCATTTCCCTAGGCCCAAACAACCAGCAAGTTGTTATCCCCATGACAACCCTGGACGGGGGGGGGGAGCACCCAGGCCTGGAGGAGGGAGGGGGGGTGGGAGGACAACCCCGGAGGGAATGACCACCCCAGGGAGTACCCACACCCCACATCAAATCCAGGGAAGGAGAGGTGGGGCCCCATACACACCGATCTAGCAAAGCATGCGAGTAACACTCCCAGACAGATCCTCCTCGCCACCATGTGGGGGCTGTCGACCATGAGGAACGCTGTGACTTGGGCCGAGACCCGGTCGTTTGCGATCTAGCTAGACGTTTAACTCGCAGGGCCAGCCCCCATCCAGTGGGGCTATGTCGTGGTCGACCTAGCTCATAGCTGCGGTCTGCACGCACTCGTTGGCCAGACTAGGGAGACCACTGGATACTTAAGAACAGCCTGTCGCCCAGCCAGGCACTTGATTGTAAATCTCACAAAAAAAAAAATAAAATCCAGGAAAAAAGAAAAACAAAAAATTACCAGTGTGACGAACGCAGGTATCAGATCACTGCCCTCCTCACTGATGGGTGACCGAGGGCCCCCTTGATCTCACACCGCGCTTGTCACTAATGTAACAAGACCACTCTCAGCTGCTTCCAGCACAAAGATTTTCCAGCTTGCGGGACCACTGTCTAAGTGCTAGCCGCCTGAGAGTGATTGTTACCAGGCTAATTCATGCACCTAACCCTTTCAGTGCCACCGCTTCTGGATGCCGGCCATAAGACCTGGAGTTTAGAATTAACACCTGTAACAAACACTGTCACCACAGAGAGGGATATTCAGAGGAGTTATCCTAAACAGTAGCGCTCTTCAAAGGAATTTAATTTAATTTAAATGTCCATGATAGTAAGGTGAGAACTCAGCATTGTCCGGTCTATTCCCTTTTTCTCCGAAGGCCAAGGGATGGGGCCATATACCCCTGACTACTCACATGGGTAAAGGGGGCCCGTGGCCTGTCCAGGGCGGATTGTGGAATAACAACCCTCCCCAATATGGAATTTACAGTATAAAATCCATATCTCGGGATGGGATTATCATGCAAACCCACCATTAGGGAATTCAAGCTTGGCATGCACAGGGCATTAAAATAAGTCTAAACACAACTGGCTTATCACTTTTTATGACCCTGGGAAGAGGATAAACTATCAGTGGGTTCGCAAATTATGGAATTTATTGAGGTTTGTATTTGTTTTATTCAATATGACTTTCCGCATTCGGATACATACTTTTTATTAAGATGTCACGTTCCTACCTGGAGTTCTGAAATGTGGGTAAAATGTTTACTTTTAAGATAGGCTGAGCGTCTCTGGAATGTCACAGCTGCCTGAGGGAGGGGGTTTATGGTCCTTATCATCCAGGCCTCCTGTGCTGTCTCTTAATGGATCTGATTTATTGGTGTATGATCAGGCTTGCCAAAACATCCCCAGACTTTTTGGAGCCTGTAGATTACCTAGGCATTTCTAAGTTTTTGGGAGGGGGAACAAGGAGTGAGGGGGAACAAGGAGTGAGGGGGTTTGTCCTATGTTAGAACTGTTGTGGCGTACTTGTGACAAAATTGTGCGAGTTTTGTGTGTCCCGCACGTGATATCATTACATCTCCCCCCTGAGGTGGTTGCATGGGAGGGGAATGCAGTTCCCCTCCTGACGCAACACCTTGCAGCTGACTTGCCATGTGGCACCGCAAGTGTGCCTGGCTAAGGCGTTTACTGTTGTGCGGACTGGCCTATTTGCCTTGCTGAAGAACCAGGCTCTCTTCAAGGAGTGGTTTGTTCTCCCTAGCAACACTGTTGGGCCTACAAGGTAGGTTGTGAAGGGCGAGTACCCGGCGGCTGTAACCACCTGGATCACGCGGCAGCTTCTGGGGTGCCCACCTGACCACAAGACACTTCTGTTCATAGGTTAACCGAGGGGGTGCCTTCCTGCCTAGGTAGAGGATGAGATATTCTCTTCTGTCTCATCCCTCTGATCTAGGGCTGCACATGACCCAAAAGTATGGGCAATGGTGTGCGCCAGGACCAGACCATGGTTTTCCAGGGCCCGTGTCTCAGATGCACCAGGCCAGTACCTTTATCAGGAGGGCACGGTCCTCCTTACACACTGGCATTAAGGATACCATGTCCGCTGGTACTCGGGTTGGTCAGTCAGTCACAGGTTCAGCTGGGCCCCTGTAGTGTAGACCGCTTGGTAATAGGTTTCAATATATGAACCCTTGGATTGTGTTGGAAAAAAGGTGGAAACGGATTTAAACTTGGTATGTATGACATCAGGGTCCAAAAAAGGGATATATTCTGCAGGGTTCTCCATATAGTAGCCTTCTGTATGTCCTTCTGACCATAAGTCCTCTAGAATATTCAGGAAATGGTCATTACTTTGAGTTTCCTCTGTAACTTTCGATTTATTGTAGCTCATGTCTGTTATTGATTTCCAGTCTTTCTTTGGATGGGTGTTATTCGCATAGTGTCTTTTCAAGGTTAGGAGCCTTATGAATCGATGTAGGTCTTTGAATAGACCGAATTTGTTTGGTGATGTGGATGGAGAGAAGCTTAAGCCCTTCTGTAGGAGATGGAGTTCATATGGGATCAGAGTGTGCGAGGACAAGTTATAGATTTTTATTGTACGCTCTTCTATGCCAGATCGGTTTTATCTTTTGTGTTGTGTAGTGTGGCATATGCCCCCTCTTCATCCTCGTCATGCCCCCTCTTCATTCTCGTCTAGTTTGCTTTCTTCTTTCGTGGCTCCCTTTGGAGGAATTGTCTGAAAATTTGTCTGATCTGTTCCTTCCGGTAGGCCAAGGTTCCCTATAGACTCCTGAGCTTCGGATGGTGCTCCTTGCTGGATATAGCTGTCAAAATCCTTTGACAGGGGACTAAAGCTGTTAGATGTTGGCATGCTAAATGTAATTGGTTGAGGGTGATTGACATTCTGACTGTAATGAGTGGAAGTGCCTGGGATCGCTTTCCATTTGGAGGTCCCCGTGGGACTGTTGGGTTCCACAGAGGGCTCCTCGATGGCTGAGGATTGGTTGGCTCCTGGAGGTACAGAGATCTCTATAGGATCTAATGGTGAGATCTGTATGTCGGGTACATTGTTACTTGCCTCTGCCTGTGGGTTGCTCGGTTTGCTTGGGTGGTGATCAAGTGGGGGCATGGGCCTGTGTACTAGTTGGTTTGAATGCCTCTGTGGTTTGTTGTTCTTCTTATGTTTCACATCAGCTGGCTTGGAGGGATTTCTTGCATCAATTGGGGCTTTATCCTTTAAGCGTGTTTGGGGAGGGCATTTCCACTCAAACAGTTGGCTCTTGTGGTAGTCGTTTATATCGCATTCCAGCTTCTCCGTTTTCTTCCCAATGAGGTGGTCCTCATTTTTGGTTACATTCTTATCCAGGACCTGTGTCCATTTGGAGAAAAGACAGGAGGAGCTGAACTCTTGGATGTCCCTCTTTCGCAACCTTTTGGATCTTCAAGGTTGAATCCCCTGCACCAAATGGTATGAACGAGGAATTGGAAACAGTCTCATTTAAGTACTGCTAGCCTACACTGAAGTATTGAAATACATATATAGGGTTATTTTTTGTTTTCTTTTTTACTGAGATTGAGTAGCGCGTTTTTAAACAGCAAATAAATTTTATTTACTTTATCCAGAGACCTTGGTTTATTTTACCGGATTAACCCCTTGAGCGCCGCTCTTTGTTCTCTCTACCTCACCTAGCAAGGCACCCATCTCTTTCTTTTCAGGTGTACGGTCTCTGGCCATTCTGATTTCACCTGTATCCTTACAGACCACATCAGGTGACACCTTCAACCCATGACTCTTAGGTTGACTGGACACAATGAGCAGTGGTTTAACCCTTCCAGTCTCCAGGCCCCCTGCTGGCAGACTTGTCAAACCCATCTGTTCATTGTCTTTTTCAGGCTTTCGTATATCTTTCTCAGCAGGGAAGCCGACAGCTAGCCTGTTGAATGCTGCAAGGCTTGTGTGTGTCAGCAATGCTAGTTTTGCTGTAGCACCACAAGGACCAGAATGCCCTCCAGTGACACACACAGACCTCGGCTGGTCGGTATAGTCCTCTGGATCAGAGCACAGAAATGGACCATCTGGGCCACTCCTCGGCTCTGCAAGCAGAGACGGTGTCTCATGCCCCCGTTCAGCATTGTGGGCAACCCTCAACAAAGACAAAACATTATTACATTCAGTAACAACATTCTTAACTACACATGCATCTGATAGTGGCACATGCAGGGGAACTTCCTCTCCTTGCTTAGCCAAAGGAGAGCCCTGCCCCTCCCCTCCACTCCACTCCACTCCACTCCACTCCACCCTCCCTCTCCCTCTGTCTATCCATAGGTTTCCCAGACATTACCCAACATCTGTAAACAGTACCTGGGTAGGTCCAGAGAGTTCCGTGGGAGCATCCTGGGTGCTCTTAGCAGAGGCATAGTATGACACAAGGGTGCCTAAGTCATCGCCCAACAGAATGCCTGTGGGGATCTCATCCGAAACGCCCACCTCTATCATTCCACTCCCAGCACCCCAATCAATAAAAATATGGGCACGGGGTACTCGTGAGCGGGTCCCCCCAACTCCGTGAGGGTAAAAATCTTCCCAGAGATGATGTACCTTCTTTCTATCACCTCTGGTCGGACCAGAGTGACTTTAGCTCCTGTGTCCCGGAAACCAGTTACAATCCGGTTGCCCACAGTGACTTGCTGCAAGTTGGCGGTGGTTACCCAAGTTTTCTTGCGGACGAGCAGCACTGAAGTGTTGCTGGCCGGCTGGCCAGGTGATGTCATCTGCTTTTGCTCAGGGCACGGTGTTTTAATATGGCCAAGCTTTTCACAGGAGTAACACCTGCGGTTGTCAGTCAGGGCGGGCATGGCGCCAGGAACTGCAGGTTCAGACTGCTGAGATGCTTGGTTGGCAGGCAGAGGAGGGGTTGCCATGTGCGATTCTCCTCCTTTCCAGCCATTTGGTGGGGCCTTGTGATGGTCCGATACCCGAGTGCTGGTAAAGGTACCTGCCAGTTCTGCTGCGGCTTTAGCAGAGCAGGGCTTGCGCTCCAACACAAACTGTCTGACGTCTGGAGGACAGATGTGCAAAAGCTTCAATCATGAGATCTGCCAGGTCCTCAAAAGAATTGGCTTTCAGGCCCCTAGTCCACTGTTGGAAGGTGGTACATAAAAGGCTTACCACATCCATATAGGAGTCCCCAGGCCCTTTTTGCAGGGACCTAAACTGTTTTCGGCACGCTTCCGGGGTTTCTGAATGATCGCAGCCTTTATGGCATTGCATTCTTCGTCTTGCTCCGCTGGCAGGTTGACATACGTGTCCAGGGCCTTGCCTCGTAGACATGGCGTCAGGTACCGGGCCCATTGTGTGTAAATGTAAATTGTGTGTAAATGGTACCGACGACAAATTTTTTCAAGCGACAGTAGATACGCGTCAATGTCATTGTCCTTTTCCATGACTGGAAATTTGGCGGCTGGGATCGCAGGCAGAGAGGTGTCCCTGTGCTCTAGGGATCCAAGGTTCTGAACCGGTCATTGCTGTTGGAGTCTCAACATCTCCAGTTCGTGCCAAGGATCAGCCTCCCTCTACGCAGCCTCTCTCTCCGCCTGGCATTCCTCTCTCGGCCGCAGCCTGGCATTCCAGAAACTGCAGGTACATCCCGAGGCGCTGGAGTGTTTCCTGCAGTTGAGAGTCTATGCTGGTTGCAGGCAATCTGGGGCTGGCCTGCTCCTGCTGTGGCCTAGAGGGGACATTCAGTGATATTCCCGTGTCAGTCGCTGTGTGCCTATCCTGTGAGGCTGTTGAGTCTGAACCACTGGTCTCTGGAGTATCGGGAACCCCTTCAGCTTCAAGTTACCCCAAATTCTGGTCTGCTCGGATCTGGTACTCCTGTAGGGCCTGTATCATTTCTCCACAAGTTTTGTTACTGTCGTCAAGGCCTCTTGTTGTACACTCAGCAGTCAGGTCATCTTTGCTCATCCTCTTATACCCTGATACCCTAGACATTTTGCAAGTGTAAAAGATAGGACAGAAAGCAGAGATAGAAAGGAGCTGTAGGAAGGAGCTGTTGCTGTATGTCTCTAACAAGCAAAAAATATGCACAAGCTTGTCTCTAAGGACTGTTTCCACAAAGGTTACAATCCTTCAGTGCAGAGCTAATTCCTAACAATGCACTGAAGGCTCTTAAGGCAAAACTATCCCACCGCTGCCAACCAATATGTGACAAACGCGGGTATCAGATCACTACCCTCCTCACTGACGGGTGACCGAGGGCCCCCTTAATCTCACAACGCGCTTGTCACGAATAACAATACCACTCTTAGCTACTTCCAGCACAACGATTGTCCAGCTTGCGGGACCACCCTCTAAGTGTTAGCCGCCTAAGAGCGAGTGTTACCGGGCTAATTCATGCAATTAACCCTTTCAGGGCCACCACTTCTGGATACGGGCCAAAAGACCCGGAGTTTAGCAATACCACTTGTGATTTTAGAATAACCACCTGCAACACCCACTGTAACCACAGACAGGGCTATTCAAATGAGTTATCCTAAACAGTAGCGCTCTTCAAAGGAACAGGTTCGTTATAGCTTGCATTAAGAGCTTTAGGGACAAGATTAACACTTTTCAGAATAAGGTTTAATAATGAAAAGGTCAAAATTGGTGCAGATAACATGTTTACAGAAAAATGGTGTTACAAAGCAAGGGGGAAAGTTACTTGCATTTAAATATCCGTGATTAATCAGAGATTCGTTTAGGAGTCCACAGGTTCTCGGATGTTCGTTCTTTGCTGGTAAGGTGAGAACTCAGCACTGTCTGGTCTATTCCCTTTTTCTCCGAAGGCCAAGGGGTGGGGCCATATGCCCCTGACCACTCACATGGGTAAGGGGGGCCTGTGGGCTGTCCAGGGCATATCGTAAAATAATAAACCTCCCTAATATGCAATTTGCAGTATAAAAAACATATCTTGGGATGGGATTATTGTGCAAATCCACCATTAAGAAATTCAAGCTCGGCATGCACAGGGCATTGAAATAAGTCTAAACACAACAGGCTTGTCACTTTCTGGGACCCTGTGAAGAGGATAAACTATCATTGGGTTCATGAATGATGGAATTCATTGACGTTTGTATTAGTTTTATTCGATAGGACTTTCTGCATTTGGATATATACTTTTTATTAAGATGTCACGTTCCTACCTGGAGTTATGAAATGTGGGTACAATTTTTACCTTTAAGATGGGCTGAGGGTCTCTGGAATGTCACAGCTGCCTGAGAGATGAGGTTTATGGTCCTCATCATCCAGACCTCCTGTGCTGTCTCTTAATGGATCTGATTTATTTTTTTATGATCAGGCTTGCAAAAACATCCCCAGACTTTTTGGAGCCTGTAAAGGACCTAGGCATTCCGAAGTTGTTAGGGGGGGGGGGGTGATAGATTTTGTCCTACGTTAGAACGGTCATGGAGTACTTGTGACAAAATGGTGCGAGTTTTGTGTGTCCTGCACGTGATATTATTACAGCCAGAACTAGAGATCGCAGCAGGGAACTAGGTCCTTACTCCTGACCAGGCAGAAAAAACTGAAGGTCTATAGCAGAGAGGGGGGTGTATACCATCTAGGACTACCCACAGGTGTAGCCAAGTCTTTTTTCTGCCTAGTGTCCTACTCCTGTAGGGAGCGGTATAACCCTATGGTTATGAATAATGTTGCGTTGTGTCTGTCAATGAACGAAAGAAATTTGATTTTTTAATTTTTTTTTATTGGATATGCTTTATAGCAGATAGTAAATAAAATATTGTTTTTCGTTCAAAATTGTTGGCCTTTTTTTGTTTATAGCACAAAAAGTTAAAAAACTGTGGCGATCAAATACCACCAAAAGAAAGCTCTACTATTTGTGGGGAAACAGGAAATAAATCTTTTTTGGGTACAGCGTTGCATGACTGCGCAACTGTCAGTTAAAGTAACGCAGTCCTGTATCGCAAAAAATGGGCGGGTTATGAAGGGGGGGGCGTAAATCTTCCAGAGCTCAAGTGAAAAAAAGGGTATTTATAAGCTCTATAATATCTATACAAAAAGGTTTTGCCTTCTATTTCTATTTTGAACTGACTAGGTTGTTCTACAAGGTGATCGTTTAGAATCACTTTAATAAACAGATTAGGTTTCTCCCTAAATCCGTGGGGGGACTTGGCAGCTCTTAATATTTACAAATACTACCTGGCAACAAACACTGCTTCCTCATCTTGCCTCCATGCCACTCAACCTTATTGATTGCCACCCAATCCCCCTAGTATCTCTACCCTGGGTTTCACTGTTCTACCATCTGATAGGTTAAATTCTCTGGAAGCCTTATATCTCCCTTAGTTTAGCCTCCTCCGTGCCTTCTTTTTTCCCTAGGTATGGAATGTCACACACCGTTCTGATCGTGAAAATACCATGGCTTTTGATATTTACTCCCTACTTTCCCTGACAGGAGTTGCAACCTTACAATGACTCCACATTTGAACACTTTTGCTATGGCCAACTTGGGCATTCTATACTTCCCTTCCTTTCTTTGAGTCATGCTTCTATAGTGTGCTCTAAATGAACCATCACTAGGACATACCAAGCTCAATAATAATAAAAAAAAACAAAAAAACAGTGAATATCTTCAAATATATACTATTTCTTGAAAACTACAAAATCTTGTCCGTGATCATCTGGCCCCATCTGTCCCAGTGAACATCTGTCCCAGTGAACATCTGTCCCAGTGATGTCAACATGGCTAAAAAATTATTCAGCAGCGAGGAGTCTTTCCATATACTCCAAAGTATGTTAGATGAGAGTAGAAGGATGCTCTCTCAGACTCAGAAGTGAGCATGAGCCAGTAGAAAGCAGTGGCTCTGAAATGGAAACTGAGGAGGACAGAATCCTAACAGAAAGGCTCAGGAGATTTGAGGAGGCACAGGCATCCACCAGCAGCGCAATAAATCCAGTGGCATCAACAAGCAGCGCAGCACTCCAAGATAACAGGCAGGCATCCACCAGCAGTTCTGCAAGTCCTTGGGCAGTGGCAAACATGAGCAGGACAACATTCCCAGATGCTAGTAACGGGACACCAATCAACAACGAGGCAGGGTTTATACTAGCCTCCCAGATGTACTGTTATATCACAAATGGCTGCCCACTACTTCAGCAGAACCTGTAATTCCCCCTTTTTTTTTTGCACAGCCAGGTCCTCAGATACAATCAGAAAATGTAACCCCATTATTTCCATTTATTTTTCATGGATCTGCTGAATTACATTGTGGAGCAGTGTAATCTGTACGATGGCCAACATATTGCCAGCAATCCTGATTCTTCCTATGCCCCCCCAATTTTCCTTGAACTAACCCTTAACATGGGGCTGACAAAAAAAAAAAAAAAATGTACTCCATGCCTACTGGTCCACCCAACCTAGCCATCATATGCCAGTCTACTCTTCTTTGATGCCCAGAACCCATTACAAAAGGATAATGAGATTTTTACATTTCAATAATAATGCCCAGTGACTCCCTCACAATCATCCAGATTATGACAAATATATTCAGAATTTGGCCCCTAATCATTTTTTTTGCTCTAGCTTCAAGCAAAGGTTTACCCCCAATATACATATTTGTGTAGATGAATCCCTAGTCCACTTCACCAAAAGACTTGGCATCAAGCAATACCTCCCTATTAAGCGGGCCAAAATTTGACAAGGCATGAGCGGCAGGGCCACGGGTTATACTTATGATTTCAAAATTTATGAGGAAAAGGACAGCCAGCTAAACCCCCCTGAATGCCTTACCCATATAGGGACAAGTGGCAAAATTGAACTGATAGAACCGCTGTTCGGGAAGGGTTACTACCTATATATAGATAATTTCTACCCAAGTCTCCCATCTCTACCTAAAGAAAACTGTGGCCTGTGGGACAGCACGGACCAAATGCAAGGGCTTCCCACAGAGATTGGTCACCAAGAAATTGAAATGGGGGAAACAGTCAGGGTGCGAAATGAAGAGGTACTAGCCCTAAAGTGGAAAGATAAAAGTAATCTCTATATCCTTTCCACAATACATGACAACACCTTGGTGGAACTTCAGACAAGATGAGGTCCTGTCCAGAAGCCAAAACGTGTACAGGAATATATCCTATTCCTGGGGGGGGGGGGGGCTGTATATGAATGACCAGCTGATGCAGCCCTACTTGGCCACCAGGAGATCCCTGTTTTGGTAGAAGAGTCACCATTTGATTCAACTAGCCCTGTTCCATTCATATGTTATTTTTTTCCAAATGCACACAAAGATGTGCAGTTGGAAAACATTGCCAAAAAAAAAAAAAAAACGACCTAAGATTTCAAGACGACATTATTACAGCCCTTCTCTATCCACATGGCCATGCCCCTTAACAAATTTGCTCCTATACATTAGCCAGACTTCATGAAAGGCACCTCCACGATATCCTCCCTCTTACCCAAACCCCCCAAAAAATGTTGTGCATGTTCAAGTAGAGGAATTTGCTGCGGCACACGATACTACTGTCCTCAATGTCCCTCCGAGCCAGGCCTCTATATTGGAGAGTGCTATCGGATCTATCACACTTCACTACACTATTAGTGAAGTATATGTGAAATGACAATGTTTTTCCAGTTTTTGCTAATTCTCTGTATGACCGGGACTGTTTGTCGACTATGCCTCTGCCAACCTAGTTTCTGCCTCGCACGTTAATTGACCTTGGCCTGTTAAATGACCATGCTTTTTGCCTGCGTCCTGAACTGATCGTCTGTGCTGCCACTGTATTAGTGGGATTCAAGACAGCACAGGACTCTCAAATATGCTCCAGAATAAATTTTCCGAGTGGAGAAAACTTTTTTTCTCCAGGTTTTTGTTTTCTCCGAATGGGGTCTGAGGCTTTGAAGAGATTTGTGTGGGAAGAAGCCTCTAGCCCTGTTCTCAGGTCTTACCTGAGGCCCTAAGCCTTATAGTGCTGCCACCTAAACTGGCCATGCTTCTGCCTGCCACCTGAACTGCCTGCTTATGGACCATGTTCTTGCCTACTGCCAGGAAATATACTTCTATATTTTCCTGCTGCCTGGACAATTCCTTTGGCTGTCTGGACCAATGCTTTGCCTGTGTTGGGACAGTATTCCTGCATGCTTAACCTACAGGTATTTTTTTTTACCCTTTACTCAGCAGAATGTATTTTGGGGTGTCATTCTTGGTATGTACATGCTATGTGTTTGAAATATTTTAAAAATGTACAACTTTATGTAAAATAAAAAAAAAAAAAAAAAAAATCCGTTTTCATTTTCTTTCCACATTTTCCAAAAACTTGTGGAAAAAAATGACATAGTTACATAGTTAGCCACGTTGAAAAAAAAGACACAAGTCCATGTAGTTCAACCAATCAAAAAAAAAATATATAACCATACAATCCCCTATACACAATCCTTCAGCTACAGTTAATCCAGAGGAAGGCAAAAAAAACCCCCAGCAAAGCATGATCCAATTTGCTATAGCGGGGGAAAAAATTCCTTCCTAATCCCCCGAGAGGCAAATCGGATATTCCGTGGATCAACTTTACCTATAAATGTTAGTAGCCAGTTAGGTTATGTACATTTAGGAAAGAATCCAGGCCTTTTTTAACCACTTGCCGTCCGCCCACCGTCAAATGACGGCGGAGCAGAACGGCTCTCGTTCCGGGTGGATGTCATATGACGTCGGCCCTTTAAGCCGGGATTGCGCGCGATCGGGTACGCGCATCCTGGCTCTGCTGGTGGTGGCGTGTCCCCGAGACACACAGTGTCACCGACGGGGGTGAACAGCCATTGGTCATGGCTGTTAACCATGTAATCGGCCGTGATGAAATCATGGCTGATCACAAATGGTACTGCCCCCATTCTCACGGCGCATGCGTGCCATCAGGAGCGCGCTGCACGTGCGCGTTGGTGGCGGCGTGTTCCCAGGGAACACTGCCTGTCACCGACACTGGTATCAGCCGTCGGCAGGCGGCTGTTACCCTGTGATCGGTTGTGATCTAATGTAAACAGAGCTGTAACTCACTGTTACCAGCTCTTCTCTCTTCATACAGTTTCCAGTGTGAGGAGAGAAGAGCTAGGATCAGCGAGTTACTGATCTGTAAAACACAAAACACACCCTGTCACTTCACTCTTGCCCCCCCCCAATGCACCTATCACCCAACAGTCACCCCATCTGCCCCCATAAAGTGTACCTGCCATCATAAAGTGCACCTGTCACCCATCAGTGACTGTGGCCTGTCACCCATCACGGACCATGGCCTGTCACCCGTCACTGACAGTGGCGTGTCACCCGTCAGTGAACGTGGCATGTCACTCGTCACCCATCAGTGACTGTGGCCTGTCACCCAACACCCATCAGTGACCGTGGCGTGTCACCCATCAGTGACCGTGACCAGTCACCCATCAGTGACCACCACCAGACACCCGTCAGTGACCACCGCCAGTCACCCATCAGTGACCACCGCCAGTCACCCATCAGTGACCACCGCCAGTCACCCATCAGTGACCACCGACAGTCACCCATCAGTGACCACCGACAGTCACCCATCAGTGACCACCGACAGTCACCCATCAGTGACCACCGACAGTCACCCATCAGTGACCACCGACAGTCACCCAGTGACCACCGACAGTCACCCGTCACCCATCAGTGACCATCGCCAGTCACCCATCAGTGACCACTGCCAGTCACCTGTCACCCATCAGTGACCACTGCCAGTCACCTGTCACCCATTAGTGACCACCACCAGTCACACTCATCTGTGACCACCGCCAGTCACCCGTCACTCATCAGTGACCACCGCCAGACACGTGGCACCCATCAGTGACCACTGCCAGTTACCCATCAGTGACCACCACCAGTCACCAATCACCCATCAGAGACCACCACCAGTCACCCATCAGTGACCACCACCAGTCACCCATCAGTGACCACCACCAGTCACCCATCAGTGACCACCACCAGTCACCCATCAGTGACCACCACCAGTCACCCATCAGTGACCACTGCCAGTCACCCATCACTCATCAGTGACCACCGCCAGACACCCGTCACCCATCAGTGACCTCCACTAGTCACCCATCACTGACCATCGCCAATCACCTGTCAGTGACCATCACACTTATCAGTAAACATCACCTGTAAAAGTCTCACACATTTGGTATCGCCATACTCAGGAGGAGTAGCAGAATGTATTTTGGGGTGTCATTTTGCTATGTACATGCTATGTGTTGGAAATATTATATAAATGGACAACTTTCAAAAATAAAAAAGCGGTTTCATTTTTCCCCCACATTTTCCAAAAACTACTGGAAAAAATGAACCGTTCAAAAGACTCATTATGCCTCAGATTATTCGTTGGGGTGTTTGCTTTCCAGAATGGGGTCATTTTGTGGGCAATTCCATTGTCCTGGTGCACCAGGGCCTTCAAAAATGTGATAGGTCGTCATGACATGAGATGTGTAAACTTATGTCCCTAGAATACCTGACGGTGCTCCCTGCATGTTAAGCCTCTGTATTTGGCTAGGCTGTGAAAAAGTCTCAGACATGTGATATCGCCATACTCAGTAGTATAATGTACTTTGGGGTGTTAGCGAAATTATAATACCTTGTGTGCTTTATATTTCGCTTGCGCTAATAAGCACACTTTTCAGCTCTGTTGCATAATGCATTTGAGTGCACTCGTGTTAAAGCAAGTAAGACAGACACAATAGCTGTTCTCACATTGCAAACTCGCCCATCAGTCCTGACTAGCAATGCTTGCTGGTTTAATTTATAGGGTTGCATCAGGGATAACAAAGGGACTTGATGGCTTCACAATCAGCCAATCAGCCTCCAAGGCACAGTCACATGACATGAGCTCAATACAAAATAACCAATGACACACTTATTCATATTCAAACGATACAATAGAAGAGGTGTGCATGCATGCGTAATGGCTGGCCAGCCTGGATGAGTCACAGTCGTTGGGTGGGTGGAGATGCACACACTCCAGATAGCAATGAAAGCCATGTGGAAACATGGCTCTCATTGAAATCAACGTGTTATCTCACAGAGGCTTTCCCACCAAAACCGCACGCATGCAAAGCCAGAACTACCATTACAACGAATCACTATTAAATATAGCTCTATGAACTATATTTCATATTGATTATACTACTATTCCATTAAAAGGTAAATTATGCACAAAGGAATATAGCTGTGGGTTTCTGCCACATGGATCAGACATGACAGAAAGCTTACAGACCATTATCCTTACATAAAAGGCAATGCTGATTCCATACCGCAAGTACATCCCAGTCAAGCAGATCAATCTGTACATAATACAGGGGCCCCCTGGTTGACGGTAATATACCCGCGCCACGGAATGTGCATCGCACCTCAAAGATCCGGACCGGCGTTCCCTCCAGCGTTAACTGCTCAGAGCGCCTGCTGGCTGGGATGCTCGGGCGGGTAGCGTATGGTTACCAAATAATGGAAGGTTCTCATTGTAAGTGGTCTGTCCTCAATATCGGTTAAAGCCGTATTCGCTATACACAGGGAATACCAGTAAACCGACACTGGGAGACACTGTGACAATACATAATTAACATATCCTAAATTTCTACAACAGGGGTGTAATTTGTGGTATGTATATGCTGTGTGTGAAAATTAACCTGTTAATATATAAAAATTTTGTGAAAAAAAAATATCTTCATTTTGCAAAGAATTGTGGGGAAAAAATTACAACTTGAAAAAAAAGGGGATTTTATTATAACTTACCGTAAAATCCTTTTCTCTGAGTTCACTGACAGACGCAGCCTTCTTATGACACGTGGGGTTATGCTCATATCACTAGGAGTAGACTAGGCAAAAACAAACAAAAGCATAGGTTGGCCCCTCCCAGCGGGCCGTCCTCACCTTAGCATTTAATCCCCCTGCTCTGCATAGCACATCAGTTCGTAACAAGCCGTACAAACTCAACGCAGAGGGGTGGGTGCTGCGTCTGTCAGTGAACTCAGAGAAAAGGATTTTACGGTAAGTTATAATAAAATCCCTTTTACTCTTCCGTTCACTGACAGACGCAGCCTTCTTATGACACGTGGGGACGTCCCAAAGCTGTGCCAATCAAGAGGGGTGGGCAAACTATAACAACTGTACCCAACAGAAAAAACGCCCTCTCAGGCGGCGCTAACCGCGCCTATACTGCCGCTTGTAATACTTTGCGGCCAAAAGCAGCACCCGAAGATGCTGAAACATCAATTTTGTAAAACTTAGTAAACGTGTGCACTGAGGCCCAAGTAGCCGCTTTGCACACCTCAGACACCGAGGCTTGGTGTCTAAATGCCCAGGAAGTACTAACTGCCCTGGTGGAATGAGCAGTGACTGGAAACGGGGGAACCTTGCCCCGAATCTCATGCATGAGTCACGGTCTTCCTTATCCAACGAGAAATGGTAGCTGACAAGGCCGCCATGCCTTTGCCCAACCCTTCCGTCAGCACAAATAAAGAATCAGACTTCCGAAAAGAAGCTGTAGAAAACAAATTACACCCGCAAAGTCCTCACCACATCCAAAGAATGCAGTTCAAATTCCCTGGGATGCGACGGGTGCGGGCACAATGAGGGAAGAACAATATCATTTAAATGAAAAGAAGAAACCACCTTCGGAAGAAACGAAGGGGAAGGTCACAAAACCGCCTTGTCCTTATGAAGAACCAAGTAAGGTGACTTGCAGGATAATGCTGCCAACTCAGACACCCGCCCAGCGGATGTGACAGCCACCAGAAAAGCCACTTTCTGCGACAACAGTCGCAAGGGAATATCCCTGATCCTTTCATATGGTGGTTTCTGCAGCACAGAGGCGACCATATTCGAGGAGTTACATGACGTACACCCTGTACAAATGTACGGATCAATGAATGAGACGCCAAGGGCCGTTGAAAAATTACCGCCAAGGCCGAAATCTGACCCTTAAGCGTACTAATGCCAGGTTCTTGTCCAGTACTTGCTGCAAAAAAGTCAGTACTCTGGACACCAGAGCGGGGGTTCCAACCCCCTGCCTCGCACCAGGTAATATAGGCCTTCCAGGTCCTATGATAGATCTTACGTGAGATACATTTACGTGCTTCAATCATAGTAGGGATCACGGAGTCCGCGACACCCCTATCCCTCAGCACCTGGGACTCAATAGCCAAGCCCTCAAAGCCAGCGAGGGTAAAGCAGGGTGCAAGATGGGCCCCAGAGACAGTAGGTCTTCGCGAAGTGGAAGACGCCATGGAACATCTGTCACCATCCATACTACGTCGGTGTACCAAGGACGCCAAGGCCAATCCAGCGCTACCAGGATTGTCGGGATTCCCTCTGCTTCAATCCTGCGCAGAACCCGCGGTAGAAGCCTTAGAGGAGGAAAGATGTACAGAAACCGATACTGACCCCAGGGCATTACCAGAGCGTCCGAGGCGACCGCCAGCGGATCTTTTGTTCTGCACACAAAGATCTGTACCTTGTGATTGAACCTGGAGGCTATGAGGTCCACCTCTGGTGTGCCCCACTTGAGGCAAATCTGGCGGAACACTTCTGGATGTAGGGACCATTCCCCTTGATCCAGAGTCCGGCGGCTGAGAAAGTCCGCCTGCCAATTTTCCACGCCTGGGATGTAGATTGCAGAGAGAGCTGGCACGTGACGTTCTGCCCACCGAAGGATCAGAGCTGCCTATGCGGCTGCTGCTGAGCTTCTTGTTCCGCCCTGATGGTTCACATATGCCACGGCCGTGGCATTGTCCGACTGTACCCGGGCAGGGAGGCCTCGCAGCCTTTCTGACCAACGGGACAGACAAAGTCTGATCGCTCTCAGTTCCAGTACATTTATCCGAAGACAAGCTTCCTGCGCTAACCAATGACCCTGGGCAGAGAACTGACCCAGGACCCCTCCCCAGCCCAATAGGCTGGCATCCGTTGTTACTATCGACCAATTGAGGGGGAGAAAACATTTCCCCAACTTTAGGGTCGGAGCCCGAATCCACCAAATCAAGGATCCCCGGGACTGATGATCCAACCTGATCAGTCTGTCTAGGGATAGAGGAGATTTGTCCCATTGCGACAAAATCGCCTTCTGCAGGAGCCGAGTGTGACTCTGGGCGTAAGGTATCGCTTTGAAAGTCGACACCATGAGCCCCAACACTCACATACAGAACCGTAAGGAGGACCACTGGCGTGATGACAGGGTTCGCACTGCTGCCTGTAGTGCCAGGAGCTTGCTTGGTGGTAAAAACACCCTTGCCTGAACCGTGTCCAGAATGAGACCCAGGTATTCCAGCCGACAGGATGGAGTTAATGATGACTTCTGCAGGTTGATTAGCCAACCAAACTCATCTAACGTGAACACCGTAATTGTCATGTTCTCCTCCAGAGCTGCAGCAGACTCTGCTCTCAGGAGTAAATCGTCGAGGTATGCTACTACCGCAATACCTCTCTGTCTCAGCAGCGCCAGCATCGGGGCCACCACCTTGGTGAACACTCGGGGAGATGAAGCCAACCCGAAGGGAAGTGCCACAAACTGGTAATGCAGGTCCCCCACTGCGAAGCGTAGAAAATGCTGGTGACTGTAACAAACTGGCACATGGAGATACGCGTCCCTGATATCCAGGGACGCCATGAATTCCCCTTGGTGCAGGGCGGCCACGACCGAGTGAATGGACTCCACCCTGAATCTCTTCGTCTTTACGAAGCAGTTTAATGCCTTCAGGTCCAGAACTGGCCTGACACCGCCCTTTTTGGGCACCACAAAGAGGTTTGAGTAAAACCCGCGAAATCTTTCCCTCATGGGTACCGGTACAATCACTCCCTGTTCTGCAAGCGCCCGAACGGCGCCTAGAAGCGCCTCCCGACGCCCCTGAGGGAGTCTCAAGTTTGAAGGGAAGAACCTTTCTGGGGGCATAGAGATGAATTCTATCCTGTACCCGGATGACACCACCTCCAGTACCCACCGATCGGTGATGCAGGCGGTCCATCTGTCTGCGAATCCCAGCAACCGGCCCCCCACCCGTGAGTCGGGCGGGAGCAACCCATCATGCGGAGGTTGATTTATCCTTCGCTTTTTTAGGACTTCTGCTGCCAAGGCTTTTTACTGTGCCCAGCGGCAGCCCTACCAGACTTGAAGCCCTTACCCGCTGAGCCGGGTTTCCGGAAAAACTTTTTCTGACCTGAAGAAACAGGGCCCTGCCTACGGCGAAAATCCCGCCGCTTCGGCTCGGCTCTGGAAGGAAAGTACTCTTCCCTCCCATGAAATCCTTAATGATTTCGTCCAACTGTGGGCCAAACAGACGCCCTCCCTGAAAGGGAAGATCTGCAAGAGCTTTCTTTGAAGCCTGGTCGCCCGACCAAGAGCGGAGCCACAGCACCCGCCTGATAACATTTGCAAAAACAGACATTTTTGACAATATGGGAAGAAGGTCCAAAGCAGCATGGCAAATGTAGCGGAGACCCTCTTCCAAATGTTGCACCCGCTGCACCTCAGCCTGTGCACACTCACAAGTTAAACCAGTGTGCAGTGTGGCAGCGTGCTCGTGAAGAGATTGTGCCGCCATCGCAGTCGCTAGCGCCAGCCGCATGGCTGACCCAGCCAACAAGAACAGTGCCTTAGACAGTGCCTCCGTGCAGCGATCGGCCGCCTCCCTAAAAGACGGCGACCCCTCCAAGGGAATGGTCATTGCCTTATTCAGACGGGCCACTGGGGGGTCCACCGTTGGGGACGCCCATCTCTTAGTAAAGCTATCCTCAAAGGGGTAGCGAACAGCAAAGCTCTTAGGAAAAGCAAAGGAATTTCGGTGGCCATAGCCATTCCATGAACACCGCCTGTTCAAACACCTGATCATACGGGTAAGCCCTAGGGGTCCTAGGGGGTTTAAGTGGTCCACAAACATATGTGGACTCATGCAACTCCTCTGTTTGGTCATGCCGCATGGAGTCGCGGATATCAGTGATCAGGGCGCCCACTATCGCCTTATCACGCGAAAAAGGAGCCTCCTGATCACATTCACCGTCTGAGGGCAGTTCACCCTCTGATAGGACCACAGGTGTGACCACCGAGGTGCTTTCTGGATCTGAATCCTCCCCTGTGGACTGGGGGGGTGGGCGTTTCTTGGGGCCCCCCAGAACCGGTTCCCCCGCCCGGGGAAAGAATTCCCCAAATACCGCCCTCAGCTGTTCCAAGGACACCAAGGTTCCTGGAGTGGATTGTTGATCCACAGGTACCCCTGCCATAGCATTTCCGGCCTCTGACATCCCAGTCTTCCGGCACCCCCACTGTGTGACCACCACCTCTACCCCACCATCAGCCAGGGAGACCCGGGAGGATTGCACCCACCGCTACCAGCACCCAGGGAGAGCCAGCTATACTTGCTGTTTTAGATGCCTCAGCACTGTGACCGGAATGAACAATGCCAAACAACCCACTGCACTTCAAGAGCCTGCATCACCGAGCGTCAGCCACGTTGTCCAAGTGAAACCGGAAGTAAAACACTTCCTATGACATGTGTGTAGTACCAAAAATGACCACTAGGGGCCGCCAGAGCTGAAAACCACATGGTTACCAAACAAATGGATGCTGCCATTTAACACAAGCAGAGCTTTACAGGAAAATGGCGCGGTCAGCGGCGAACGAGCGGTGATCCACCGAATGGCGGTGAACCGCTTAATGCAGTGCTCCGAACGGTCAGTGCAAGGTGTGGTACTGCGGGGGGGGGGGGGAAATCATCCTCGAAGGAGTACCACCCAGTGTGTCCCCCTAACAGACCCCCACCGGCCGGCTACCCCAGAAGCTGCCCAGGTGCCCACTCTCCGCGCCCCTAGGGCGGAAGAGGGGTCCACTCACCAATCCGACGGGGTAGCCACCCGGAGCAGACTTACCTCCCCATAGAGAGGCATGCTGCTGGCCAGGCCTCTGGACAGGCGAACCAGTCACTGGGCTCTAGTGGGTTTTAGCCACTGGCCGCCTGCACGGAACAGGCGCTATGCGGCGGGCCCCCGCTAAGGGTAGCTCGCATAGTGTCGGCCGGACTGGGGAAAGTTTTGGATTCGAGATATCCTCTATACCACCAGCCGGCTTCTTGATAGCAGTCTTCATCAGAAACAACTCTTCGGGAGACCGCAGATCCCATAGGGAACCAGGTCTACTCCTTGCACTAGGAAATTAAAAACTGATGTGCTATGCAGAGCAGGGGGATTAAATGCCATGGTGAGGACAGCCCCCTGGGCTTGTCAAGAGTCTCAAGAAATGAGATGGGCCGTCCGTATATCAGGTGTGATCAATTTTCAATAATTGGCACCATAGCTTGTAGACTTTATAACTTACACGAAGACCAAATAATATACACTTATTTGGGTTATTTTTACCAAAGATATGAAGCAGTATAAATTTTGGCTAAAATTTACGAAGAAAAATTACTAATTTGCAAAATTTTATGACAGAAACAAAGAAAAAGGCATTTTTTTCACAAAATTTTCAATCTCATTTTATTTATAGCACAAAAAATAAAAAAACCCTAGTGATTAAATACCACCAAAAGAAAGCTCTATTTGTGTGAAAAAAAGGATGCAAATTTCATATGGGTACAGTGTTGCATGACTGAGTAATTGTCATTCAAAGCGTTATAGCGCTGAAAGCTGAAAAATGGCCTGGACAGGAAGGGGGTTTTCGTGCCCAGTACTGAGGTGGTTAAAGCAATCTACTGTGCTGGCCAGAACCACCTCTGGAGGGAGTCTATTCCACATTTTCACAGCTCTTACTGTGAAGAAACCTTTCCGTATTTGGAAATTAAATCTTTTTCCTCTAGACGTAAAGAGTGCCCCCTTGTCCTTTGTGATGACCTTAACCACTTCCCGACCAGCACCGTAAATAGGCGGCGGCTGGCTTTGAGCGGCTCTACTGGGACATAGCCTGCACCTGCAGGTTATATCCCGGTACCATTTTTTAGAGCTGGCGGTCGGCTATCCAGGGGTAACGACCGATCCGGCTCGGGAGCCGCTCGGGACGTTCACCCAGGGGGCGGGAGGCCCCCTCCCGCCGCTCTTCTCCGGCCTCCCGTCCCACTGAGAGACCGGAGCGACGATCCGGCGCCTCCGCCGGCTGGAAGGAGACCTGATAGATGCCGTAATCGGCTCCAATCGGGTCTCCTTCGGCAAAATTACTCTGCGGCTAACGGCGCCAATTTAAAAAAAATTACAGTATACAGAATCGCCGTTTTTGGCGATCTGAATACTGTGAAGTGCAAAGGAGGGAAAAAAAGTGTACCTGTCACCATATATTACTATCACAAGCGATGTTTACATTCCTTGTGATAGCAATAAAGGTGATCAGATTTTTTTTTTTTTTAAAGGAACAGTGTTAAAAACAAATAAATAAAATTTTAAAAAAAATAATAATTTAAAGCGTCACATCCCCGCGAGCTCGCGCAGCAAAGAAAACGTAAGTTGCGCCCGCATATAAAAACAGTGTTCAAACCACACGTGAGGTGTCGCTGCGATCGTCAGAGTGTGAGCAATAATTCTAGCAAAAGACCTCCTCTGCACCTCTAACCTGGTAACCGATAAAAAATTTCCATAAGCGCCTCTTTAAAATTTTTTAAGTACCGGACTTTGTAGCCATTGCGCGAGTGCGCAAAATTTTCAACCGTGTCATGTATGGTATCTATTTACTCGGCGTAACATCCTCTTTCACAATATACAAATAAATTGGGCTAACTTTACTGTTGTCTTTATTTTTTAACTCAAAAATGTAAGATTTTTCAAAAAAAAAAAAAAAAATTGCGCTTGAAAGACTGTGTGAAAAAAGTATTGCAACGGTCGCCATTTTATTCTCTAGGGTGTTTGAAAAAAAATATATAATGTTTGGGGATTCCAAGTAATTTTCTAGCAAAAAAAAATGTTTTTAGCTAGTAACCAACAAATGTAAAAAAGGGGCCCGGTTGGTAAGCGGTTAAAGTGAATAACTCAACACCAAGTTCACTATATGGACTATGTATTTGTACATATTAATCATATCCCCCTTAATCTCCTCTTCTCAAGAGAGAATGAATTCAGTTCCTCTAATCTTTCCTCATAGCCACGTTCCTCCATGCCTCTTATTATTTTGGTTGCCCACTGTATTGCTGGGATTGGTGAAGGCATTAATCCTAATAAAGACATTATTTCCCGGAGTGACACCGGTAAATTGTTCTGGATCGATTTTACGCTCTTGGTAAGACCCTGTATCTTTTCTTCCAGAAGGAACGTTATTTTGTACTCTGGAATCTAGCTGGTAACCCAGGAATCTTATATTCTGAGTGGGGCACATGTTGGAATTCTCGATGTTTAGAATCCAGCCCAGTGATTACAGCCATTCCTGTGCTTCCCACAGATTTTCCGTAAGTTGTGCTTTTGACTGACTAATGAATAACAGGTCGTCCAGATATGGTACTACTGTAATCTTTCTCAAACTTAGAGGTCCCAGGGCTTCCGCCAATATTTTTGTAAATATCCTGGGTGATGAGTATAGACCGAATGGCAGCGCCCTGCTCTGAAGGTGGTGCTCCTCCCCTTCTATCTCTACTGCCAACCTCAGGTATCTTTGCGATTCTTCCCTTATAGGAATGTGCAGATAGGCATCCTTGAAATCCATGGCCGCCATGAATACTTCTTGTTGGAGGATGTTCCTGATTGAGAAGACGGATTCCATACGGAATTTCCTGTATGTGATTGCCCGGTTCAGAGGCTTCAGGTAGACGAAACTTCCCAGAGGGCTTTTTTATTACAAATATATGAGAGTAAAAACCCCTCCATCTTTCTCCCGCTGGAAATGGGGTGAGGACCCTCTTATCCACCATTTTCCCCCAATAGAAGCAGGAGGGCCCTTGCTTTTTCTGGGTCTCTTGGAAGTCTTGTCAGTAAGAACCTCTCTGGGGACCGAGAATTGAACTCTAGTGTATATCCCCTCGAAATCATGTCCAGTACATAGTTGTTGGCTGTTGTCTTTTGCCATTGCGGGAGGAAGGCAGCCAATCTTCCCCCTACCGGCATGCTGAAGTCATGGCTTCTGGGTTTGACTGGTAGTGCCAAAGAGTGGATTGCTCTTTGGCTTACCCTTATGTCCTGCTCAATGCTTCTTGGGATATTCTTGTTTATTTTCTTGTGGGTACTCTCTTTTCCCCCGAAAAAACCTCTTTGGAGGTGGTTTGTACCTTTCTGCTGGAAAGGTCTTTTTCCTGTCTGCCGCCTTTTCCAATGCTTCATCCAATCCCGTTCCAAACAGAAGTGCACCTGACCTTGCAACCAGCTTCACAGATTCGGCAGACGCGTCTGCTATATATCCAACTGCTTTGGATAGTACTGGCAGAGTGTTTAGGATAACCTCTCTTGGAGTACCGTTTTTGATATGATTATCGAGTCTGGCAAGCCATAACCTCCATGTTCCTTGCTACACATGTAGTAGCTAGTGCTGGCTTGAGACTGGCTATACTAGTGTCCCAGGCCCTCTTTAGGATAATGTCTCCCTTTTTATCCATGCAGTCCTTGAGGTGCCCCATGTCTTCAAATGCCAATGATGACCTCTTGGAGACCTTGAAGAGCGTTGACGCTTTGGATTTTTGTTCCAGACTGCTTGAGGATCTTCAAAAGGAAAATGTTTTTTGGGGCTTGAGGCGTTTTTTTTCTCAGGTTCCGCCCATTCGCTTTTTACCACATCTGACATCACCTGGTGGATGGGAAAAACCTTAGACTTTTTATTTCTCGGCCCTTGATACATCTGGTCATGTTTTGCAGGCAGTTCCTCCTCTTCCTCTATCTCTAGCGTTTCGTAGATAGCCCTCAGCAATTCATCTATGTCCTCCAGGGATAACTTATACCTGGGCGTTTTGGTACCCTCTTCCACTTCAAGCTCTGAGTCCGAGCTGTCGGTAGCTGGCTCACTAGGTACCGTGCTACCCCTTCTTTCCTTATGCCTCTCCTGTGAACCCAAAGCATCGGATCTGGGTGAGGTAGAAGGAGAGGGGTTCCTTGAGGGAACTGTTTGAGGCCTGGCCTCTGAAATAAACGGTTTTAGATCCCTGAATGTTGAGGTAATTTCCTCCCTCATGGATCCAAATATTTAACCGTACACCGAATCTGATTGTTTTTTAATCAGTTTATTGATGCACAGGTGGGAAAGCGGTTCCATACTATCCAATGGCAATTTTGTATTGCATTTTGCACACCGCTTCCTGGGAGTGGGCTTAGAATCTCTGGTAGGCTTAGCCTGCAGAAATTCAAAAATGTAGGGGCTTAATGGTGGAGAGGCTCAAACACTCCTTCCACCAAAGTGAATCACACAGTGAACACACTGCCGCCACTTGTAGTGCCCCAGCTTGCTAGGCCATCACTGTGCAGCTTGCTGTTCCCCTAAGACACACACACACACACCGGTCACTCCCTGGTGCCTACCTGTGTCCCGCTGGTGCCTGCATCCCTGGGAGCTGGGGCAGATGGGATCTCATCCTCTTCCTGCATCCATGTACAGTATCTCACAAAAGTGAAGTACACCCCTCACATTTTTGTAAATATTTTATTATATCTTCTCTTGGTACAACACTGAAGAAATTACACTTTGCTACTGTAAAGTAGTGAGTGAACAGCTTGTATAATAGTGTACATTTGCTGTCCCCTCAAAAGAACTCAACACACAGCCATTAATGTCTAAACCGCTGGCAACAAAAGTGAGTACACCGCTAAGTGAAAATGTCCAAATTGGGCCGAATTAGCCATTTTCCCTCTCCAGTGTCATGTGACTCGTTAGTGTTACAAGATCTCAGGTGTGAATGGGGAGCAGGTGTGTTAAATTAGGTGTGATCACTCTCACTCTGTCATACTGGTCACTGGAAGTTCAACATGGCACCTCATGGCAAAGAACTCTGAGGATCTGAAAAAAGGGATTTTATTAAAAAAACTTACCATAAAATCCTTTTCTCTTACGTTCACTGACAGACGCAGCCCTTCATTAGACAAGTGGGGTTTATGCTCATCCTACTAGGAGTAGACTAGGCAAAAAAAGCAAAAGGATAGGCTGGCCCCTACTGGTCATACTGTCTCACTCTCACTAGTGTGGATTAAATTGTGTGGACGAGGGGTAAGTGTGGACTCTAGAACATTGTGATTGCTCAGTGTACTGTGACCTCTCCCTTTTACCGATTAAGCCGGGTTAAACCTGTAAAAGTGAATCGCCACATGAGTGAAAACAACGGTCGCCAAATCTGTAATTACCGACACACAACTCAAGAAAACTCCCCTGTCGTTTACATGTGATAATATGTTCGACAAGTGAGTGATGAAATGTCATCGTTTCACATTAAAGAAGTCACAACATGGTTCTCTTCTATATTATTTTATAAATGTTTTTACACTCCCCACATGA
>BLSH010146358.1:179668-191067 GCA_018402905.1 Glandirana rugosa
GGGACCGCGGCTCTGATCCAGCGGGAAACTGTAGCTGACGAGCCAGCCAAGCCTTTGCGCGGACCTTCCGTCAGCACAAACACAGCAGACTTCCGAAAGGAAGCTGTAGCCACCAAATACACCCGCAAAGCTCTCAAAATCCAAAGAGTGTAGATCAAATTCCTTGGAATGCGATGGGTGTGGGCACAATGAGGGAAGAACAATATCCTCATTCATGTGAAAATAAGAGACCACCTACAGTAGAAACGAAGGGGAAAGTCGCAAGACCACCTTGTCCTAATGACAGACCAAGTAAGGAGATTTGCAGGACAACGCCGTCAACTCAGACACCCGCCTAGCGGATGTAACAGCCACTAAAAAAGCCACTTTCTGCGACAGCAATTGTAAGGGAATATCCCTGATCTTCTCATATGGTGGCTTCTGCAGTACAGAAAGCACCAGATTTGAATCCCACGGCGCCAGGGACGACCGTATCTGAGAAGCCACATGTCGTACACCCTGTACAAATGTACGGATCAACGAATGTGACGCTAAAGGACGTTGAAAGAATCGCCAGAGCCGAAATCTGACCCTTGAGAGTACACAATGCCAACTTTTTATCCAGGCCCCGCTGCAAAAAAGCCAGCACCCTGGACACCACGTAAGAGCGAGGGTTCCAACCCTCCGCCTCACACCAGGCGATATAGGCCTTCCAGGTCCGACGATAAATCTTGCGCGAAGTACACTTGCGCGCCTTAAGCATGGTAGGGATCAGGGAGTCTGAGACACCCCTATCCCTCAACACCTGGGACTCAATAGCCAAGCAGTCAAAACCAGCGAGGGTAAAGCAGGGTGCAGGATGGGTCCCTGTGGCAGTAGGTCTTCTCGTAGCAGAAGACGCCAGGGAACATCTGTTACCATCCGCACCGCGTCGGCATACCAAGTGCACTGAGGCCAATCCGGAGCTACCAGGATTGTTGGAATCCCTTCCTCTGCTATTCTGCGCAGTCACCGCAGAAGAAGCTTGATCTGAGGAAAGGCGTGCAGGAGCCGATACTGACTCCAATTTGCTACTAATGCGTCCGTGGCGACTGCCAACAGGACTCTTGTTCTGCACACAAAGGTCTGCACCTTGTGACTGAACCTGGACAACCTGAGGTCCATGTCTGGCGTGCCCCACTTGTGGCAAATCTGGCGGAACACCTCTGGATGTAGGGACCATTCCCCCTGATCCAGTGTCTGGCAACTGAGAAAGCCCGTCTGCCAGATTTCTACTCCCGCAATGTAAATGGCGGAGATTGCCGAGATGCCCATCTCAGAATGAGAGCCACTTCCGCAGCTGCTGCCGAGCTCCTTGTTCCGCCCTGATGGTTCACATACGCCACTGCTGTGGCATTGTCCGACTGAATCAGAATAGGGAGGCCGCGCATCCTTCCCGACCAGTGGAAAAGACAGCCTGATCGCCCTCAGCTCCAACACACTTATTGGAAGGCGAGATCCCTGCGCCGACCAGCGTCCCTGAGCAGACAACTGCCCCAGGACCCCTCCCCAGCCCGAAAGGCTGGCATCCATCGTTACTATCGACCAGTTCAGGGGGAGGAAAGACTTCCCCAGCTTTTGGGCCGGGGCCCTAAGCCACCAAGTCAACGATCCTCTGGTCTGGTCATCCAACCTGATCAGCCTGTCCAGGGACAGCGGTGACTTGTCCCATCGTGATAGAATTGCTCGCTGTAGAAGCCGAGTGTGACTCTGGGCGTAAAGTATTGCCTCGAAGGCTGAAACCATGAGCCCCAACACCCGTATACAGAACCGTAAGGAGGGCCACTGACAACATTTGAATAGAAACCGCGGAACCCTTCCAGCGGAGGTACCGGCACAATTACCCCTTGTTCGGAGAGCTTCCGAACAGCCTCCAGGAGAGCCTCCCGATGAACCAGAGGGAGTCTTAAGTAAGTTCGATGGGAAGAACCTGTCTGGGGTTAGAGTGCTAAACTCTATCCTGCACCCGGAGGACACCACTTCCTGCACCCACTGGTCGGAAATGCGCGTAGTCCACCTGTCTGCGAACCCCAGAAGTCGGCAACCCATCATGCGGAGGATGACTTGTCCTCGGCCTTTTCGTTCTCACGCTGCCAGGGTCATTCACCGAACCCCGAGGCATACTTGCCGGGCCTTGAGCCCTTGCCCGCTGCACCGGGCGCACAAAAAAAAAAAACTTCTAACCCGAAGAAGCAGGACCCTGCTTACGGCGGAACTCCCGCCGCTTGGGCTCCGGGAAAAAGGTACTCTTCCCTCCAGTGAAATCCTTAATGATTTCATCCAGTTCCCTGAGAAGGGAGATCCGCGAGACACTTCTTAGAGGCATGGTCACCTGACCAGGAGCGTACCGTCTGACAGGGACTGCGAAACAGACACTTTAGAGAACATGGGAAGCAGGTTCAAAGCTGCATCACACAGGCATCTCGAAGCCCCTCTTATCAGGAGCTCTGCTCACTGTGGCGCCTCAGGTGAGTTCCCACAGCTCAACTCGCAGTGCAACTCAGTCGCACACTCTGTAATTGTGGAGCCTTAGCTGACGCCAGAGCCGGTCTCATGACTGACCCGGCCAACAAGGACAGTGCCTTGGACAGCGCCTCTGTCCGTCTATCGGCCGGATCCTTAAAAGAAGGAGACCCCTCCAAGGGGATGGTCATCGCCTTATTCAGGCGAGCCACCGGAGGGTCCACTGCGGGGGATGCCCACTTCTTCACAAAGCTATCCTCAAAAAGGGGAGGCGTACAGCGAAACGTTTGGCAGGGAGAAGGAATTCTGCGGACGCTGCCATTCCTTAACCACTTCACCTCCGGAAGAATTCCCCAGTTTAGGACCAGAGCACTTTTTGTGATTCGGCACTGCATCGCTTTATCTGACAATTGCGCGGTCGTGTGATGTTGTACCCAAACAAAATTTGCGTCCTTTTTTTCCCACAAATAGAGCTTTCTTTTGGTGATATTTGATCACCTCTGCGTCATTTCTGATCACCGCTATAAACAAAAGAAGAGCGACCATTTTGCAAAAAAACCCAAATTTCTTACTTTTTGCTAAAATTCAAATCCAAAAAAAAAAAAAAAAAAAAAATATAAAAAGACATTTTTTTTCACCGGTTTTGGCTGATTTATATTCTTCCTCATATTTGTGATAAAAAAAAAAAAAAAAAAAACCCAAATCGGCGATTATTGATTGGTTTGCGCAAAAATGGCCGCGCTTACTGATGGTGAGAATTCATTTCGGGGTTTTTTTTTAATTTTTTTTAATTTTAACTAGTAATGGCGGCGATCTGCGATTTTTAGCGGTACTGCGATATTGCAGCGGACATTTTTGACACTTTTTTGGGACCAATGACATTTATTCAGCGATCAGAAATTTAAATGTCCACTGATTACTATATAAATGTCATTGGCAGTGAAGGGGTTAACCTGCAGGGGGAGATCTAGGGGTTGACTGTGTTCCCTGGGTGTGTTCTTACTGTGGGGGGGTTGGGCTACTATGGGCATGAGAGATCTAACTGATCCCAGTGACAGGGATCAGTAGATCTCCCATGCCCGCACTGTCAGAATGGGGAACCGCCGTGTTTACATCGACGGTTCCCCGTTCTTTGCCTGTGGCCACTCATCGTGGCTCGCTGGCGGACATCGGGTCCGCCCGAGCCGCGGGCACACTCCTCAGGAGTGCGGCGAGCGCGCGGCACCCCCTAGCGGCCATTCGCAGATCGCCGTCTTTTTACGCTGATTCGCTGCCAGCGTCCACACTGCCACCGTAAATATGCGGTAGGCAGTGTGATACTGGTTATATACCAGCTGGTCAAAAAAAAAAAAAAACTGATCCTAAGGGTAAGCCCTAGGAGACCTAGGTGGATTAAGAGACCCACAAACGTATGCGGACTCCTGCGACTCCCCATCTTGGTCCAGTCGCAAGGACACACAAATATTGGCGATTAGGGCGGCCACCAGCGCCTTTTCACGCTACCGAGGCCCCCTGATCCTCTTCGCCATCCGAGGACACCAGCTCGCCCTCTGAAAGCTCTACGGGGGTCCCCGTGACCACAGAGGCCACCTCCGGTTCAGAATCGTCCCCCGATGAAGGCGGGGGGGGGGGGGACATCTTTTAGGGGCCCCCTTAGCCCGGTCCGGGACCATCTGGGGAAAAAATTCCCCAATACTGCTCTTAACTGGTCCAGGGATACCAGTGTTCCCAGCGCAGGTTGCGCTTCCACCGGCTCCAGCTTGGAAGGACCTGCAGGTTCAGCCACCATTGCGCCACCGGACCCTGACAGACAGAAAAAAAACTCTGGCACCCCCACAATGTGACCACCACCGCTACCCCACAGAACACCCAGGCAAGGCCCAGGTGGACTGCACCCACCGCTACCAGCACTCCAGGGAGAACACAGCTATACTTGCTGTTTGATGCCTCAAGAGCTGTTTCCCAGTAGGAATCTTCCATATGACCGCCAGTCAGAGGCGCTGCCTGTGCCATCCACGCTCCAGAGTGAAAGAGGAAGTGTCTGCAGAGAAAGCACATTTTTTCTCCTTCCAGGCATATCCCAAAATGGCTGCCGGGCTGACACAAGAAGGCCCAAGCCTGATTATACAGGGCGCGACTACGTCAAAATGGCCGGTTGACACTAGAGGCCAAAATCCACAGCAAAATGGCCGCAGCTACAGTAAAATGGCGGCAATCCGCCGCAAAATGGCGGCGGATCACCGTATGGCGGTTTTAAACAGCGTAGGGTGCGGTGCGAGGGGGGTGATAGGAGGGGGGTGAGGACACACAGGGGAGGCCCCAAAATAGACCCTCCACCAGCCGGCTATCCGCAAAAATTTTTCCCAATTGCCCCCCTCCACGCCCCTAGGGGGGGTCACTCACCATTCCGACGGGCATAGCGGGTAGCCACCCGGATGCAGACCTTCCTCCCACTGTGGAGAGGGATGCTGCAGGCCAAGGCCTCTAGACAGGAACCGAGTCTGGTCACTGGGTGCAAGTGGGGATCATCCACTGGCCGCCCGCATGAAATGGGCACGAGGCGGCGAACCCCGCCAAGGCTAAGAGTAGCTCGCATCCGTCGGCCGTGCTGGGGAAAGTTCAGGATTTTTAGATATCCTCTATGCCCCAGCCGGCTTCTTGATAGCAGTCCATCAGATAGATCTTGAGAAAAATAAAAAAGCGGTAGCAAAAAAAAGGTGAACTGCAGGTCCCATAAGGGAGCCAGGTCTAACTCCTTGCACTAGGCAAATAAAACTGATATGCTTTGTACAGCAGGGGGATTATATGCTGAAGTGAGGACGGCCCCCTGGGAGGGGCCAGCCTATCCTTTTGCTTTTTTTGCCTAGTCTACTCCTAGTAGGATGTGCATAAACCCCACTTGTCTAATGAAGGGCTGCATCTGTCAGTGAACGTAAGAGAAAAAAGAATTGTTGCTTTACACAAAGATGGCCTAGGCTATAAGAAGATTGCCAAGACCTTGAAACTGAGCTGCAACACGGTAGCCAAGACCATACAGCGGTTTAACAGGACAGGTTCCATTCAGAACAGGCCTCGCCACGGTCAACCAAAGAAGTTCAGTGCACGTGTTAAGCATCATATCAAGAGGTTGTCTTTGGGAAACAGACATACGAGTGCTGCCAGCATTGCTGCAGAGGTTGAAAGGGTGGGGGGATCAGCCTGTCAGTGCTCAAAACATATGCCGCACACTGCATCAAATTGCACTGCATGGCTGTCGTCCCAGAAGGAAGCCTCTTCTAAAGATGATGCACAAGAAAGCCTGCAGACAGTTTGCAAAAGACAAGCAGACTAAGGACATGGATTACTGGAAGGTTACCAGCCCTTGGGAGATGGAGCCCTCAGGTACTTTGGCAACATGTCTCCTCCGGCCGGAGGAAACACTAAAACTGACCAGGGACCTGAGGGTCCGCCTTTTAAAGACAATATGGCAAAGTGTTTTCTATTCCTGGGAGGAGGGACCCATCTCTCAAGGGCTGACCCAGAAGGCGACTGGGGGGAAAAGATTTTGCTCGCTGTGGAAACCGCAACTTGGCACTGAATGCCATTATTAATTTTATGATCTACCGAAACCCCCAGATCCTTCTCCACTATGGATTCCCCCAGTTGTACTCCCCCTTGTTTGTATGATGTATGCATATTCTTAGCCCCCCAAGTGCATAACTTTACATTTATCTACATTAAACCACATTTGCCACATAGCCGCCCAATTAAACAGTGTATTGAGGTCTGCTTGTAAGTTGGAGACATCCTGTAAGGACGTTATTCCATTGCATGGCTTGGTGTCATCTGCAAACACTGAAATAGTACTTTTAATCCAAGACCCTATATCATTTATAAATATATTGAAAAGTAAGAGCCCCAACACTGAACCTTGGGGTACACCACCGACAACTCTAGCCCATTCAGAGTAAGAATCGTTAACCACTATTCTCTGAAATATGTCTTTTAGCCAGTTTTCTATCCATTTACAAACTGATCTTTCCAAGCCTGTATACTTTACCTTACACATTAGCCTTTTGTGGGGAACTGTTAGGAAAGGATTGGCCTGGTGAAACCAGGCCCTTTTTCTGGACTTTTTGCCGTTTTTTTGCTGTCCACGTGCGCGCGACCATGGCGGGAACGGCCTTATTTAAGCTTCCTGCACCTGTCAGCAAGTGCTGTCCGGTCTACAGCGTCTGAGTACCTGTGAGCTTCAGCTCTCCTGCCTGTAACCTGCTTCCTGTGTTGTTCCTGTTCCTGTGTACCGACCCGGCTTGCCCTGACCTGCTACACCTACCTGCCTGCACCGACCCCGGCTATCCACGACCATCCGTTTGCCTGACCCTTCTGTACCTTTGCTGCCAGCCTGTTAACGAACCCTGCTTGGACTTCACCACTCTCTGCCTCAACCCCTTGTACCTTGCCTGCCTGCCTGCCAGTTGCCGACCCAGCCTAAACGACCATTCTTCTGACTTGCACAACCATCTGGAGCCTCACATCACCACCATCAGTGACCATCCGGCCATCTCGCACTCACGGGTCCTGTCTGCTCTACCAGGGACCCCTGAATCGAGTGCGCAAGAGTGGTTGTTCCCTGCACACGCCAGACTCCACCAGTAAAGTGACAGTAACGGACAGCCATGTCCGAGTCTGCGCAGGGAACACCCTTTGCTATGGAGGAACTGTGCATCCATTTGGCCGGCCTCACACTCAGCTGGCTACAACTGCCTGGAGGAGCAAGTGCGTGAGCTCTCTGCTCCCCCCGCACCTGGAGGAGCTGCAGCAGCCCGCACCATCGTGGCTCTGCCATCTGTGCCCAAGGTCCCCCTTCTGGACAGATTTTCAGGGGATGGGAGGAAGTTCAGAGCCTTCTGCAGCTCCTGCGAGCTGTACTTCAGTCTCCAGCCCCGCACCTTCTCCCTGGAGGCCACTAAAGTGGGACTGGTGGTCTCCCTGCTACAGGGGGAACCGCAGACCTGGGCTCACCCCCTCTGGGAGCAGAGAGCGCCCGAAGTAGCTACCCTGGATGCCTTCTTTCATGCCATGGCCAAGTTATATCAGGATCCCCACCTTGCAGCCACGGCTGAGACCACCCTGCACGCCCTGCAGCAGGGCCGACGTCGTAGCAGAGTTCCGGCGTTGGGAGTGCAGACACAGCGTGGGACGCCGCCGCACTCTGCTACCAATTTCGCCTGGGACTGGGGCTAAAAGTGCCCGCGACCCTGGACGCCCTCATTAACCTGGCGATCCAAATTGATCGAAGACTCCGGGAACACCGGGCTGAGCAAATCACGGGAGCTTCCCCCACTCTTCGCCCGACATGGATGATGCCCCGGGTTCCCAGTCATACGGCTCCCGCACCTACCTCTTCCACACCTGCTGACCCTTCTGAGCTAATGCAGATCGGACTTCTGCGGCCGTCTCTCACCCAAGAAGAGAGACAATGACGCCGGGCTCTGAGTTTATGTCTGTACTGTGGGGAACCCGGACATATGGTACGGACCTGCCCTGCCAAAGCCGGTAAGTGGCCTCATTGGGCTAACCTGAAGACGACCGCTGTCAACGGTATTGTGTCTCATTTGACTCTCCTTCTCTTTGCAGTTGCCCGGAGGGAGCATCCAGGTGCCGGCGATTATTGACTCCGGGGCGTGTAGCGGCTTCGTGGATCAGGCTTTCGCCCGGATACACCAAATGCCCCTGCGCCCCAAGGCACATAAAATGACTGTCCGCCTGGCCGATGGGACGGCTATTAAATCTGGCATTGTAACCACGGAAACCCAACCTATACCTGTGTCCACAGCTGAGGGGCACCAAGAGCTGCTCATCCTTGATGTCATCTGCTCACCTTTGTTCCCCATCATCTTGGGGCTTCTGTGGCTCCGGCGCATAGCCCTGTCATAGACTGGTCCTCTGGACATATTCTGTTTCCTTCTGCTTACTGTGGCCAACACTGCCTGCTCCCGTTCCGGGATGTAGGTCCCTCACTCCTCAGCTTGGACTCTGAGCCTGACCAGGAAACCCGCCAAGCAGTCCCTTCAGTTTACCACGAGTTCCTGGGCGTGTTCAGTAAGAAGGGGGCAGATCAACTACCACCACACAGGTCTTACGACTGTCCTATCGAGTTACTTCCAGGAACAGAGGTTCCCTTTGGCCGCATCTACCCACTGTCAGAGCTTGAACTATCGGCCCTCAAGGCCTATTTAGATGATAATCAGGGGTTCATCCGTTCATCCACATCCCCTGCTGGGGCGGGTATCTTTTACGTTGAGAGGGATCATACCCTCTGTCCTTGCATAGACTATAGGGACTTGAACCGAATCACGATTAAAAACCGGTACCCTCTTCCACTGGTGCCAGAACTCTTCCAGAGGCTCGGGTCGGCCACCGTATTCTCTAAGTTGGACCTCCGGGGGGCTTACAATCTGATCCGCATCCGAGAGGGCGACGAATGGAAGACAGCATTCCGGACTCGTTTTGGCCATTACGAGTATCTCATCATGCCCTTTGGCCTCTAACACCCCGCTACTTTCCAGCACTTGGTCAATGATGTCTTCTCAGATTACCTGGACCGTTTTGTCATCATCTACCTCGATGACATTTTAATCTTTTCTGCTACCCTGGAAGAGCACTGCCAGCATGTCCGTTGTGTCCTCAGCCGGCTGCGGCAGCACAGGCTGTACTCCAAGGCAGAAAAGTGCGCCTTTGAGCGTTCCCAGATTCCGTTCCTTGGACTGATCCTGTCAGTTACTGGAGTCACGATGGACCCTCAAAAAGTTACTGCCATCCTAGACTGGCCAGCACCCGTGGATAAAAAAGGGGTCCAACGCTTTGTGGGGTTCTCCAACTTTTACAGAAGGTTCATCAGGGGATTCTCAGCTATCATCGCCCCATCACGCAGCTTACTTAACAGTGTCAGCGGTTTCAGTGGTCGCCCGCCGCTCAAAAGGCCTTCCAAACGCTAAAGGAACCCTTTACAACAGCGCTCATCCTTAAGCATCCAGACGCCACTCTGCCCTATGTCCTGGAAGTGGACGCCTCCGAAACAGCGGTAGGAGCGGTCCTCTCCCAAAGGCAGGGAACAAAGGCACTCCTTCACCCCGTGGACTTCTTCTGGGGTAAACTGTCTGCCCCAGGGAAGAACATTGATGTGGGGGATAGGGAGTTGCTGGCTATAAAGGCTGCTCTGCACCCCATCCTGACCTATACAGATCATAAGAATCTGGAATATGTCCGAACGGCCAAAAGACTTAAGCCCCGCCAAGCCCGTTGGGCGCTTTTATTTTTCAGATTCCAGTTTCACTTGACTTACAGGCCCGGGGCGAAGAATACGAAACCGGATGCTCTCTCCCACATGTTCTCCGAACCCAGAGCATCCGCCTCTCCAGATACTATCCTGCACCCCCGGAACTTCCTGCTCACACAGGATGATCTTCTCTCCCAGATACGGAGAGCCTCAACCTACTCTGCTGAAGCACCTAGCCCAGGACTGACCTGGAAGGATGGCCTCTGGTGGCACAAGAACCAAATGGTCGTGCCCAAGGAACTCCGCTTGGTCGTCTTAAAGCTCTGCCACGACCACAAGTTAGCCGGGCACTTCGGCTCAAAAAAGACCACAGAACTGGTACTGTGCTCTTTTTGGTGGCCAGTACTCACCGAGGACTGTCAGGCCTACGTCCGTTCCTGTCTTACATGTGCCAGGATTAAGACTGCCTATCCCCGAACGACCTTGGTCCAAAATTACGATGGACTTTATAGTGGAGCTGCCCCCAGCCAACGGATATACCACAATCTTCGTGGTTGTGGATCGCCTAACAAAAATGGGCCACTTCCTCCCGATGAAGGGCACCCCCACTGCAAAGGAGACCTCGGAAATCTTTGTCAGAGAAGTCATCCGGCTGCACGGACTCCCAGACAACATAGTGTCCGATCGAGGTGTACAGTTTACCTCGCGCTTCTGGAGAGCTCTCTGTTCCGCCCTGGAGATCGATCTCTCGTTCTCAGCGGCATACCACCCACAAACCAACGGCCAGACGAAACAAACTAATCAAACTCTGGAGCAATATCTCCGCTGCTTCTCTTCCTATTCCCAGAACGTTTGGGGCACATTACTCCCCTTGGCGGAGTTCGCTTACAACAATTCTGTACACTCGTCCACAAAGCAGTCTCTCTTCTGCGCCAACTATGGCTTCCACCCTACAGGGCTCCCCAGCTTAGCTGGTGAAACCACGGTGTACAGGAATCCGCCCAGTTCTTACAGTCCAACTGGAAGCTGCTGCAAGAAACACTGGACAGGACGCAACTGGCCTGCCCATCCAAGAAGCTGGGCCCACGATTTATTGGGCCTTTCCCTGTCAAGCGGAAGATTAACCAGGTGTCTTACGAGTTGGAACTCCCACAGTCTCTGAAGATACATCCAGTGTTCTATGTGTCTCTACTGAAGCCGGTGATCCCGGACCCCTTCCCCAATAGAGCTGGCGCTCCCCCTGCTCCTGTCTTGATCGATGGAGAAGAGGAGTTTGAGGTCAAGTCCGTACTCGACTGTAGGAAAAGTGGCGTTGTGGTTCAGTACCTTGTAAAATGGCAGGGCTACGGTCTGGAAGAGAGCTCTTGGGAGCCTGAAACCAACTTTCATGCCGATGACTGCATTCAAACTTGCCAGGGTAACAACCCGGCCAAGCTGGGCATCCGGAGGCTGCCCCTTGGGGGGGGGCAGTTTTAGGAAAGGAATTTAGCTAGGCCCTTTTGCCGTTCACGCACGCCCGCTCCTGTGGACGCGCGCTGGAAACGGCCCTATTTAAGCTTCCTGCACCTGTCAGCAAGTGCTGTCCGTTCTACAGCGTCTGAGTACCTGTGAGCTTCAGCTCTCCTGCCTGTAACCTGCTTCCTGTGTTGTTCCTGTT
>BLSH010146358.1:203371-227615 GCA_018402905.1 Glandirana rugosa
AAAAAAAAAAAAAAAAAAAAAAAGACATTTTTGAAAAAAAAAAAGAAAAAAAAAATATTTTTTAATTTTTGCTATAATACATATCCAAAAAAAAATGCATTCATCAGTTTTGGCCGATATATATTCTCCCTCATATTTGTGGTAAAATAAATTGCGATCGGTGTTGATTGATTGCTGTGTTTACAAACCATGAGAATTCAGTTATGGCATTTACCATATCATTTTTTTTTTTACTAGTAATGGCGGCGATCTGTAATTTATATCGGGACTGTGATATTGCAGCGGACATGTCGGACATTTTTGACACTTTTTTGGGACCAATGACATTTATACAGCAATCAGAAATTTAACTATCCACCGATTACTGTATTAATGTCATTGGCAGTGAAGGGGTTAACTGTGTTCCCTAGGTGTGTTCTAACTGTGAGGGGGGCAGAGCTGCCAGGGGCATAAGAGATCTAACTGATCCCAGTGACCGGGATCAGTAGATCTCTTACATGCCGCGCGACAGAGCGGGCAACCGCCGTGTTTACATCGGCGGTTCTCCGTTTTCCTTCTCTGCCAGGCAATCGCGGGTAGCCGGCGGACATGGATTCTGCCAGACCCGCAGCCATACTGCTGGAGAGTGCGGCGGGCACGAGAGCGCGACGGTGCAATCCCATCCGCTAGCTGCGCACAAGCGAGCCGCCGTTTATAGACGGCGATTAGAAGGATTGTGCCACTCTGCAGCCGTAAATGTATGCGACCCAGTCCGGAACCGGTTAAATACCACAAAAAGAAAGATCGATCTCAAAAAAATAATAATTTCATATGGGTAAAGTGTTGCATGACCGTCCGTGCAATCGTCATTCATAATGCGACAGCACTGAAAGCTGAAAACTGGACTGGGCAGGAAGTGGGTTAAAGTGCCGGTATTGAAGTGGTTAAAGTGGTTGTCAACCTGTGACAACCACTTTAAACTACAGGTAAGCCTATAATAAGGTTTCTCCACTGACACTGTGCCGTGACTGGCGGCTCCCACGCGCATACGCGGGAGTGACGTCACGCGACTGGCCAGTCACAGCACCGGAGTCGCAGCCCCGGAAGGAAGAGGGGCAGAAGATGGATGCAGCCAGCGCAGGAGACAGCGCTGGACTCGTTCGCAGGTAAGTGGCACAAATGGGTTACTATGCGCTGCATAGTAACCCATTATGCTTCTAATTTACAGGTGTATATAGAGGAAGTAAACCCCATCTGGGTTTACTTCCTCTTTAGGGGCACATGCAGATACATATCTAGTGCCATTATAAACAGTGGGAGCATATTTCTGATTAAAGAAGCCTTTCCATTTTTAATTTCCTGTGTGACAATTTTTATCAAAAATTTCAGATCTAGGATTAACCATTATTTTTTAGTGGGCTTCTTTCCCAGGAATACAGAAGTAGAAACCCTACTGTTCTTATGAGTGAAACGTTTGTGATTGTGTTTTCTACCAGCTCCATCAGAGCTTCTGTTACAGCGGATGCTTTCTCGCAATCTAGGAAAACCGTGATCACACAGAACACTACGGGGGGAGAAAATTGTAACTTGATTATCTGTAGGATGAATTTGTACACATCCAATGCCACTGGAGGAAGAAGGCCCTTATCAAACTCAGACTGGGGGGGTCTATGGCAAAAAATAATGTCGTCTTGGGGTCCTTTCAAACACGCCTTCCGTTTGTCCATTTTTCATCTGTCTGTCGACAGGTGAAAAAACAGATGAATGCATACCTATGGGCAAATGGATGTAAACCAATGACTTCTGTTCAGGTCCATTTTCTCAAAAAGGAACAAGTCTTCCTTTTTGTTCCATTTAAAGCGGCGTTCCACCCTAAAGTGGAAGTTACGCTTTTTTTTTTCTCACTTAAACTTTTACTTTTCAAAGGAATTCAGGTACAAGTGAAAGCAATAAAACTGGTGTAAATACAAATTACAATGCATAAAACACGTTATATGATGCGAAGCATCGCTTAAGTATTGAGTAAGTTACAGGTGCACAAAAAGGTAGGGTTATAAGACATTAGGGCATGTGTAGAAGTTAGTGAGGGGTCAGAGCCCACTGCCCAGGAAGGTCTGGGCCGTGCACCCGGATCCCTCGGAACAGACAGGTGTATTCGTCAAGGTGTATTCGTCAAATTAAATGATACATTCCGAGACCAATATATTCGAATTCAAAGTGCTATATAGCGCCTAGTAGTTTGTTTCTTATGGTGGTAGAGTGCACTTCGGATGCTTTAGCCATAGGTTCCAGCTCTTTTGGAAAAAGGGGACTTGTAGATTAGCTTTAGCAAACATGTATTCCATGAGGCTTTGATTGTTTATAGAAGAGAGGATGTCCAGAGTAGAGGGGGGTTCCAAGGTTTTCCATTTCCTTGCTATTGAAAGTCCGGTGGCAATGAGCGTGTGTGTCATTACTGCATGAGTAGATGAGGGCAATAAGTCTAGATCCAATCCAAGTAAGATCAGTTGTAGAGAGGTTTATAGGCCTGTTGAGCATGTCTGATAGTAATTTTGTGATCTCTAGCCATAGAGGGCGCAGCTTAGGGCATGACCACCAGATGTGTAAAGCTGACCCTACTTGCCCGCAACCTCTCCAGCAGTTGGGTTCAAGTGATGTGTAGATCATGGCAAGTTTCGTTGGCGTTAAGTACCAATTATGAAATATTTTTTGTACACCTTCCCAGTGGGTAAGACATTTGGAATATTTCAGAGGACGCTTCAGTGCTTGGAGCCACTGCTGCGAGGTGTATGTGCATTGTAGTTGTTTCTCCCACTTAATCATAGTCTCGGATTTGTTGGACAGTGGGGGGTTGGTTAGGAGTTTGTAATAGTAAGAAATGCCCTTTTCTTTAGCATTTGAATTGAGGTAGAAGCGCAATGCCTGCCATAAAAGTTGTTTGTTTGACCAAGTAGCTTTATAGTACGGATCGGATTCTAAGGTATTTGAAAAATTCGTTGGTAGTTAGCTGGAACTTTTCCTGCAGTTGTTGGAAGGAGAGGAGATCAGACTCCTCATCTAGGTGGGCTAACGATGTTATTCCCGCTGTATACCAGTTGGGTAGGGATATGTCAGGTAGAATAACTTGTAAGGCTTGTAAAGGTAGTTCTTTGAGTACTCTGTGTGATATTCCCCCTGACGCTTGCAAGATTGCCTGCCATGTTCTGAGTGTGGTATTGACTGTATATAGAAAGTTGTGTTGCTTACAGTTTTGAATTAATAGTGCGGAGAAAGCCATTTTCGGATTAGTTGCTAGGGCAGCTTGCTCTATCTGCAGCCAGAGAAATTTAGTGACTGGTTCCCACCAGCTTTTTGCTTGTTCAAGTAAGTTCGCTTTATAGTAAGCTGCGATATTGGGTGCGCCCATTCCCCCACTTACTGTTGGAGTGTATAAAGTCGTTTTTTTTCACTCTGGGATGTTTACCACTCCAAATATGATACAATCGCTTGTAATTTAGCAATCTGGGAGCATTGAAAGGATATAGGTAAAGTTCGGAAACTATAGAGGATGTGCGGGAAGAGATACATTTTGGAGAGCGAAATGCGTCCAGCCCAATATGCTTGTACAGTCTTTAGTTCTTGAGTAGTTTTTTGTAGTTTGCTTAGTAATTGTGCGAAGTTTAACGTAAGCAACTGGGAAGAAGGTGATGTTAGAGAGATGCCCAGATAAGGAAGTGTTGAGTTCGGAGCCCAGGAAAAGGATGTAATTTTGTTAATGCTCTGTTTAATAGTATTGTTTAGGTTAACTCCAATCATAGCGGACTTTGAATAGTTTATTTTATATAGTGAAGCCTTACTAAACATGTCTAGGGTTTGATGAAGTTGCGGGAGCGAAAGTTGTGGTTCAGTGATGGAGATGATCACGTCATCCGCGTAGAGGCCGATTTTGTGATCATAATTATTGATGGTAATACCACGTATAAGGGGATTAGTACGTATGGATTGGGCCAATGGCTCCAACATGAGTGCGAAGATTAACGGTGAAAGGGGACACCCCTGCCGTGTGCCATTGGATATTATGAAAGGGTCGGAAAAGATACCAGAGTTGAAAACTCTGGCAGTTGCGGCTGAGTACAGAGCCATTATGGCATGCAGCAGTGTGCCCGTAAAGCCAAATTTCAGAAGGACTGCTTTTAAAAGTGTCCAGTCGACCCTATCGAACGCCTTCTCCGCGTCCAAAGAAACAAACAGAGAAGGCATTCGACAGCGCTCAACCCACTGTAGCAGGCTGATATATCTCCTGGTGCCGTCTGACGCTTGCCTGCCTTGCACTTGGTCTGGGTGAACCAAGTGTGGGATGATTGTGGCTATGCGGGATGCTAGAAGTTTAGCATAGTTTCATGTCTGTATTGAGCAGAGAAATTGGCCTGTAATTGGCTGGGTCATCTGTAGGTTTATCTGGTTTGGGTATAGTAGTTATGGTTGCTTCCAGGGCTTCTATCGGGATTGTGCCTGTGGTCAGCGTATGATTTAATGCCTGGCACAGAAATGGGCGTAGAGTGTTCATAAATTGTTTATAGTATTCATTACTGAATCCATCTGGACCTGGAGCTTTATGGAGTGGTAAAGAGGCTATTGCAGTTTTAACTTCTGATTCGGAGAAGGGTTTAGAAATGTTCGCTAATTGCTCATGCGTGAGTGACGGTAATTTCACCGACTCTAAGAAGTGAGAGATATCTTCTGATATGGGAGCTGCACTTTCTCCTGTTGCTGCTATATATTATACAATTTAGTATAACATTGGCTAAAGCGGTTGGCTATGTCTTTAGGATTGGTCAGGCGAGCCTTGTCTTGTGACAGAAGGTATGGGATCTTTGCATTAAGTGTTTTTTAAGTTGCTTTGCTATTATGGTGGGCGTAAAAATTGAGTTGTAGCCTTTTCAAGGCTCTGTTGTAATTGGAGTGTAGGTGTTCGCTCAGGGCTGTCCTTAAATTGTTCAGATCATTTCCTAAAGGGGAGCTTGGTTGTGCTTTATGTGCCTTTTCAAGACTCTGGATTTGGTCTAATAGCTTAAATGTGGTAGCATTACGTATTCTCTTTTCCCGGGCTCGGAACTTGATAAGAAGACCTCTCATGACTGCCTTATGGGCATTCCAGCACATAAATGGGTCAGTAACAGAGCCAGCATTTTGTTGGAAAAATTCTATTATAGCTACTTCAATATGTTACTGGTAGTTTGGGTTCGTCAGGAGGGAAGTATTAAGTCTCCGTTTCCCGGACGGAATGTAGTCCGATGGAAACACTTTGATGGAGACTAGAGCATGGTCGGACCATGTAATGTTGCCAATTGAGGCCTCTTGTACTGATTGGAGCGTCAGTTTGTCTACCAGAAACATATTTATTCTAGAATATGCTTTCTGTGAGTGAGAATAGAAGGTGAAGTCTTTTTCTGTTTCATGCATACACCGCCAGGGATCATACAGATCTTCAGCAGCGAGTAATTTTGATAGTGCATTTGTGTGTTTTCTGTTGGGATTGGAAGAGTCTAAGGTCGCGTCCACAATTTGGTTAAAGTCCCCGCAGAGAATGAGAGGATATTATCGAAAGGGAGTCAATTTTTCCATGACCGTTTGGTGATACTGTGCCTGTTGGGAGTTTGGGGTATATATATTGATCAGGGTCATTAACCGGTCATTGAATTTGGCATGCAGAATAATAAATCTGCCCAGGGGGGTCAATTTCAGTGTGAAGTGGACTAAAGGTCACTGTGGACCATATAGCAATGAGAACACCAGCTTTTTTCTGTGGTGCGTTTGCCATAAAACAATGTGGAAATAGTTTATGACTGCAGGAGGGCAGTTTCAATGCTGTAAAATGTGTTTCTTGGGCGCAGATGTCGTCTGCCTTACTTTTTACCGCCTCTTTCCAGAATAGTTGCCTCTTGAAAGGCGAATTGAGGCCTTTGACATTAAAGAAGTGATGTTAATAGCCATGGCTAAATGTGGCTAGATCAGGATAGGAATTTGTGTGGAGAAGTTAAAGATGTCACCTGCTATTCTGTGTTCCCTGTTGCCAAGCCAGACAGTGTTAAGCTAGAAGGAACAGTAAATATCAATCTTTCTACTGTTTAGATAGAACAAAATGAAAACAACTTAAATCGTTACAATTACACGTCTCAAGAATCTAGAAAAGCAGAGGTGTGTGTAACAAAGTGCTTGGCACTTTTCTATAACCTGAAGGGGTACAACAAGAACCAATACAGAACTGCAATAACCGGTAACTTAAGAAATACAGGTGGATAAAGCATACTCATCTGAGACATTGTTGTTCATCTGGATATGCGTCAAAGTTGCCTGAGAGGAATTAAAGAGTTAATATCATTGTTAATCACGGCCTGAGGATCGATAGGAGGATGGGCGTCCTCGGGAGGCTGATTGGGACCTTTGTTGCTCTGGCTGTAGTGGTGGGGCTGAGATGATGCCCCAGTTCAGCAATCTCTTCATGCCATCTTTGGGTGAAATAATAGTTGTGAGTTGGTTATGATAGGTCACAATCAGTTTTGCTGGGAAACCCCATTTGTAGGGTTTTGGTTTCTGAGAGCTGAGGGAACTGGGCAAATTCCCTGCGGTTTCTGGCTGTTTCAGCCGAGATGTCAGTGTAGAGTGAAATGTTGGCGTATGGCCCCAGCAAAGTCTTATTCGCACGGGCGGCCGACATACGTTTTTCCTTGACTTGGTAGAAGTGTATGCGAGCTAGGACATCTCTGGGCACCGTTTCTAGTAGATAGTTTGGTTTGGCGATTCTGTGGGCTCTGTTGATAGTTAATTTTGACTGTGTTAATTGCGGGATAAGCTTGAGGCACAACTGTTGGAGGTATTGTGCGAGTTCGGCGGTTTCGGGTATACCCCTGAATTTTATGTTGTTCCTCCTAGAGCGATCCTCAAGATCCGCTACTTTGGCTTGCAGGAGGTGGATATCTTCAGCATGTTGTTGGATTTCTTCTGAGGATTCTCGTTGTATAGAAGTCTGGTCCGCAATCTGTTTCTCCAGCGCATCAGTACGGTCTTCCACTTGGTCCATTCTAGTTTGTAACACTGTGATTGATGATCTCAATTCGTTTCTAAGGTCTTTCTGCAAGGAAAGGAGCATCATTTTCAACGTGTGTTCCGATGCCGGTTGGTCGCTAGTAGGGAGATCAGCTAGTGAGTTGTTGGAGCTTTCATTGTCTTGCTCAACGTCCCAGTGTTGTCTTTTGAATAGTGGTACTTTAGACGGGGAGGGTGCTGGAGATTGTGCCGCCCTTTTGCTTCTGTCCGGAGTTGCCGCCTGAGGCATAGGGGCCTGTTGTTCCATGCTGTCCATTTCTTCTGTCAGGGCGCACTGATCTGGCTGTTCTCCTGCTGGTGGTTGTAGTGCATGGGATGTTGCTGAAGTTTGGCTTTTTAGTGAATGCTGCATGGTTCCTTTAACCGAGAAGAAATCTGGTATGCGGCGATGTAATCCTTGGTTGTGGAGTTTAGAGTTGGGCATGCCACGTCACCTCCGCAGTTAGATGCTGTAGCTATCAGTATGCACTACAGCCTAGCGTTCTGATAGTTAGGCCTTCGCCTGGGCCTCAGTTAGTGAGAGACCTAATGACCTCACTGTGTTGCTGGCAGGGCCTCAGGAGCCTTGTGTTTGTATGTCCACCTCTTGGTACTGAAGGCACTGTGTTTAATCCCACAGCTGCTGATATTATTGCCCCACAAGTAGAGAGTGAGCTGGAATCTCCTGCGATGTTCACTGTGATACTGGTGCTGTCACTGAGAGCAACTCGGGATCGCCGGTTCTTTTTTTTTTTGTTCCCAGACAGGGGGGTCAGAGCCCCTTACCGTCAGTCTTTGTTCTCCCCCACCGACTCTCCGTCACCTCAGGCAGCCAGCGACTGCTTGCTACTGATAGGTTTAGTGAAGCAGGCCCCAAAATGGCTGTCACCGCCTCCTTGAGGCAAGGTTATTAAAGGCAATCCTCGTTTTTTTTTTCACCGTGGTTTCAGGGTAGTAAGTGGCCCTACAGGTGCGGGGATGTGCTTGGGTATCTCCGCAGGGGATCAAGCCTCTCGCCAGCCCTCTTGTAGTGCGGGTGGCGGTGGGTTAAAGCTACTCGCTCCGGCTTGTCTGCCGCCTGTGTCACCAGGTCTGCCGTGCCGCTGTGACCATCCGGTCTTGGAGTCTTCCTGGTACCCCAGGTGCTGCAGTGCTCTATTAGGGGCCTTTTAGCTAGGAGTGAACTGTGCTAGGGCCTGGTATTGCTACGTTCCCCTCGGCTGCACTTCAGGAAGAAGCAGGCCTCAAAATGGCGGCTGCCGTCCCTGTGAGACAAGATTAATCAGAGCAATCCGCTTTTTTTTCTCTGTGTAGTCGGAGAATGAGTGGCCCGGTAGTGCGGGTGGATGCTTGGAAGTGTGCCCGGGGGGTGCACGGTCTCACCTTGCCGTCAGAAGCACGGATGCTGAGGGATGGCGGCCCGCTGTTTAGATGGCTCCGCCGCGCGTGTCCCCGGCCGTGGCTCGCGCGTCCGTTCAGGCTCGATCTCCCGCTGTTCTCCCAGGTGTTGTGGGTTCTCAGGGGGTTCTTATTTGTTAGGTTTGAAGTGAATTCCTCTGCTGAGTGTGGTGTAGGTTGAGTTGCTGGTCTCAGGCTGAGCAGAGCTCAGTATTCAGGCATCCATTACAGTCTGCAGCCGCCCATGCCCCCCGGAAGTTACGCTTTAAGGAAAGGACTCCTCACCCCTTACATGCCACATTTGGCAAGGGGGGCATGGGAGCGGGTACCTAGTTTTGACAGGTACCCAGCTCCCACTTCCACTCAGGCCACCTGGGCGACTCAGACGTTCTCTCCCCCTCCCTTCCTGCAATCTTCTGGGACATGTCCCAGGTCCCAGAAGATTACCCTGCCTTTGAGGCGGCGAGCTGTCCCAGCCGGGTGCTCACACTTGTCAGCACCGGGGAGAGGCGAGGGAGAGAACCGAGGCTTCGGCTGGCCGCATCGCTGGACCATGGGTCAGGCAAGTGTGTTTTTTTTTTTTTCAAAAGGAGTTTATTTATATAAAAGTTTTTACATAAACACAACTCAAAAAGTTCAAAAACTCTGGGACTGAATAGACAAGGAATGTAGATAAAATGCAATACTCCTAAATATGGCGTATTTGAGTAAACACGAAAGACTAAAGGCCCTCCAGGCTCCTACCCAGTCAAAGGAATAAGGAGTAGTAGGAGGTGAGAGCGTTTAATACTAAATTATAAAAATTCAGTGCCAAGAACCCCAAATACATCCATACATACACATTCATACCAGCACCACATATATCAAACAACTGCGCCATGTGCCCTGACGTAACCAATGCGACTCTTAAAATAAAATAAATCAAAACAGCCTACATCCCATTCCACACCATATACTATCTGGAAGTAGATTATGATTAATTAATTAAGTTGTGATAACATCACCCCAAAATGCATCAGAAAAATCCAGCCAGGGTTGCCATATTTTGGTAAACTTCTTACGGCACGCCCTACTTTTAAAGATTAACTTAAATTTAGGTAGATCTCCATGAACAATACGGTAGAGAGTTTGAACCGTGGGAGGAGCAGCATCCTTCCAATGTAATAAGATTAGCTTGCGAGCATAAAAATAGGATTTTTTGACTTATCGTAAAATCCTTTTCTCTGAGTTCATTGACAGACAAAGCATTCCATTTTTCTTGACCAGTGGGTTATATCACCCTCTACAGGAGTATGGCTAGGCAGAAAAGAAAAAAGACTTGACAATGCCTATGGGCAGTCCTAGGTGATATACACCCTCTTCCCTGCTATAGGCCTTCAGGTTCGTAACAAGTTTGAATGTAAACAAGTGTGTCATTGGTTGGTAGTTTTGTATTGAGCTCATGTCATGTGACTGTGCCTTGGAGGCTGATTGGCTGATTGTGAAGCCATCAGTCCCTTTTGTTCTCTCTGTTTGATGAGTATAAATAAACACACCAAGCATGGAAAGCAGGACAATCCCTGCGAGCGGCTATGTGAGATGAAGCAATCTGTGTCTGTGTGTGTGTGTCTGTCTGCTTCAACACAGGTCGGTCAAATGCATTATGCAAAAGAGCTGAAAACTGCGCTTATTAGCGCAGGCAAATTATAATGCATACAAGGTATTATAATTGCCCTTACAGATGGCGGGCCAGAATTGTAGGAGCTTACAGAAATTTCCATCACATCAGACCAAAGGGAGGAATCGTTCCGGATCAGGACATCAATGCATACAAGGTATTATAATTGCCCTTATAGCGGGCAATCCACTCCTTGTGTGAGAAGTGGTGCAGGCGGCACATAAGGTCTCTTGGGCAATTTGGGTCAGTAGAGCAGGGGCCCAGCGCCCGGTGTATCCGGTCGAATTCCAGTCGAGCTGGGAGGGTGTTGTCTGGGAGACCACAGAAGATGGCTGCTGTAGTCTCCGCAAGATCCTCAGGTCCCATTGCTTCCGGTAACCCCCTAAGTCGCAGATTGTTTCTTCTGCTCCCATCTTTCATCTCCTCCATAAGAAGTTGCAGGGAGGTAGCAGCGTCTATGTGGGAGTCCTGTAGATGTTCTAGGGAGGCCACTCTCTGCTGTAGCTCTGCCAGAGAGGTCTCTCCCATGGTCAGTCATGAGGACAGGGCCCGCATCTCGCCCCTCATCTCCTGGACATCTTTCCGGTGTTGAGCCTCCAGGCGGCCAATAAGGGATTCAATGTCCACTTTAGTCGGGAGTGCTTTAAGAAGTGTCCATACTTCAGTTTCCATCCCAGCAATAGGTATGCGGGGTGGAGAACTCCGGGATCTGGACTGCAAGACAGCAGGGGTATCAGAGTAGGGGTCTGATGCTGTGGCTGTCGCAGGGGAGGCAGGCTGGTTGTGTATGTCCGGAGGGGCTCAGATGTCTCTCCTCGTGGCTCCATCTTGGAAGCTGGTGATGATGGCTGGGAGCATGAGAAATAGTGTGCTATTTCTCCGTTATTTTTGTTAGATTTGACTGCCTCAGTGCTTCCCTTCGCCTTGCCCTTCCTGGCCAAGTGCATGCCTTAAGATTAGGGGTGTGATGGAGCTAGATAGGCCGAGTTAGTCGGGCGAGGTCCGGGAGCTCAAGAGCAGTGCGTCCTTACTCAGCCATTTCCAGGCCACGCCCCCGCTGTTAAGGACCTACAGCCTTACTCTGTTGTGGACAACACCAGGTTTCGCTACCTATTGAAGACGATAGAGCCGCGTTACAAGATCCCGTCACGTAGTCACAGAAAACGTTATGCCAGCCCTCTACCACGAAACGAAAGCACAGGTAATTGTGCCAATGAGCCAAGCAAGTCGAGTCGCAATAACGTGTGATTCCTGGACTTCAGTCACGACGGAGTCTTATGTCACAATAACAGCACATTACGTTAGTAAGGACTGGCAACTCAGACACCCGCCTGGCGGATGTGATGGCCAACAAGAAAGCCACCTTCTGAGACAGCAATTGTAAGGGAATATCCCTGATCTTCTCATAAGGCGGTTTCTGCAGCACAGAAAGCACCAAATTCAAGTCCCACTGCGCCAAAGGCGACTGCACCTGAGGAGCCACATGGCGCACACCTTGTACAAATGTACGAATCAACTAATGTGACGCCAAAGGCCGTTGAAACAGAATCGCCAGAGCCGAAATCTGACCCTTGAGAGTACTCAATGCCAATTTTTTATCCAGGCCCTGCTGCAAAAAAGCCAGGACCCTGGACACAACGTAATGCCGAGGGTTCCAACCCCCCGCCTCACACCAGGCAATATAGGCCTTCCAGGTGCGATGATAAATCTTGCGCGAAGTACACTTGCGTGCTTTAAGTATGGTAGGGATCACGGAGTCAGCGACACCCCTATCCCTCAACACCTGGGACTCAATAGCCAAGCCGTCAAAGCCAGCAAGGGTAAAGCAGGGTGCAAGATGGGTCCCTGAGACAACAGATCTTCGCGCAGCGGAAGACGCCAGGGAACATCTACCACCATTCGCTCCACGTTGGCGTACCAAAGACCCTGAGGCCAATCCGGAGCCACCAGGATTGTCGGAATCCCCTCCGCTTCCACTCTGCGCAGTAGCCGCGGCAGAAGCTTGACGGGAGGAAAAGCGTACAGGAGTCGATACCGACTCCAAGGTGCTACCAGCGCGTCCGTGGCGGCCGCCAGCAGGTCTCTTGTCCTGCACACAAAGGTCTTCACCTTGTGATTGAACCGAGACGCCATGAGGTCCACGTCTGGTGTGGCAAATCTGGCGGAACACCTCTGGATGTAGGGACCATTCCCCCTGATGCAGCGTCTGGCGGCTGAGAAAGTCCGCCTGCCAATTCTCTACGCCCAGAATGTAAATAGCAGATTGCCGGCACATGAAGTTCTGCCCATCGCAGGATGAGAGCCGCTTCCGCAGCCAAGCTCCTCGTTCCGCCCTGATGGTTCACATACGCCACCGCCGTGGCGTTGTTCGACTGAACCCGAACCGGGAAGCCGCGCAACCTTACCGTCCAGTGGGAGAGGCAGAGCCTGATCCAGCACATTGATCGGAAGGCGTGATCCCTGCGCCGACCAGCGGCCCTGAGCAGACAGCTGCCCCAGGACCCCCCCCCCCCCAGCCTGATAGGCTGGCGTCCGTCGTAACTATCGACCAATTCAGGGGAAGAAATGACTTCCCCAACGTCAGGGCCGGGGCCCGAAGCCACCAGGTCAATGACACTCTGGTCTGATGTTCGAATCTGATCAGCTGGTCCAGGGACAGCAGAGACTTGTCCCATTCTGACAGAATCGCTCGCTGAAGGAGCCGAGTGTGATTCTGGGTGTAGGGTACCGCCTCGAAGGCTGAAACCATGAGCCCCAACACCCGCATACAGAACCGTAAGGAAGACCGCTGGCTTGACAGCAGGGTTCGCACCGCTGCTTGCAGTCTCAGCAGTTTGGCCGGAGGTAAGAACACCTTCGCCTGCTCCGTGTCCAGAATCATACCCAGGTATTCCAGGCGACAGGACGGTGTCAATGTCGACTTCTGCAGATTGATCAGCCAGCCAAAGTCCTTCAATGAGGCCATGGTGATAGCCACGTTCCCCTCCAGAGCCGAAGCAGACTCTGCTCTCAGGAGCAGGTCATTGAGGAATGCTACCACCGCAATGCCTCTCTGCCTCAACAGCGCCAACACCGGAGCCACCAGCTTGGTGAACACCCGAGGAGCCGAGGCCAGACCGAAGGGAAGTGCCACGAATTGGTAGTGTCAGAAGGAAGCACTGGTGCCGGAGACAAATGGGAATGTGGAGGTACGCGTCCCTGATATCCGGAGACGCCATGAAGTCCCCTTGGTGTAGGGCGGCCATGACCGAAGGGACAGATTCCATTCTGGATTTTTGCGCCCTCAAAGTGATTTAGCGCTTTTAGGTCCAGAACCGGCCTGACCCCCCCCCCCTTTTTGGGTACCACAAACAAGTTGGAGTAGAAGCCGCGGAATCTTTCCAGCAGAGGTACTGGCACAATCACCCCCTGTTCGGAGAGCGCCTGAACAGCCCCTAAGAGAGCCTCCCCCTCGCCCCTGAGGGAGTCTCAAGTTCAATGGGAAGAACCTGTCTGGGGGTAGAGTGCTGAACTCTATCCTGTACCTGGAGGACACCACTTCCTGCACCCACCGGTCGGAAATGCAGGCAGTCCACCTGTCTGCGAACCACAGAAGACGTCCCCCCACCCGAGAATCGAGTAGGGGCAACCCATCATGCGGTGGAGGACTTATCCGCCGCGTTTTCGCTCTTGCATTGCCAGGGTCATTTACCGCCCCCCGCGGCAGACTTGCCGGGCCTCGACCCCTTGCCAGCCGCACCTGGGGCACGAAAAAACCTCTTCTGACTTGAAGAATTAGGACCCTGCTTGTGGCGGAACTCCCGCCGCCTGGGCTCCGGAAGAAAAGTACTCTTCCCTCCAGTGAAATCCTTAATGATTTCATCCAACTGCACCCCAAAGAGCCGACCGCCCTGGAAGGGGAGATCCGTCAGGCCCTTCTTAGACGTGTGGTCACCCTACCACGAGCGCAACCAGAGTACCCGCCTGATAATGACTGCGAAAACAGACATTTTAGACAACATGGGAAGCAGGTCCAGAGCTGCGTCACACAGGTACCGAAGACCCTGAAACACATGGTCAGCTCTCTGCGACACCTTAAGCGACCTCCCGCAATTCAAGTCATTCTGCAGCTCCGTCAGACACTCAGACAGAGATTGCGCCGCCATGGCCAAAGCCAGGGCCGGCCACATGGCTGAGCCTGCCAGCAGAAAAAGTGATTTGGACACCGCCTCCGTCCGCCTATCGGCTGGGTCCAAGGAGATGGTCGTTGCCTTATTCAGGCGCTCCACCGGAGGGTCCACTGCGGGGGATGCCCACTTCCTCACAAAGCTATCCTCAAATGGATAACGCATAGCGAAGCGTCTTGGCAGGGCAAATGAATTCTGCGGACGCTGCCATTGCTGATAGACCAGATGGTCAAAAAATTGATCATAAGGGTAAGCCTTAGGGTACCTGGGTGGCCTAGCAGACCCGCAAACGTATGCGGACTCCTGCGACTCACCAACTTGGTCCAGTCGCAAAGACGCATGGATATCTGCAATCAGTGCCCCCACCAGCGCCTTTTCGCGTGCAACCGAGGTCCCCTGGTCTTCCTCGCCATCCGAGGGATCCATCTCGCCCTCCGAGAGCTCCACGGAGGTCCCCGTGACCCCCTAGGCCACTTCCGGTTCAGACTCTTCCACCGAAGACAGGGGGGGGAGGCGGATGCTTTTTAGGGGCCCCCTTAACCTGGCTCGGCCCCGCCCGGGGAAGGAAGAACCCCAAATACTGCTCTCAGCTGGTCCAGGGACACCAGGGCCCCTAGCGCAGGCCGCGCTGCCGCTGACTCCTCCTCAGAAACGCAAGGTTATCCGCCATTGTGCCACCGGACCTGACAGGCAGAAACAATTGCCCTGACACCCCCACAATACAGCCTCACCGCCATCCCACAGATCAACCAGGGAGACCCCTGGAGGACTGCACCCACCGCTACCAGCACCCCAGGGAGAGCCCAGCTATACTTGCTGTTTGTTGCCCACAAGCACTGCGTCCTAGTAGGAATGCTTAATGACCGCCAGTCTCAGAGCCTGCGCCACCGGTGCCATCCACGCTGTCCCAGGGTGAAGAGGAAGCAAACGGCTATCAGCAAGTTTCTTCTTTCCAGGGACATCCAACATGGCCGCCGAGCAGTCACAAGAGGCCAAAACCTGCATACAGGCCGCGACTATGGCAAAATAGTCGCCGCTCAGCACTAGAGGGAAAGCCCCAAGAAAATGGCCGCGGCTACGGCAAAATGGCGGTGATCCACCGCAAAATGGCGGCGGATCGCAGCATGGCGGTTCGGAAACGCGGCATGCGGGGGGGGTAAGGGGGGGTGTAGGAGGGGGCGAATACACCCAGGGGAGCTCTAACCCAGCGACACACCCTTCACCAGCCGGCTCAAACCGCTAAAATTGCCCAGGGTCACTCGGTCACTCACCAGTCCGACGGGCGCAGCGGGTAGCCACCCGGTTGCACACCTTCCTCCCACTGCCGGAAAGGGATGCTGCAGGCCACAAGCTCCTGGATGGGAACAAGTCCGGTCACTGGGCGTAAGGGGGGGGGGGTCATCCCCTGGCCACCCACACGGCATGGGCACGATGCGTCGGGCCCTGCCAAGGCTAGAGCTAGCTCGCATTGGTCGGCCGCGCTGGGGAAAAACGCAGGATACTAGAAATCCTCTATGCCCCAGCCGGCTTCTTGATAGCAGTCTTCATCAGATAGCTTGAGAAAAATAGAAAAACGGTAGCAAAAAAGATGAACCGCAGGTCCCATAAGGGAGCCAGGTCTAACTCCTTGCACTAGGCATAGAAAACAGATATGCTGTGCACAGCAGGGGGGTTATATGGGAGAGAGGACGGCCCCCTGGGAGGGGCCAGCTTGCTTTCTTTCTATTTGCCTAGTCAACTCCTGGTAGGATGTGCATATAACCCCACTTGTCTAATGAAGGGCTGCGTCTGTCAGTGAACATAAGAGAAAATGCTTCACCCATACACTAAATTTTGTGTCCCAGAAGGCGCTGAAAGTAGCCACGCTATCCAGGCTTCTTAGAGTGCGACGGATATCCACATTCTTTCACTGCAGCACTATAGTAAGCCACTGTCTAAAAGAGAAACAGAAATGCCTTGGCCTGAAGAACCATAAGCTAATAACGGATGTGTCAACAAGCTGGAACAGCACATTGACATGGTCGAGAGGTTCTTAGAACAACAACCTGCAGTCTGTGCCACCTTGTTCTCCAGAGGTCAGAAAAGAAGAGTCCGATCTCTGCACTCTCAATGAAACAGATGTGTCAAATGCAGCCTGCAACCATGCTGATGTCAGAAGAGCGCAATCCAACAGTTTCTCTCATTGCCCCTCTAAATGCACAACTCCTCCAGAGCATGACAGACACCATGGGAGACACACCCATGATCCATGAGATCAAGAATGCCATCAAACAGATCTCCAGAAGAGGTACAGCAGTGAAGCAGAGAAGATGATCCTTCATACAGCGCCTGCACTTGATCCTCGCTTTAGGGGACTGCCTTTTATCCTCACAGAGGAGGAGAGATTGGAGATATACAGAGGAGTGACTGAGGAGGCTGCATCCTTGGAGGCAATTTGAATTTCATCATGCATCAGCATTAGTCTAGCAGACAGTGCCAGTAGCTAACTTAGCAGCTAGCTACATTGTCGTAAGCCCTGCCATTTCTGATGTGGTGCGGGCTGCAGGAACTGCAAGATTCTTTCCTGTGCAGTTTCCTCACCCCATCGGAATCACAGGCAGTTCACATTCACAATGTGTTTTCTTAATGCTATTTTCTATTCCTTTGTATTGACGTCCTCCCAGAATTGCGCTTCCCGCGCGCCCCCTGGGGCGCGCACACGGGAACATCCGTGACCGTCGGGTCCGGGGGACCCGACTCATCACGGATCGCGGTGAATGGCCGCTGTGAGCGGCCTTTTACCACGTGATCGCGTCGTCAAATCACGGCGTGATCACATGTAAACAACCTGGCGGAAGCGCAGGCTTTTCTCTCTCCTCTCCGCACCGATCGGTGCATTGCGAGAGGAGAGAGGGGGAGAGAGGAGGTGCTGCAGCGCTGTGGGCTATGTGTAATGCCCACAGCGTTGTTAAGTGACGAGAATGCACCCCCACCATCTATTTACCACCCAGCCATCAATCCCCCAGCCATCCAGCACCCACCCAGCCATCTTCACCCATCCATCCACCCCCCACCCATCCTCACCCATCCATCCATGCTCACCCATCCACCCATCCATCCATCCATCCATGCTCACCCACCCAGCCGTGCTCAACCATCCATCCATGCTCACCCAGCCATCCATCCATGCTCATCCACCCAGCCGTGCTCACATATCCATCCATGCTCACCCACCCAGCCGTGCGCACTCACCCATCCATCCATGCTCACCCATCCATCCATGCTCACCCAGCCAGCCGTGCTCACCTAGCCATCCATCCATGCTCACCCACCCAGCCGTGCTCACCCACCCATCCATCCATCCATGCTCACCCATCCATCCATGCTCACCCACCCAGCCGTGCTCAACCATCCATCCATGCTCACCCAGCCATCCATGCTCACCCAGCCATCCATCCGTGCTCATCCACCCAGCCGTGCTCACATATCCATCCATGCTCGCCCACCCAGCCGTACGCACTCACCCATCCATCCATCCATGCTCACCCAGCCATCCATCCATGCTCACCAACACAGCCGTGCTCACCTAGCCATCCATCCATGCTCACCCACCCAGCCGTGCTCACCCACCCATCCGTGCTCACCCAGCCAGCCATCCATGCTCACCCACCCATCCGTGCTCACCCAGCCATCCATGCTCACCCACCCATCCATCCATGCTCACCCACCCATCCATGCTCACCCAGCCATCCATCCATCCTCACCCACCCAGCCGTGCTCACCCAGCCATCCATCCATGCTCACCCACCCGTGCTCACCCATCCATCCATGCTCACCCAGCCATCCATCCATGCTCACCGAGCCATCCATCAATCCGTGCTCACCCAGCCACCCATCCGTGGCTCATCCATCCCCATCCATGGCTCATTTGTGCCTCATTCATGCTCATGCATACCACATCAGTTCTCATCCGTGACACACCCATACCACTACAGTGCCCATCCGTGCCACTACAGTGCCCATCCGTGCCACTACAGTGCCCATCCGTGCCACTACAGTGCCCATCTACTGCTCATTCGTGCCAATACCCTGCCCATCTTTGCCACTACAGTGCCTATCCATGCCACCACAGTGCCTCACAATAGTGTAAAAGATGGTCAAAATTAGATTCTAAATGTATGCCCCTAGAACACCTGACGGTGCTCCCTGCATGTTGGGTCTCTGTATGTGGTCAGGCTGTGTAAAAGTGTCACACGTGGTATCGCCATACTCGGGAGGAGTAGCAGAATATATTTTGGGGTGTCATTTTTGCTAGGTACTTGCTGTGTGTTAGAAATATTGTATAAATGGACAACTTTGTGTAAAAAAAAAATGCGTTTTCATTTTATTTCCACGTTTTCCAAAAACTTGTGGAAAAAATGACATGTTCAAAAGACTCACTATGCCTCCTAGAATATACGTCGGGGTGTTTACTTTCCAAAATGGGGTCATTTTTTGGGCGTTTCCATTGTCCTGGTGCTCCAGGACCTTCAAAAGTGCAAGAGGTAGTCAAGAAATTATGTGTGTAATTTATGCTCCTAGAACGCCTGATGGAGCTCCCTACATGTTGAGCCTCTGCATGTGGCCAGGCTGTGTAAAAGACTCACACATGTGGTATCGCCATACTCAGGAGGAGTAATAGAATGTGCTTTGGTGTGTAATTTGTGGTATGCATGTGCTAGGTGTGAGAAATAACCCGTTAACATATGACAATTTTGGGGGGGAAAAAAATTTCATTTTGCAAAGAATTGTGGGAAAAAATTACAACTTCAAAAAATTCACCATAACTCTTACTAAATACCTTGGAATGTCTACTTTCCAAGAAGGGGTCATTTGGGGGGTATTTGTACTTTCCTGGCTTGTTAGGGCCTCAGGAAATGAGATAGGCCGTCAGTACATCAGGTGTGATCAATTTTCAATGATTGGCACCATAGCTTGTAGACTCTCTAACTTTCACAAAGACCGAATATCATCAAGTAAAAAAATGTGTTTTTTTTACCAAAGATAGGTAGCAGTATAAATTTTGACCAAACTTTATGAAGAAAAATTACTAATTTGCAAAATTTTATAACAGAAACGAAGAAAAATTCATTTTTTTACTAAATTTTCGGTCTTTTTTTTAATTATAGCGCAAAAAATAAAAAACCCAGCGATGATTAAATACCACCAAAAGAAAGCTCTATTTGTGTGAAAAAAAGGACGCAACAGTGTTGCATGACTGAGTAATTGTCATTCAAAGTGTGAGAGCGCTGAAAGCTGAAAATTGGTCTGGTTGTTAAGGGGGTTTAAGTGCCCAGTGGTCAAGTGGTTAAAGATTGACTGGCAGTGACACTGGCAAACAATCGTCACGTGAACCTGGAACATATTATATTTGTTTGTTATAACTTGCCTTTTCTAGCACTGTGGACTCTGTGGAGGAGATGGAGAATGTTTTTTTTCAAAGGTTGTGCAATGTGCCCAGTTTGAATTTTCTGACTGTCTGTCTGTCCATTCCAATGTCTACTGGGGTTTAAGCCTCAACCAAATACAAAAAGTTTTTTTCAGACAACTGACGCCCGTCAAGCCACTAGAGGAAGGAAAATCCTTGAAAGAATAAAATTGAAACTTAAAACCTTGAGCAAATCTTTATTGGATCACACAAATACATACAGAAGAAAAAAAAAAAAAAAAATCACACCGTCACCGACCTGACCTCATTGTCTGTGCCATTGCCTGCCTGGGCCAGTGGTCCACTGGCTTGCCCTTTCTCATGATTTTCTGGATTCACTGACGTGTGTGTTTTTTTTCTTGGTATTGTGTATATATTTGTGATCCCATAAGGATTTACTCAAGGTTTTAAGCTTCAATTGAGGATTTATTCTGTCAAGGATTTTTTTACTACCTCTAATGGTGGCTTGGCTTCAGTTACAGGTGTAATCGTGGTAGAGTGCAGGTAATGTTTTCTGTAAAGTGACTAAGGAACGAGATCTTACAAACGCCGATCTGGCCGTCTGGCATCAACAGTGCACACCTGTGTTCAGTTGAGTCTGTTGACTGGCGGTGGCAACAATCATCACAGTGAACCTTGGAACATTTTATATTTGTTATAGCGTTTCTAGCAATGAAAATGGAGAATGGTTTCTTTTGGAAGATTGCTCCCATTTTGAACTTTCACACTGACTGACTGTCTTGTCTAGGGGTAAGTAACCCTCAACCATGAACCAAATATACTAAAAAAAAAAATTTCAGACAACTGACGCCCGTCAAGCTACCAGATGAAGGAAAATCCTTGAAAGAATAAATTGAAGCTTAAAACCTTGATAACATTTTTATTGGATCACACAAATACACACTCAAAAAAAAAAAAAAAAAAAAAAAACCACACACCGACCCGACTGGACTGCTTGGCGCAGTGGCCAGGCCACTGGCCTGCCCTTTCTCAGAATTCTGATTCACCGACATGTGTGTTTTTTGGGTTTGTGTGTATATTTGTGATCCCATAAGGATTTACTCAAGGTTTTAAGTTTCAATTGACAATTTATTCTGTCAAGGATTTTCCTACCGCTAATGGTAGCTTGGCTTCAGTTACAGGTGTAATCGTGGTAGAATGCAGTGCACTGCGGGTAACCTTTTCTTTAAAGTGACTATAACTGTGACAAGATCTTAGAACGCCAATCTAGCTGAGCTGTGTCTATCACACAACCATGTTCTGTTGAGTCTGTTGACTGGCGGTGGCACCATGGCAGTGTCAAGCAAACATCACAGTGAATCTGAAATTTCTGCAACCTAGTGAGTTACAGCTTCACTGTCATTTTTGCCAGTAAAGCAGTGCTCTGTTTTGTAGAGGTAGTGGTACTAGGGGTGTTTACACTGTAAAATTGACAGGTTATATTTTAAATTTTAATATTTTCTTTTATGAAGAAGTAAACTGCACTAGCACTATACAACAGTGATGTCATTTACTGTTCTAAATACATACTGTTGGAATGACTGGATGTCTGCTGTGGTCACTGTTTCTTCAGACTTTACTATATGCATGCAGGGAACTGAGGGAAGTGTCATTTTTTTAATTAGAGGAAAATAAATATAGCTCTTCAATTTTTGATTGCTTGTTGAATTTTTGGATGAAAAGTTGAAAACCATGAGCGCTTGGGTAGGAATAGTGATGCGAGACCGAGAAGGATGAAAGTGTCACATCCGGTAGTAGCTTTCCCTAGAGGGAGACTCCTCAGTCTTCAGCAGTGCCAGGACAACAGCACCTGGCTATCACAGCCAGGTCGTCAAAACAAAACCACTGACTATAAGCAATACGGAAGAACAGCCCTAGGGACCGCATATCCTCCTCAAAAGGTAGTCCCCAAGGAACAAACGACCAGGCATACCAGGTCAGCTTACCCAGACCGACAGTATCATCCGGAAACAGAGTAACCAGAATCCCTGCAGCCATGATCCTGTGCAAAGGTCACAGCCGAAGCTGGTGAAGAGGAGAAGCCTAGACCAAACAATACCGGCCCCACAGGCCACCAGAACATGGGAAAAGCCCACCAGAAGATCCCGTGACAGAGCCCAAGCTCTCAGTCCCTGTCTGTTGAGCCGGTACGCACAAAGTGCCCATCGAAAAACTATCCGAGGAAACACGGCTCAGTGAAGAACCCACCAGTGGTTCTACGCTATGCGCCTGAGGCATCCGCCTGCCAGTATTTAAATCCCGGAAACGTACGTAGGAGAGGTGTGCACCAGGCAAGCCTGAAGACGATCCACCCATGATCCAGACAAAGTCTGAGCCCTCACCATCCATACACGGAGAAAAAGGATTTGCTCTGTCAAAGAACAGAAGAAGAACGAAGCCAACAAGACCAGGAAACCCCTGGCTTCCTGATCCAGCCTATCTGATCGCCCAAAGACCTCAGGCACTAGTCCCATTATGCCAGGAACTTGCTTAAAAGGGAGCTTGCATGGAACTGTGCAATGGAAACACCTTGAAAGCAGATACCATTAGACCCAACAACCACATGCAGGTCCGCAAGGAGCTCTACCTGCCTTACACAGTAAACTAAATGTGGCAAACAACTCCTGGAGCTTTGTTCAGATATCGAAAACACTCTGGCCAGAACTGGGGTCCGAGTCAGGCCCAGATAACCCAGTGTTCCGGAAAGATCCAGAGCGGACTCCCGGTAGTATAGAAGCCAACTGGATTCGGTCAAGGCCAGTATATGAGCTAGGTCGACCCACGGGGTAGTCGAGGACTCTGCTCGCAGAAAAAAAAATCAACCAGGTAGCCCAGGACCACAACCCCCTCTGACATAACCAGGGGAATGACGGCGAGACTAAAAGGCAACACTACAAGCCGGCAATGCTCTCCTCCCACACCAAAACTGAGTGAGTGCTGAGGTCGGGCACATAGTGGAATGCGAAAGCAGACATTCAAGATATCTAATAAAGCCAGAAAAGTCCCCAAGACTAAGGGACGCTATCAACGTGCGGATGGACTCCATTCTGAGCTACCATGCCCACAAAGGCAGGTCAGAGCCTTGATGTCCAGATCCACCACACCATGCCCTCCATCTTTTGACTGTGAACAGGACTGCAGAAAAAAAACGTTCCGACAGGAACCGGGACGAACACACCCCGAAGAAACAGGGTTGTACAGCCTCACGAGGAGAACTGCAAAAGGGTCCGGTAACAGACGCATAATGGGAGGGAAAAACAAAAACCCCCATTTTGGGGACCAAGGCCATAACACTATCTCGCAACTGAACAAGATCAAGATGACCCTCACATTCCAGATACGAATGAGGGCGCACCCTAGAGCTGAAGAGGCCCTGTCCGCGGGTCATAAAAACTTGCTCTCGACTTACCAGACCAGGTCCGTCTGGAACCCCCCGAGGAGGGTTTGACAGGTTTCGAAACCCTGACAGTGGACCCTGAAGAATGAAAGAAATGTGTGCCTCGAAAGGAGGAACACGTCTGCAAGGAAATTCCTTTTCTATTTCAGACTGAGGAAGAGATGTACCTTCCCCCTTCGTGTGACACGCAACAATGTCATCCAGGGTTGCCCCGAAGCGACAATGGACAGTCCGCAGACCAACACCCAGGCCACATACAGGTCAAAGCACTACGGTGGAAACAGAGCTCAGTAACCAGGGGGACTGCAGCCAGGAGGCATAGCAGACCAACCGCGGGTCCCTAGATCAACAGATCCGCCAATCAGCACAGGCAGGGGAATTCAGCTCCAGGCATGCCTGCCGAATCTGTAAAACCGGAAATTTCCCTACCAGCATCATTGTTATCTCATGGCATTAAGAGACAGGGGAATCCACCACTGGTGGAAACAGTCCACTTCCTAAGGAAGGACCCCCCCCAAGGAGTACCCCAGCACGATCCTCCTTTGGATCACAAAGGGGTGCTGTGAACCCTCCCATTCTTCCTGGGCAAATTTTGCCAGTTAGGAGGGAGAAGGGAATGCTTTCCCCATGCCAGACAGCCCTGTCCACCACTTCAGTCATGGAGGAAACATCCTCACTACGTAACCGGACAGGGAGCTTGGGCACCAAACCGTAAGGTGGGCCACGACTGTGGCCAGATTGTTCAAAGTCCCGCGCAGGTGCCTCCACACTTGTCTAGGCCCCGCACAGGGGACGCCGCTGACGCCCCCGCACAGGGGACATAGGCTGCAGCCCCTGTCCGGGTAAGGCCCTCACACAGGGGGCGCCCCCGAGGCCCCTCACAGGGGACCCAACAGAGGTCCCGCCCAGGGGACGCAACAGAGGTCCCGCACAAAGGACCCCTCCGAGGTCCCGCACAAAGGACCCCTCCGAGGTGCCGCACAAAGGACCCCTCCGAGGTGCCGCACAAAGGACCCCTCCGAGGTGCCGCACAAAGGACCCCTCCGAGGTGCCGCACAAAGGACCCCTCCGAGGTGCCGCACAAAGGACCCCTCCGAGGTCTTGCACAGGGAACGCCACCGAGGTCCCGCACAGGG
>BLSH010146358.1:244577-257937 GCA_018402905.1 Glandirana rugosa
ACAAGATGAACTATTTTCATATTACTGGGTTTAGTAATACTTTAAAGGCCTGTACACACAGTGCGACAGTCAAACGACCGGACGTCCAAAACTGTATGTTGGCTATTGTGTCTCTCGCATACTGATGTGCACTAAGCGATCATACGACCAAGCCTAACGTAGTGATGTGCTACGGGCGTATAAAGAGGAAATTCAGGTGCATGTGATTTGTGAATTAGGAACGTAGGTTTACACGAACGGACACTTCCGGGCATTCCTGACTTCTGAGCATGCGTGTTTTGCACGTACAACTTCGTTGGCCCCACTTCTCTGTACACACGGTACAACAGTCATATGACGCCTTGTTGTACCATAAAAGTTTTCTAGTCTGCTCATCCAACTTCTGTTGTATGACTGTCGCATGTCGGCTGTTCTAATCGCGCGTACCAACAGTCGGATGATCGTACAACAAGCCGCTGTGCGACCATCACACTGCATGTATGGGCCTTAAGTTGCATGCCTCCATTCCTATTGTATACGACAAAAAGAAAAAGGGTGGGACTTAAAATAAGGCATGCAGCAGGAAAGCAAATAAGCATGTGAAATCGGTAAAAAAGTATTTTATTGTTTCATATAGCCATACAAATAAGTCAAAACACAATGCAGATCAGAAATAAATATTGATGAATTCATATATAATATATACTGTATACATTGTGCTCATAAGTTTACATACCCTGGCAGAATTTATGATGCTCTTTTTCAGCGAATATGAATGATAACACAAAAACGTTTCTTTCCCTCATGGTTAGTGTTTGGCTGAAGCCATTTATTATCAATCAACTGTGTTTACGCTTTTAAATCATAACGAAAACAGAAACTACCCAAATTACCCTGATCAAAAGTTTACATACCCTGGTGATTTTGGCCTGATAACATGCACACAAGTTGACACAAAGGGGTTTGAATGGCTATTAAAGGTAACCATCCTCACCTGTGATCTGTTTGCTTGTAATTAGTGTGAGTGTGTGTGTGTGTGTGTGTGTGTGTATATATATATATAAAAGGTCAATGAGTTTCTGGACTCCTGACAGACCCTTGCATCTTTCATCCAGTGCTGCACTGACGTTTCTGGATTCTGAGTTATGGGGAAAGCAAAAGAATTGTCAAAGGATCTCCGGGAAAAGGTAGTTGAACTGTATAAAACAGGAAAGATATATAAAAAGATATCTGCGATAACTGAGCAGAGTAAACTGTGTGTTACTCTGCTTCAGTTTATGAATGAACAAGAGGCTCTGTGTCCCATTTATTCATTTTCAATGCTGAGACAGCAGAGAGAGGGAATGGGGAATTTGTGTCCTCGGCCCCTTTCTCTGTCTCAAAGGGGAGATGCATATTACAAAATTAAATTGTAAAAAAAAACATATAACATAAAAAACTAGACAGCCCCCCCACCACCACCCTAAAGACACTGTCCCGCGGTGGGACAGACGCTCCAGCTATGGAGGCGAGTGGAGCCCCCACCCCTCCTCCTTGCACAAGGGAGATGGAGGAACTCCACAAAATCGCCCAAGCAGTGGCAGCAATCCTAGCTCCCACCATCACAGCCACTGTAGAACAGGCTGTGAATGCTGGCATGCTCCTGATCAAAAGGGAGCTGGGAGAGCACTCCGTCCGTCTAAACGAGGCAGAAGATAGAATCTCAAATATAGAGTATGAGCTGTACCAAGCTCAGACTACAGAGCAGGCACAGGACAAAACAAATTAATATGTTCTCTAGAAATTAAAAGATTTAGAGAACAGATCAAGAAGGAGTAATCTAAGATTAGTGGGGGTACCGGAATCCTTGAAATCATCCGCCATAGCTGAATTTTGTGCCCGACGTATCCCTAAGGCACTAGGTCTGCCGAGACCATGCATGGTTGAAAGAGCACATCGCCTGGGGGCAATCTCTGCTGAACGCAAATCTCCACGCACAATTATTGCCAAATACCTAAATTAAGCAGATAAGGCAGATATACTATACAGATATAGACAAGGGAAAACATTACAAATTGACGGAGTAAAAATCCTGATATTTGCCGACTACTCCATTGAAGTTTCCAAAAAGAGGAAAGCTTTCCAACAGATATGCGCAGCTCTGTTTCAGTGCCAAATCAAATTCACCCTAGCGTTCCCTGCGGTCCTCCGTCTCAAAGCTGCCAATGGAGAACAGAAGAAGTCTGTGGAGACGAAACGTGTTGGGTTATGTCCCCCTTGGTCATTGCAACACATATTTTATGATTGAAGGGCCCGTATTTGTCTTCATTGATGTAAGTGTTTTTAACCTTTTTTATTAAAAAGAGTTATACAATTTTACACCAGGCCTCGACAAACCCCGGGCGCCAGGTCGCCATGGCGACCAGAAATCGCGTCCTGGCGAGTGACAGCCGTTCCTTCTATCACTATGGTAAAACAGCGAGTCAGATTCAGCGAGAGCAGAGAGCCGTTTCTCTGCCTAATCTAACAGCTGTTAAACTTGGCTGTCTGCCTGGAATGTTTGTTGAGAGTTAGAAGAATAAACAAGCAACAATGTATCTTCTTCTTTCAAAGCAATTATCTCCCGGGCTGTTATCGGGAAAGTTTAACCATTTAAAGACTAAACCCTCTCTCACATTAGTGGCTTACAATTAAATATCCAGTATTTTCTGCTAGAAAAATGACTTGGAACCCCCAAACATTATTTATTATTTTTTTAGCAGAGACCCTCGAGAATAAAATGGCGGTTGCTGCAATATTTTATGTCACATGGTATTTGCGCAGCGGTCTTTCAAGCGCAATTTTTTGGAAAAAATACACTTTTAATGAATAAAAAAAAAACTAAACAGTAAAGTTAGCCCATTTTTTATTTTTGTATAATGGGATAGATGATGTTACACCGCGAGAAACGTGATCTTTATTCCAAGCAACAAAATTGGGATAAAGCCCTGTGTACCATCAACAATTACCACTCTATGTGCAGCTGGGCTCCAGTATTTCATGGTGACCGGAAACCCACCAGAGCAATGAATAGTCACTGTGGGGGACACACATGTAGGCAGGAAGTGGCTGAAAAGAGGCAGCAGAAGATCAGCAGCGCTGGAATACTTTTCACCTTTTTTTTGTATTTTATTTACAATGTCACTAAGGCTTTGTTTAGATGTGCAAGTTGTGTGGTAAAAATGTGCAGTATACATGTTTTTGGCACCCACCATTGGCCTCCCTTAAGCTCCATTAGGCAGCAGATGACGGCGTTTTACATGTCGCAGTCACGATGCATTCGGCATAAGGAGTTTCCCCATAACAGATTTTTTAGTGTCACTCTTTCTAGCCAACCTATAACCCTGATGTAATGGTGTTACGTTGGAGTTATCGACTGGCTGCTCTGCTGTGGGTACGTTAGAGTTAGGGGCGCAAATTACTTGTCTTACTCCGGGTGCTGACAACCCAACACTACGCTGTAAAAAACTGGCTCCTAACTTTTTTAGCTGGCTCCTAGATTCAAAGCAAATTTGTCAAGCCCTGTTTTACACTATGTAGGCTTTTATTTCCTTTATGGCTTGATTTATAATTTGGATGCCCTCACTGCTTGGAGTTTCTTGGTAATTGATTTTCGGTGGAATCTTAATCTCCTTTGCTGAGGTGTCAAGTGTGATGATGGAGTAGCATGCAAGGATGATGGTGCACCATTCGGTTGGATACCAACTAATATTTACTCTATGCGTGAATTTCCCCGCCTTCTGGTAAGCGCTTTGTACATCTGGTGGTGGATTTTCACTCGGTGGTGATCATTGGATGCTATACCATATACGGTGCTATATATTGGGGGCATTAATATATATTGGTCTACAATCAAGACGTTATGGTCATGATCCAGACCCCAATAGCATAACAAATATTGCACGGACACTTTTTTGTGGATATTTAGTTTGCATTTAATATTGAAGTTTGGATTTCCATTTCATTATTTATATTAAGAACACTTGGGCACTTAAAAAATTGTGCCATAAAAATATATATAAAGTGCCACGCGTTTAATCTCTGTATATTTTGCATATTTTTATATTGTTTAAGCGCTGCACTATATATTTATTTTGCCAATGCAGAACAGCTTTCCTTCCAGGACCTTAAGGAAGCAGAAAAATATCTACGCTCCATTCAGCCTGACTCACACTTGAACCTTCCCTCCAAAGCTATATAGATCCTTGGATCATGAAGTCCACGCAAAGATTCCCCCAAACGCCTCAAATCTTCTGGTTCCCTCTCCTCTAATGAGCCATGCTGACTCTCTGATACGCTACTGCTCATCTACCATGTAACGGTTAAGATTGCTCAGGAACCTATTCTAAGTAACCTCTTTACCTGACCTGAGCCTTTGGGCCTCTAGTGGAAGACAATGCTATTAATCTCTTTTGCAGTTCATGTGTTCTGTTATCTCTTAGGATCACCATTTCCCCATGGGTCATATTTGACAGCGTCTGTCTCCCATAACACTAAAAACTTATTCCGTCCAGACCAACCATACACATCATCCGGGCACTCTTATACTCAGCCTAAGGGGCCACAGTATGGAAGCTGTTTATTCTCTGTGAGCCCATGCGGAAAAAAGCGAAGTCCTTTGAACTTATTGTTTGTTTCGTTATACATCTTAATGTTATTTTTCTGCAATGTGCACTCCCTTATACCTTCCCTCCCTCACCTCTCAATACCCTTCTGCAACTGCTCCAACACCTTCTTGACACATCTAGAGACTTTATCAGACCCATTCTCACCGCAACACCTTTCCTTTTGATAGTATACTTTTACGCATTATCAACACTATTATTATTATACACGATTTATATAGCTCACATCCCTCCAACTAAAAAAACTCCATGAGAATTACTTCATGGAATGTTAAGGAACTCAGATCCCCCATCAAGAGGCTCAAGATATGAAGGCACCTTAAAAAGGTTGAAAACAGACATCGCCCTGCTATAAGAAACACACTCGAGACAACCAGACTTTCAAAGATTAAAGAAACTATGGGTGGGGACGGTGCTAGGCTCCGATGCAATTGCCGCTAAAGCCGGAGTCATCATCCTAATTCATAAAAACCTCTCCTGCAAAGTATTGGCAGTAAATGTGATTTTTTTTTTATTATTATTTATTTCAGGTACTTATATAGCGCTGTCAATTTACGCAGCGCTTTACATATACATTGTACATTCACATCAGTCCCTACCCTCAAGGAGCTTACAATCTAAGGTCCCTAACTCACATTCATACATATACTAGGGCCAATTTAGACAGAATCTAATTAACCTCCCAGCATGTCTTTGGAGTGTGGGAGGAAACCGGAGTACCCAGAGGAAACCCACGGAGGCACAGGGAGAACATGCAAACTCCAGGCAGGTAGTGTCGTGATTCGAACCAGCGACCCTTTTACTGCTAGGCGAAAGTGCTACCCACTACACCACTGTGCTGCCCTATCATCCCTATCATTGTAATGATCAAGGCTGCCTCCTTACAGTTCACATTAGTCTGGGTGACAAATAACTCATGATAACAAACATCTACGCACCAAACAACCCTGGGAAATCCTTCTTTGGGAACCTGTCCAACCTACTGAAATCACCCCAAGCACTTCATATGTGGGTGGTGATTTCAACGCCACTATACACATAGATGACGATAGGTCCAGTCTCAAACGATCCCAAAAATCAGACCTCAAGTCAGACCACACCCTCTTCGCATCTACTATGGCAGGGATAAGCAATTAGCGGACCTCCAGATGTTGCAAAACTACAAGTCCCATCATGCCTCTGCCTCTGGGTGTCTTGCTTGTGGCTGTCAGAGTCTTGCTATGCCTCATGGGACGTGTAGTTCTGCAACAGCTGGAGGTCCTCTAATTGCAGATCCCTGTACTATGGACTCACTACATATGACAGATATGTGGCGAATCTTCCACCCCACCCTATTGACAGAGAATTCACGTTCTATTCCAATTCCCATAAGTTATTCACTAGAATTGACTACTTATTCTGTACGGACAACCTAATCCCTTTAGCAACAGAACCTGAAATTCACGAAATAGCAATCTCTGATCACGCCCCAATTTCAATTTCCTTCAATGTCTCTTTATCCCAAACCAACCCTCGCATGTGGCACGTCCCATCATATCTATATGATAAACACAGACTTAATGGCTGAAGCCTGGGCGGAGTTCTCTTAAACAAACTCCTCACTTGTTGACAATCCCAACCTCTATTGGGACACAGGGAAAGCCTTTGTGAGAGGAGAAATCATATCCTAAACATCCTCTTACAAAAAAAACTCACTATCCAAATTTAAGAAAGCAAGCTCCCGCCTGAAACTAGCACAGAGGGCCCTCTCCACTCAAGATTCTCCCCATAACAGAGAAGAATGGCAGGTAGCCAAAACCGAATTTGACACCTGGGTGGATACTTTAGAAATAACAAAACGCTCACAAGCAGAAGCCTCACAATACAGGTTTGGTAACAAATTTGGGAAGCTTCTTGCCAGACTCTCCAAGGGTCCACTGACTCCAACCCAGATCACCTCCCTCCGAGATTCCTCAGGCAAAATCAGAAAAACACAGCTGGAGGTTAGCCAGATAATGAAAAATCTTTATTCCTCTTTATATACTCCAGACCAAATGGACGGTAACTTGGCCCTTAGACTCCTTGACAAATTATGATTGCCCTTGAACACCTCATCCCAACTAGACTATCTTAATGCACCCATTTCCTCTTTAGACAGCCATTCGTCACCTAGCACCCAACAAAGCCCCGAGACCTGATGGTTTTACTGGGGAATTTTAAAAAACCCTTCAAAAAAAAAAAAATAGTAAAATCTACCCTGGTCAAGGTTTTTAATGAAATCTGGAGTGGCGGTCCATACCTGCCCTCTGGCAACCAAGCTATCATAAAATTACTGTCCAAAAAGGATAAAGATCCGCTTGACCCAGGTTCATACAGGCCCATCTCATTTCTGAACCTTGATGTCAAACTTCTTTCCAAGGTAGTGGCTAATAGACTTGCCACCATATTACCCCACCTGATACATATCGCACAATCAGGATTCATAAAAGGGAGGACTGCATTGTTAAATATACGTAAAGTCCTAATGGTTCTTGAACACGGCAAAAGTCACCCGGGGGGGGGGGGGGGGGCCACTACACCATCATCATCCTGTCATCCTGGACGTGGAGAAGGCCCTTGATAATGTAAGTTTCCGAAAAAGGATTAGGCACTGATCATATATTGTGAATTGTGGACACACAGGGGACTAAGTGACTTGCTGCAGGTACCTTGCAGCCTAGGTTCAGCTCCGGGGTGGGAGTACAAAAAATAAACGGAAATGCGAACCCAAGGGTGCTTGTGTGCAGTGTTGCCCACTGTCCGTTTTTAACACCAAAGTAAAAAACAGCAATATTATCTATGTTGAAATTGGTAAAAACAGGACCAGCCTTGGTTACTATAAAAAAGTAGAAAGTTTATTGAAGACTTACATATAAAACCATGGCAGGCTTGGGAAGGAGCCGGGATGCTCGTTGCTATACAGGCTGGTTGACAGTACTCCCTGTTGGAACCGGAGGTTTCCCTGGGCTATAGTGATGCGTGATCCGGAAGGAGATCGAGCCACAGTGTCCTCACAGAGCCACTGGAGATGGTGTGGGCTGTGCAATGGAGGGGACGTCTGCCTCACTAGTAGGCAGAGACCAAGGCAGGGAGGGGCCACAGCAAGAGCTCTCACCGGTACGTTCGCTCCTGGTGTCTGCAATGCAGGTACTGGATAGTGGTCCCGTCAGCGTGACGATATGTTTCGCGACACCGCTTAATCATGTCATGAGGCATGGGAAACCTCTGGTTCTACCAGGGAGTACTGTCAACCAGCCTGTATAGCAACGAGCATTCCGGCTCCTTCCCAAGCCTGCCATGGTTTTATATGCAAGTCTTCAATAAACTTTCTACTTTTTTATAGTAACCCAGGCGGGTCCTGTTTTTTACCAATTTCAACATAGACAAGATTGCTGTTTTTTACTTTGGTGTTAAAAACGGACAGTGGGCAACACTGCACACAAGCGCCCTTGGGTTCGCATTTCCTTTTAGATAATGTAAGTTTCAACTGGCTGTCATTGGTGCTGGAAAGGATGGGTCTCATCTGACCTTTCAGCCATCTAGTCAGCTCTGTGTACACTTCTCCAGCGGCCAGGTTGGTGGTGGCTGGTCTCCTCAGAAGAATTCAGATTATACAAAGGGACGAGAAAGGGATGCCCCGTCTCCACTTCTATTTAATCTGGCATTGGAACCTCTCTCCAGATTCCTTAACACAAGCGCCCCCTCCATGGAATACACATGGGCGAACAGGAGCTGAGATCGGCACTGTTCACCACCGACGACCTTATATTCTCCGAAAATCCTTAAGCGGACATGGCTACCATCAAATCAACCTTTGATGAGTTTAGACTCTGCTCAGGTCTTCGCATAAATTAGAGTAAAAGCGAAATCCTACCTCTGGGAACACTTCCCTTCCTGGACATCACATTCACCCTTCTCCATAGCCAAATCTCATATCACCTATTTAGGTATAAAAATTGATAAAACAACATCCTCTATATACAAACACCTTAAATTACCCCCTCTCATCCACAAGATCACCCAGGAATACAAAAAAAAAAAAAAAAAAATGGGTTAACGTTACTGTTTTTTTTTTATTCATTAAAGTGTATTTTTTCCAAAAAAATTGCATTTGAAAGACCGCTGTGCAAATACTGTGTGACAACTCCCATTTTATTCTCTAGGGTCTCTGCTAAAAAAAATATATACGGTTTGGGGGTTCCAAGTCATTTTCCAACAGAAAATACTGGATTTTTACTTGTAAGCCATAAAATGTCAGAAAAGGTTTATTCTTTAAATAGTTAAACTTCCCTTATACAGACAGGAGATAATTCCTTTGATAGAGATACAGTTTAACAGCTGTTAGATTAAGGCCTCATTTATACTTCTGCTGGTAAACGGATGTTTAGAGGCATTTGGGCGTTTTTTTCAGCTGCCCCTGAACTTTCCCCTATGTTATCTTATCAGTACATTTACACAGGGTTGTTTATGGTCGTTTCCAAGCAGTTGAGTTTAAAGGCTTTTTTTGCAATGCAAAAAATGGGTTCAGACGCCAGTTCAGAGACATTTGAAATGCCAAACAACTTGTAAACGCCGCTAAATGCACCTAAAAACGCGATAACTCGCGTCTAGGACCGTTTCGTTTACAGTCGTTTCCATTTGAAAAAAAAAACCTGCTAAACGCTGCATGCAAAACACGTCAAAGCGGCCGTTTTAGACCCCGGCTTCTAGCTGTCAAAAAAAATAAAAATAAAATATCATTCAGGGGAGGTTAACATAGCTTTCCGTGTAAATGGAGCCTAAACAGAGAACGGCTCTCCCTGAATCAGAGACGCTGTGTTTTGAGATAGTGAGGGGAGAGAAGGGATGGCTGCCACTCGCCAGGACACCTGGCACCCGGGGATTGTCAAGTCTTGGTGTAAGTGCTTTACTGCAGCAGCAGTCATGAGCTTGTTTTAACCATTTGAATACCAGGACTTTAATAAACATACCATGGTAGAAAAGGGGTTAAAGCCAACAACCAAAGCAGTGTGATAAATTGTTTTTTAGGTTAGAAGATTCCAGTCAAGCTGAAGGAGCCCATGGAGTGTCTGCCATGAGTCTGTTCAGGTTAGAACACCACATCCACCTAGGTCAATTTAGAGCTATAAGGAGAACCGGAGTTCCCTCTTCTAGATTGTGATGAGTAGCCTAGAAAGGAGTTTTAGAGGAAAAGCTAAACTGATTCTTCCAGAGGATCCACTTGTACCTCTAGGAGGCTCTCTGCATCTGGACACAAACATGCACAGTCTGGTATTGAACCTGAAGGCCATGAAGTCCACATCTGCTATTCCCCACAAGTAACACAGGTCCTCTGAATATAAGGGGGCCATACATGGATCAAAATTCACCCAGCTCAATTCTATTGATCGACTTTTGTACAACCATCGGTTTCTCTGCCAGCTATAGTCTGCAAGACTGATCGTTGTATTCTGATGATGGGGACAGCTACCCGCTGTCAGAAAGCAATACAAAAGCGAGAAGGATTCCCTTATCCCCGGGAAAGAAACAAAGGGAACTCCTTTTGGCTTCAGAAGCAGCGGGAGGCTTTCCATGGTGAGGTTTAAGCTTCTTTTGCTGGGGTATAATGGGCACTTATCTCTGGTGATGTTTTATAAAAATATCAAGAGGGGCCAAAAAAAGGGATTATATTATAACTTACCATAAAATCCTTTTCTCTGCGTTCACTGACAAACGCAGCTCTTCTTAAATGACACGTGGGTTTTATGTCGTCCTATAAGGAGTGACTAGGCAAAACAGATGCAAAAGCATCAGGGATAGGCTGGCCCCTCCAATGGGGGCCGTCCTCACCTGAGCCTATAAAACCCCCTGCTGGCCAATAGCATTCAGTTTGTCACAAGCAGTGCAACAAAAAAAACAGAGGGGTGGGAGCTGCGTCTGTCAGTGAACTCAGAGAAAAGGTTTTTACGGTAAGTTATAATAAAATCCCTTTTTCTCTTACGTTCACTGACAGACGCAGCTCTTCTTAAATGACACATGGGGACGTCCCAAAGCAGTGCCAAAAACTAGAGGGGTGGGCAAACAACAACAACAACTGTACCCAACAGAACCCTCTCAGAGAGCGCCAGACGCACTCACACCGCTGCTCGCAAAACCTTGCGGCCAAAAGCAGCATCCGCAGATGCCGACACATCAACTTTGTAAAACTTAGTAAACGTGTGCACTGAGGCCCAAGTGGCCGCTTTGCACACCTGAGACACCGAAGCCTGGTGCCTGAACGCCCAGGAGGTACTGACCGACCTGGTGGAATGAGCCGTGACCGGAAAAGGGGGAACCTTGCCCCGAAGCTCATACGCATGGGTCACGGTCTGTCTAATCCAACGGGAAATGGTAGTCGACGAGGCTGCCGAACCCTTTTTGGAGCCCCCGGGTAACACAAACAACGAGTCAGACTTCCGAAAAGAAGCTGTAGCACTCAAATAAACCCGCAGGGCCCTCACCACATCCAAAGAGTGTAACTCAAATTCCTTAGGATGTTTTGGGTGAGGACATAATGAAGGAAGGACAATATCCTCATTCAAATGAAAAGAGACCACCTTTGGAAGGAAAGAAGGTGGAAGTCGCAACACCGCCGTGTCATTATGAAGAATCAAGTACGGAGACTTGCAGGACAAGGCAGCCAATTCTGACACCCGCCGCGCGGATGTGACAGCCACCAAGAAGGCAACCTTCTGCGACAAAAGGGACAAAGGAATCTCCCTAATCTTCTCATACGGTGGTTTCTATAAAACAGAGAGCACCAGATTCAAATCCCAGGGCGCCATGACGCACACCTTGTACAAATGTGCGGATCAGCGAATGGGAAGCCAAAGGTCTCTGAAAAAGGACCGCTAAGGCCGAAATCTGGCCCTTGAGCGTACTCAATGCCAGGCTCTTGTCCAGTCCCTGTTGCAGAAAAGTCAGCACCCTGGACACCAAATAAGAGCGAGGGTTCCAACCCCCCGCTTCGCACCATGCAATATAGGCCTTCCAGATCCTGTGATAAATTTTGCGCGAAGTGCACTTACGTGCCTTAAGCATAGTAGGGATTACAGAGTCAGCGACTCCCCGATCCCTTAATACCTGGGCCTCAATAGCCAAGCCGTCAAAGCCAGCGAGGGTAAAGCAGGGTGCAAGATGGGACCTTGGTACAGCAGGTCTTCGCCAAGCGGAAGCCGCCAAGGAGCGTCCGCCACCATCCGAACCAGATCGGCGTACCAAGTGCGCCGAGGTCAATCGGGAGCGGGAACTTCTTGTCCCTCCTTGATGGTTCACATACTCCACAGCTGTGGCATTGTCCGACTGAACCCGGACAGGGAGGCCATGCAGCCTTGTCGACCAACGGGACAAGCAAATCCTGATCGCTCTCAGTTCCAACACATTTATTGGAAGTCGAGCTTCCTGAGCTGACCAACGGCCCTGAGCAGACAACTGACCCAACACCCCTCCCCAGCCCGTCAGGCTGGCATCCGTCGTTACAATCGACCAGTTGAGGGGTAGAAAGGACTTTCCCAGAGTCAGTGCTGGAGCCAAGTCAGTGATCCCCTGGTCTGGTGGTCCAAACGGATGTCTGTCCAGAGAAAGGGGAGATTTGTCCCACCGTGACAGAATCGCCTTCTGCAGGAGCCGAGTGTGACTCTGGGCGTAAGGTATCGCCTCGAAGGACGAAACCATGAGTCCCAACACCCGCATGCAGAACCTTAGGGAGGACCTCCGGCGCGACAGTAGGGTCCGAACCGCCGCTTGCAGCCCCAATAGCTTGTCGGGAAGCAAGAACACCTTCGCCTGCACCGTGTCTAGAATCAGACCAAGGTACTCCAGGCGACATGAGGGGGCTAGCGAGGACTTTTGCAAGTTGAGGAGCCAACCGAGGTCCCTTAGTGTAGAGGCCGTGATTCTCACATCCTCCTCCAAGGACACTGCCGACTCCGCCCTCAAGAGCAGGTCGTCGAGGTATGCTACCACTGCGATACCTCTCTGTCTTGTGCTAGGACCGGTGCCAACACCTTGGTGAACACCCTGGGAGCCGAGGCCAGACCGAAAGGTAGGGCCACAAACTGGTAGTGCAGGTCTCCCACTGTGAAGAGCAGAAAACGCTGGTGTTTTTGGCAGATGGGAACGTGCAGATAGGCGTCGCTGATGTCCAGGGACGCCAAGAATTCCCCTTAATGCAGGGCGACAACGACCGAGCGAACGGACTCCATCTTAAACTTCTGTGCTTTGACAAAGCAGTTCAGAGCTTTGAGGTCCAAAATCGGCCTGACCCCGCCCTTTTTGGGCACCACAAAGAGGTTTGAGTAAAAACCGGAGAACCTCTCCTCCAGTGGAACTGGCACCACGACGCCCATGTCCGCAAGGGACTGGACCGTGCCTAACAGCTCCTCCAGACGCCCCTGCGGGAGTCTTAGGTTTGAGGGAAAGAACCTGTCTGGGGGCAGAGCTTTGAACTCTATCCGGTATCCGGTGGACACCATATCCAGGACCCACCGATCGGAGATGTGAGCTGTCCAGCAGTCCGCAAACTCCAATAACCGGCCCCCCACCCGAGAGATGGGCGGGGGCAACCAGTCATGCTGAGGAGGGCTTATCCTCCGCTTTACCGGGTTTCCGTTGCCAGGTTCTCTTACCAGACCCAGCCGGGGCCTTACCGGACTTGGAACCCGCCCCGGCAGAAAACTTTTTCTGCCCAGAAAAAGAGGGGC
>BLSH010146358.1:300204-310521 GCA_018402905.1 Glandirana rugosa
ATATATATATATATATATAGTTTCGGGGTTCCAAGTTATTTTATAGCAAAAAAAACCTGTTTTTAACTGATAACCACCGAACTCCAAAAAGAGGCTCGGTCTTAAAGTGGTTAACTGATAAGATGTTACTACATCATGCTGCTCTTTCTTCTCTGACTAATTTGCTAAAACAGTTAGAGCAAAGCGGTTTCTCCCAAATCGGGGCCATCTTTGCCCCACAGACTGCACACTTTCTTCTGGGCTGCTGGGCTTTCTCCTGGGTCCTAACCCAAGAACCAGATGGAGAAAAGAAACAGAAAAAGACATTTCTATCTCCTTTACCAGTCTCAGACACCACTGGCCTCAAAAAAAAAAAAAAAAGTGCTGCTCTGTCACCTGCAGTTTCTCAGATAGGGGATTAAACAGTCCTCCTCTCCCCCCAGAGTATACCGTGGACATCCGTTCCCACACTTACCTGGGAGGTGCTGGTGCCCTCTGGACTGGGGTCCACTGCCTGTGCGGCAGGTGCCTCCATCGGTCCAGGTGTCCCCAACCGCTGCTGGGTTTCACAGGCTCCCGGATGCCTGTACTGTCCACCACTGTGCCTTACAGGAGACAGGAAGCACTCTCCAGGTGCCCCCTGATAACCTCCTCCTCCGACCAGAAGTTGTATCACTTCCGGCCTATGGAACGCAGTAATTGCGCCTCCTCCACGTTCGCTTCCTCCCTGCTCAGTTGAGCTCCTGTCTCCACGTGGCCAGCATTTTACTACTGTGAAGTGGGTACCGCAAGGCCACAGGGGTTCAGCTCTCTCTGAGCTTCTGACAGGGGTGGATTCGCAGCCTTCTCCTCCCTGAAGCATGGACAGAGGGTTGCGCAGGCAAACGAATGGTATGCCAGGGTCCCTTTCAGGATAGCCCTGAGAATGGGCTCCCCTTAGGTTCCTCCATGCTTCCTTCCCGTCCGGCAGGAAACACAAAAAACCTGAGGGAGGAGGTGTGGAGGACCGCCTTTTAAGCATCAAGGTTGAATGGGTTTCCTGACCCAGAGGGGGGAGCCTTATGTCTCAGAGGCTGTCCTGGAAGAGAAAGAAATCGCCAGAGCCGAAATCTGACCTTTGAGCGTACTCAACGCCAATTTTTTATCCAGGCCCCGCTGCAAAAAAGCCAGGACCTGGGACACAACGTAAGAGCGAGGGTTCCAACCCCCCGCCTCACACCAGGCAATATAGGCCTTCCAGGTGCGATGATAAATCTTGCGATAAATCTTGCGCAAAGTACACTTGCGCACTCTAAACATGGTAGGGATCACGGAGTCAGCGACACCCTAATCCCTCAACACCTGGTACTCAATAGCCAAGCTGTCAAAGCCAGCGAGGGTAAAAGCAGGGTGCAAGATGGGTCCCTGAGACAGTAGATCTTAGCGCAGCGGAAGACGCCAAGGAACATCTGCCACCATCCACACCACGTCGGCCAAGGACGCAGAGGCCAATCCGGGGCTACTAGGATTGTCCGAATCCTCTCCGCTTCTACCCTGCGCAGTAGAAGCTTACAGGAGCCAATACCGACCCCAAGCCCTAGGGGACCTGGGTGGCCTAGCCGACCCACAAAAGTATGCAGTCTCCTGCGACTCCCCTGCTTGGTCCAGTCGCAAAGACGCACGAATATCAGCGATCAGTGCGGTCACCAGCGCCTTCTCGCGCGCAACCGAGCCCCCTGGTCTTCCTCGCCGTCCGAGAGCCACTGCTCACCCTCTGAGAGCTCCACGGGGTCCCCGTGACCACTTCCAGCTCAGACTCTTCCCCCGATGAAGGTGGAGGGGGTGGATGTTTTTAGGGGCCCCCTTGGCACGGCTCGGCACCTCCAGGGGAAAAAAATTCCCCAAATACTGATCTTAACTGGTCCAGAGTCCATAACACAGGTTGCTCTTCCGCTGGCTCCTCCTTGGAAGGACTCGCAGGTTCAGCCGCCATTGTGTCCCCGTACACTGACAGGCGGAAAGGCCCTGACACCTCCACAAAGCAGCCCCACAGATCAACCAGGGGGGAAACCCAGGAGGACTGCACCCACCACTACCAGCACCCCAGGGAGAGCCCAGCTATACTTGCTGTTTGTTGCCTCTCAAAGCGATGCGTCCCAGTAGGAGTGCTAGTGACCGCCAGTCAGAGAGCCTGTGCTGCATGTGCCATCCACGCTGTCCCAGGGTGAAAGAGGAAGCACCGGCTAAAACGCACGTTTTTCCTCCCAGGCACATCCAACATGGCCGCCGAGCAGTCACAAGAGGCCCAAGCCTGTAATACAGGCCGCGACTATGGCAAAATGACCGCCTTTCGACACTAGAGGCCAAAACACCAACAAAATGGCCATGATCCGCTGCAAAATGGCTCCTAAGGCGCGGGGTGCGGTGCGGGGGAGGGGGGGGGGAAGGGGGTGTAGGAGGGGGCGAAGACACCCAGAGGAGACCTGAGCCTAGAAAAAAGACCCCCCACCGGCCGGCCCAAGCCGCAAACAAATCGCCCAGCCCCCCCCCTCCACGCCCCTAGGGGGAAGAGAGGGGGTCACTCACCAGTCTGACGGGCGTAACGGGTAGCTACCCGGTTGCAAATCTTCCTCCCACTGCCGGAGAGGGATGCTGCAGGCCACATGCCCCTGGACGGGAACAAGGTCCGGTCACTGGGCGCAAGTGGGGATCACCCACTGGCCACCCGCACGGAATGGGCACGATGCGGCAGACCCCGCCAAAGTTAAGGGTAGCTCGCATCAGTCGGCCGCGCTGGGGAAGGTTCAGGATTCTGGATATCCTCTATGCCCCAGCCGGCTTCTTGATAGTCTTCATCAGATAGCTTGAGAAATACAAAAAGCGGTAACAAAAAAAGGGAAACCGCAGATCCCATAAGGGAACCAGGTCTAACTCCTTGCACTAGGCATAATAAAACTGATATGCTATGCAGAGAAGGGGGGGGTTATATGTTAGAGTGAGGATGGCCCCCTGGGAGGGGTCAGCTTACTTTCTATATGCCTAGTCTACTCCTGGTAGGATGTGCATATAACCCCACTTGTCAATGAAGGGCTGCGTCTGTCAGTGAACGTAAGAGAAAAATAATTTAATTAATAATTCTGCCTGGTTGAGTATAGCATGTCATATCATCTGTGCCCAGTCTTGCCACAAAGAGTTAATTCAACTGTGAGTAATGAGCTTATCTTTTTTCAGGAAGAGAAAGCCCAACTAACAGGGAAATACACAGTCGATCTGCCCCTTGCTCTGTGTGTGACAAGCAATTTGCTTATCTCCTTCACACAGCAGAGAAAGTTTAACACGCCCCCTTCCCTCCCTCCTCAAGGTCTCAGTATAGAGGTGGGTGGGGAGACTTGTGACATCACAACTCCACCCACCAAACTCCAGCAAACACAGACACCCTCTGATTTCAGAGTTTTACAGAGCTGCTAGTGCTTACAGGAAGGACAATTGAAAGGTAGGGATAGATGCAGGAGGCTTGCATGTATATATACACACATTAATAATGTGTCATTAGTTTATACTGGGTGGGTGGTGGGTTTACATCCACTTTAAGTGTGAATGTAGCCTTAAAGCTTTTGTTACACCAACATTTCATATTCATTCTGTATGTACTTGTAGGAGAAAGTATCCTGCTCTTTGTATTGCTTCCTTTATGTGAAATCCATAGTGTTCCTGCTAAACCCCATGCTTTCAGTATTAAAAACTGACCACACTAAACAGGAGAATGCATCATGGTCAGTTCTCTGGCTGTGCTGGGAACTCCAGTGTGCTCTCCTCCAAATGATCAAACTTATTCTGGCATGCCCCCGCTGCAGCCATTTACTGGAAAGCTCAGACTGCATTCACACATAGGCGATCAGACTTGCTGGGCGATTGAGTCGCCCCGCTCCAGGCGACTTCAGCGCAGCTTGCAGAGGACTTCTGTAATAGAAGTCAATGCAAGTCACCTGAAGTCACCTCAAAAGTAGTACGGGAACCTTTTTCTAACTCGGTGAAACTTGAGTCGCTCCTATTTAAAACGGTTCCATTGCAATGCATGGAGGGGACTAAAGATCTGATCACGTATAAATGTCAATGGTCCCAAAAGAAAGTGTCAAAAGTGTCCGATCTGGCTGCCGCAATATCGCAATCCCGATAAAAATAGCAGATCGCCGCGCCATTACCAATGAAAAAAAATTATAATAATAAAAACACCATAAATCAATTCTTATAGTTTGTAGACGTGATAACTTTTGCGCAAACCAATCAAACGCATATTGCGATTTTATGTACCAAAAATATGTAGAATACATTTTGGCCTGAACTGATGAATTTGTTTTTTTATATATTTTTTTTTGGATGTGTATTATAGCAAAAAGTAAAAAACATGGTTTTTGTTACCACCAAAAGAAAGCTCTATTTGTGGGGGGGGAAAAAAGGGACGTCAATTTTGGCATCTTCCCCAATGCTCTAAAACATGCATTGGTCACCCCCATACTCAAAAAGCCTTCCCTGGACCCTACCGATCTAAACAATCTGCGCCCTATCTCCTTGCTCCCCTTTTGCTCCAAACTCCTTGAACGCCTAGTCTACAACCAACTGAGTGACCACCTTGTTAAGAATAACCTTCTGGACCCCCTTCAATCTGGATTTCGCCCTCAACACTCCACAGAAACTGCCCTTCTTATACTCACAAATGACCTACTAACCGCAAAAACCAATGGACACTACTCTGTACTCCTAATCCTGGACCTTTTGGCTGCCTTTGATACGGACAACCACCCCCTCCTCCTCCTCAAAAAAACTCTACTCCCTCGGTCTTCGTGACTGTGCTCTTCAGTGGCTCTCGTCCAACTTATCCCATCGCACCTTCAGTGTAACGTACAATTCTACCTCCTCCTCTCCTCTTCCTCTCTGTTGGGGTCCCCCAAGGTTCTTTTCTTGGACCGCTCTTATTTTCAATATACACCTCTTCCCTGGGTCGGCTGATAGCCTCCCACAGCTTTCAATAATATTTCTACGCTGACGATACCCAAATCTACCTCTCCACCCCCCAACTTACTCCATCAGTCTCCTCACATATCACTAACTTATTAACAGACATATCTGCCTGGATGTCACACCACTTTCTCAAACTCAACTTGTCCAAAACTGAACTCATAATATTTCCTCCCCCACGCGCCGTTTCCCTCGACTTCTGTGTCAAGAGCAATGGCACAACCATCCACCCATCCCCACGTCAGGGTGCTTGGTGTTATCCTGGACTCTGAACTCTCCTTTTGGCCCCACATACAATCACTTTCTAAGGCTTGCTGCCTCAATCTCCGCAACATCTCTAAAATACGTCCCTTCCTAACCAATGAAACCACAAAGCTCCTGATTCACTCCCTGGTGATCTCCTGCATCGACTACTACAACTCCCTCCTCACTGGCCTACCTTTAAATAGAGTATCCCCCTCCAGTCCATCATGAATGCCGCTGCCAGACTCATCACCTTATAAACCGTTCAACGTCTGCCACCCCTCTCTGCAAATCCCTCCATTGGCTGCCACTTGCCCAACAAATTTAATTCAAAATACTAACAATCTGCTACAAAGCCATCCACAACTCTGCTCCCAGCTACATCACCAGCCTAGTCTCAAAATACCAACCTAACCATCCTCTTCGCTCCTTCCAAGACCTCCTGCTCTCCAGCTCCCTCATTACCTCCTCTCATACTCGCCTCCAAGACTTCTGCTGAGCCTCTCCCATCCTCTGGAACTCCCTACCCCATTTGGTCAGACAGTCCCCAAATCTATCCACCTTTAGGTGATCCCTGAAAACTTTTCTCTTCAGGGAAGCCTATCCTGCCACCACCTAACAACTACACTCATTTTCTCAATCAGCTCATCCCCCGCAGTTATTGCCGTTTCATTTAACCCTCCCTCCTAGATTGTAAGCTCTAACGAGCAGGACCCTCTGATTCCTCCTGTATTGAATTGTATTGTAATTGTATTGTCTGCCCTAATATTGTAAAGCGCTGCGCAAACTGTCGGTGCTATATAAATCCTGTATAATAATAATAATTTTTGTTTGGGTACAACGTCGCACGACTGCGCAATTAGTTAAAGCAACGCAGTGCCGAATCACAAAAAAGTGCTCTGGTCAGGAAGGGGGTAAATCCTTCCGGGGCTCAAGTAGTTAACAGTCACACACACGTGACATCCATTACCGTTTTTACTCTCCTGACGTTGGAAAATTGGAAAAAGGATTTGTGTTTACCCCCAGAGAAAATGGGTGTCATGTTAACAGACACAATGGGGTTGATTACCAAAACTGGGGAGTGCAATATCTTGTGCAGCTCTGCATAGGAATCAATAAGCTTCCAGGTTTGTGTTGCCAAAGCTTAAAGAGGAAGTAAACTCAGATTGGGTTTATTATTATTATTATTATTATTTTAGGTACTTATATAGCGCCGTCAATTTACACAGCGCTTTAGATTGCAAGCTCCTTGAGGGTAGGGACTGATGTGAATGTAAAATATGTAAAGTCCCTAACTCACATTCATACATATACCAAGGACAATTTAGACAGGATCTAATTTATCTACCAGCATGTCTTTGGAGTGTGGGTTTACTTCCTTAATATAATCCTGTAAAGTAGAAGCATAATGGGTTAGTGTGCATCGCAGAGTAGCCCATTAAGAGCCACTTACCTGCAAACGAAGCCCGCGGCGTTCAGCAATGTCCCCGCTCCGGGCCGCGTCCATCTTCTGCCCCTCTTCCTTCCGGGGCCGCGACTTTGGCTCTGTGACTGGCCGGAATCGCGTGATGTCACTCCCACGCATGCGCGTGGGAGCTGCCAGTTGGCACAGGGTCAGTGCAGAAACGGCACAGAGGCCATTTCTTCACTGCGCATGTGTGGACACATGCAAAACACCGCATATTCTCCTGAACCGTGCAGGTTTGGGAGATATGCAGTGCACCTACAGGTAAGCCTTATTCTAGGCTTACCTGTAGGTTAAAGTGTTTGTCACAGGTTGACAACCACTTTAATTGAACAAGCTGACTGACCACCAACTTGCACTAGATTTTGCACTCTCCAGTTTTAGGCTCCATGCACACTACGAGTTCAGAAAATGCTAGAAAAAAAAAAAACGCTGGATGAAAAACGATGAGAATATCATTTTTTTTGTGCTAGCTTGTAGTAGATTTTTAGCAGCATTAGTGTTTTATTAGCGTGTAGCACTACCCCCATAGGGGTTGCAGATGATTCGGTTCCCCACTCCTACACAAAACCAGGGACAACTTCTTCCCTATGTACAACTCCAACTGATTACTCCTCTTTTTGGCAGCGCTGACTGATTCCACGCCTGACTGCCTGGCAGTCTAGGTGAAAAGATGCAACAGTCCCTTAACCACTTTCGGGCCGCGTCGCATACATTTACTGCTGCAGAGTGGCACAATATTGCAAATCGTCTATAAACGGTGATCAGTGGGCATGCTCTCGTGCCCGCCGCACACTCCCTGAGTGGGGCGGCGGGTTGGGCGGACTCGATGCCCACCGGTGATCCGCGATCGTCTGTTAGAGCAGAAAAGCAGGGAACCGCCGATGTAAACACGCCGGTTCCCCACTGTCAGGCGGCATGAAAGTGATCTACTGATCCCTGTACTTGGAATCAGTTAGATCTCTTATGCCCTGGCAGCCCAGCACCCATACAGTTAGAACACGCCTAGGGAACACAGTTAACCCCTTCATTGCCCCCTGCAGGTTATCCCCTTCCCTGCCAGTGACATTTACATAGTAATCAGTGGCTATTTAAATTTCTGATCGCTGTATAAATGTCAATGGTCCCAAAAAAGTGTAAAAAATGTCCGGCATGTCTGCTGCAATATCGCAAGTCCTGTAAAAAAAAAAAAAAAAAATCGCAGATCGCCGCCAAAAATTTGTAATAACGCCATAAATTGTCATGGTTTGCAAACGCTGCAACTTTTGCGCAAACCAATCAATAAACGCAGACTGCGATTTTTTTTTTCTACCACAAATATGTAGAAATATATATACACAGTACAGACCAAAAGTTTGGACACACCTCATTCAAAGAGTTTTCTTTATTTTCATGACTATGAAAATTGTAGATTCACACTGAAGGCATCAAAACTTTGAATTAACACATGTGGAATTATCTACATAACAAAAAAGTGTGAAACAACTGAAAATATGTCATTCTAGGTTCTTCAAAGTAGCCACCTTTTGCTTTGATTACTGCTTTGCACACTCTTGGCATTCTCTTGATGAGCTTCAAGAGGTAGTCACCTGAAATGGTCTTCCAACAGTCTTGAAGGAGTTCCTAGAGATGCTTAGCACTTGTTGGCCCTTTTGCCTTCACTCTGCGGTCCAGCTCACTCCAAACCATCTCGATTGGGTTCAGGTCCAGTGACTGTGGAGGCCAGGTCATCTGGCGCAGCACCCCATCACTCTCCTTCTTGGTCAAATAGCTCTTACACAGCCTGGAGGTGTGTTTGGGGTCATTGTCCTGTTGAAAAATAAATTATGGTCCAACTAAACGCAAACCGGATGGAATAGCATGCCGCTGCAAGATGCTGTGGTAGCCATGCTGGTTCAGTATGCCTTCAATTTTGAATAAATCCCCAACAGTGTCACCAGCAAAGCACCACCACACCATCACACCTCCTCCTCCATGCTTCACGGTGGGAACCAGGCATGTAGAGTCCATCCGTTCACCTTTTCTGCATCGCACAAAGACACGGTGGATGGAACCAAACATCTCAAATCAGACCAAAGCACAGATTTCCACTGGTCTAATGTCCATTCCTTGGGTTCTTTAGCCCAAACAAGTCTCTTCTGCTTGTTGCCTTTCTTTAGCAGAGGTTTCCTAGCAGATATTCTACCATGAAGGCCTGATTCACAGTCTCCTCTTAACAGTTGTTGTAGAGATGTGTCTGCTGCTAGAACTCTGTGTGCCATTGACCTGGTCTCTAATCTGAGCTGCTGTTAACCTGCGATTTCTGAGGCTGGTGACTCGGATGAACTTATCCTCCGCAGCAGAGGTGACTCTTGGTCTTCCTTTCCTGGGGCGGTCCGCATGTGAGCCAGTTTCTTTGTAGCGCTTGATGGTTATTGTGACTGCACTTGGGGACACTTTGAAAGTTTTCCCAATTTTTCGGACTGACCTTCATTGTAATGCCACTCGTTTTTCTGTACTTAGCTGCTTTTTTCTTGCCATAATACAAATTCTAACAGTCTATTCAGTAGGACTATAAGCTGTGTATCCAGACTTATGTATGCGTTCGTTTCTGCACGCGAGCTCGGCGGGACTAGGTGCTTTCATTTTTTTTCCCTTACCATATATACTCGAGTATAAGCCGACCCGAATATAAGCCGTGGCACCTATTTTTACCTCAAAAAACTGGGAAAAGTTATTGACCGAGTATAAGCCTAGGGTGGGAAATGCAGCAGCCAACACAAAAGGACAGGGAGACATTACACAGGGATTGTAGCCAAAACACAGGGACTGTAGCCCTGGATGGTACTGGCTGGCACCGGCAGAAGAGAGGAGTACAGTATATTCACAATGCACAGAGCGCGCTGCTTCTAAGAGCCGCTCTGTGCATAAAACTGTGACCTAATTACACTGGAATGCAGAGAGAGAGCTGTCAGATCTTCACTGAGATCGGAGGTGGGCAGGACTGAACAGCTAACACCTGCGTGTCCCACCCACCTCCTGACGTCAAGTTGAAAATCTGACAGCTCTTTCTGCATTCTCTGCATTCCAGTGTAATTAGGTCACAGTTTCATGCACAGAGCGGCTCTTAGAAGCAGCACGCTTTGTGCAATGTGAATCTACTCATCTTTTCAGACCACCCACAGAGGCTGAGGGACAGTGACTCGAGTATAAGCTGAGGGGGCCTTTTTCAGCACAGAAAATGTGCTGGAAAACTCGGCTTATACTCGAGTATATACAGTATTTTACTTTTTATTTTTACACTGTCCTTTTAAAAAAAAGAAACATTTTTGATCACTTTTATTCCTTGCCAGGACCTCTTAACCACTTCCATACAGGACACTTACACCCCCTTCCTTACCAGACCAATTTTCAGCTTTCAGCACTCTCACACTTTAAATGACAATTACTCAGTCATGCAACACTGCACCCAAACAAAATTTTTATCATTTTTTTCTCACAAATAGAGCTTTCTTTTGGTGGTATATAATCACTGCTGGGTTTTTTATTTTTTTCAATATAAGCGAAAAAGTAGCGAAAATTTTGAAAAAAAACACACTTTTTTTTAGTTTGTATTGAAAAATTTTGCAAAAAAGTAATTTTTCTTCATAAATTTG
>BLSH010146358.1:323405-334642 GCA_018402905.1 Glandirana rugosa
TTTTTTGAAAAAAAAAAGTGGCAAAAACCATCATCCGTAAACGCGACCAATTTTGCGCAAACCAATCAATAAACGCCGATTGCGATTTTTCTTATCGCAAATATGATGAATATAAATCGGCCAAAAACGGTGAAAAAAAAAAGTTTTTTTATATATTTTTTTTGGATTTGTATTTTAGCAAAAAGTAAGAAATTAGTTTTGTTTTTTGCAAAATTGTCGCTCTTCTTTTGTTTATAGCGGCGATCAGAAATGACGCAGCGGTGATCAAATACCACCAAAAGAAAGCTCTATTTGTGGGAAAAAAAGGACGCAAATTTCGTTTGGGTACAACGTCGCACGACCACGCAATTGTCAGTTAAAGCGACGCAGTGCCGAATCGCAAAATCCTTCAGATTTAACAAAACCACGTAGTGCAAGGGCTTACCAGTTTACCGTACATACAAATTGAAACTTCTAAGGATTGACCTCATATTATATGGTTTTGGTAAATCTGAAAGAAAAAAAAAAATCTACAGAAAATTAGATAGTGTGTATCCAGCTTTAGTAAATGAACCGCAATGGTTAAGGGAAAAAGAAAAAAAAATATGATACACAAAAAAAATAAGAATCCAAAATGTTTTATTAGGCTGGCTTCACATTATTGCAATGTCTGACATTGCATGTGATTCACACTGCATTGCTGTGCAGATGACATGTGATGTCTGTGCGATGCGAATTCAGCCATACAGATTGTATGGCTGAATTTGCATTGCATTCTGCCCAAAATGGTGCGGGACCCTTTTTTTAGTCCGCACTGTAATCGGATCGCATGGATGTTCACACTTATGCGATCAGATTCCTGCACCATTTCTCAGTTCGCACTGCGATCTGCGAAACAATTTGGGGGTGTCATTGAGGGCCTGTTCCCACTGCAGCAGGGTCCGAAATCGGATTCGATTCACACCGCACTACAGTGAAAATCACATGCAATCTCTGCCATACAGATAGTATGGCTGAAATTGCATCGGATTTGGACCAAACTTACACAGGACCTTTTAGTCCGCAGCAGAATAGGATTACATGGGTGTTCACACCCATCTGATTTCTGTCCGAGTTTGCAGTTCGCACTGCGATATGTGAACTAGGGCCGAAACAACTAATCGATTAATCGACAACTAATCGATTATGAAAATAGTTGTCAACTATTTTCATAATCGATTAATCGGCCAGCTGATTAGTTGGCCTGTGTACAGAATGCATTATTTGTTTACATATCAGGAAATACAGTGCAGCACACATACAGCCCAGTACACCGTCCATACATGTCAGAAGACACAGTGCAGCACACATACAGCTCAGTACACTGTCCGTAAGTGTCAGTAATTGCCTGAGAACTTGTGAATGTGTTAGGAGCAATGCGTCATGGGACATGTAGTCATGGGCAGGAAGTGAGAGGTTCCAAGGATAAAATGTTTTTTTTACCTTGCTATAGGGTCTTTCTATACTATACTTTGCAGCTTGATATTGGGGCACTCTGAAGGCAGGAGGAGCCAGAAGTGTTGACCCCATAAGTGGGGAATCAGGGCTGCTCTGTGCAAAACCATTACACAGAGCAGGCAAGTATAGCATGTTTGTTATTTAAAAAAAAATACTTTAAAGACTGTGTACAGGGAAGATCAGCATCTGAATGCAGAGAAGGTGGAGGCTGATAGACTGGAGGTAATAGAAGGCATTACAATTACATTTAAAGTAAACTCTTACCAGTATTGTGCATTTATATCTAAAATGATCATATCCAGGAAAAAAAAAAGTCTCAGCTTTTAGCACTACTTTAATATAAATGATTTCCATCTCCCTTGCACCCTTCATATAATTTCATGTCCGACTCCTAGGTAAAATACCCATACATCCTACTTCTGGGTGTATTTACTATTATATATGCTTCTATCTGTTATTCTCAGAGTGGATTACAGATTTTGCTCCCCAACCATACAGTTGGTTATTTATATTTACCACTGCATATAGATATTTAAGACAAAATTACCTTTTTTTCTTTTAAAACTTTAAATATTCACTATATTTTACACCACATTTTTTTGTAAGGTTATTATCCGATTAATCAAAACAATAAATCGACCAACTAATCGATTATGAAAATAATCGTTAGTTGCAGCCCTAATGTGAACTGATTTGGGGGTGTCATTAGCTTTCTACTGACACTCCCCGCAGTTCGCATATGTCAGTGTGAAATTCCTGCGAGTCGGGTGCGATGCAGGAACCTGCAGTGGATTTGCAGGGTTCTTGCATCGCACCAGTGTGAACCGGCCCTAACTTTGTATTGACACCCACAGTGGTTCGCAGATCTCAGTGTGAACATCTGTCAGGTGCGATGCAATAACCTGCACTAGATTTGCAGGGTTCCCGCATCGCACAAGTGTGAACCGAGCCTTAAAACTGTATTCTGGGCACCATCATTTATATGCAAGTATAAAATATAGAGGGGTGGAGACAACAGCAGCAAAGGGTCATCATAGGCTGTGGTTTATGAATGCTAAAGCGTACAGAGGGGGTAACAATCTTTAGCATTGTGCTAGCGTCAGTAGGGAGCCAGAAGTACAGGCGTAGCTGCACATAATGGTTGTATCCTCTAAAAAGTGATTTTTACCTACAGGTAAGCCTATAATAAGGCTTACCTGTAGGTAAAATAAATATCTCCTAAACCTATACGGTTTAGGAGATATTCCACTTGCATGGAGCCACTGACGTCACGGCGCATGCACCGTGATGTACTGGCGAAGGCCCGGTGCACAGCGCCAGACCGTGTCAGAAAGACGTGCATGCGCGGGAGTGACGTCTCTTGGCTCCGGCCACTGACAGCGCCGGAGCCGCGTACCTGGAAGGATCCACCGAGAGAAGATGGCAGCTCCCTCTTCGGGCACCGAACGGCCCTGTCAGAGCTTCGTTCTGAGGTAAGCATTTCATAATGAGCTAGTATGTAGTGCATACTAGCTCATTATGCCTTTGCCTTGCAGGGTTTTTTTTTTTTTCTCAGGGGGATACAACTGCTTTAACCGGTTCCTGACCGGCTACCGCATTTTTACTGCAGCAATGTGGCGCTCTCGTGCCCCGCCGCACTCTGGAGGAATGTGCCCGCGTTTTGGGCGGCACCGATGTCGACTGGCAAGCCGCGATGACCTGCCAGAGGGAAAGAATCAGGGGAAGTAAACACGACGGTTCCCCCTTCTGACAAGGTGGCATGTAAGAGATCTACTGATCCCTGTCACTGGGATCAGTTAGATCTCTTATGCCCCTCACAGCCCAGCCCCCTCACAGTTAGAACACGCCCAGGGAACACAGTTAACCCCTAGATCTCCCCATGCAGGTTAATCCCTTCACTGTCAATGACATTTATACAGTAATCAGTGGATATTTAAATTTCTGATCGCTGTATAAATGTCATTGGTCCCAAGAAAGTGTCAAATTGTCCGACATGTCCGCCCCAATACCAAAGTCCCGATAAAAAATTTTTTTCGCAGATCGCCACCATTACTAGTAAAAAATAAAAATGTAAAAAAAAAAACGCCAGAAATTAATTCTCATGGTTTGTAAACGCGGCAACTTTTGCGCAAACCAATCAATAAATCATCGATTGCGATTTTTTTTTACCAAATATATGAGTACTAATATAAATTGGCCAAAACCTATGATAAATTTGTTTTTTTTTATACATTTTTTTTTGGATTTGTATTTTAGAGTAAGAAATTTTTTTTTTTGCAAAATTGTCACTTTTTTTGTTTATAGCGCGATTAGAAATGACGCAGAGGTGACCAAATACCACCAAAAGAAAGCTCTATTTGTGGGAGAAAAAAGGATGCAAATTTCGTTTGGGTACAACGTTGCACAATCACGCAATTGTTAGTTAAAGCGACACAGTGCCGAATCACAAAAAGTGCTCTGGTCCTACAGTGGGAAATCCTTCCGGGGGTGAAGTGGTTAAAATATTGATTCCAAATTTTGAAGGCTAAAAAAAAAAAAAAAAAAAAATCCCTACACTGCAAAGAGATGGGATTCACGTGTGAATCTAGAATTTAGCTTTAACTTTACCATAAATAACTAAAGCGCAGGATTAGACACAGCAACTCATGGCAGCCTAAGTGAAGCCATGGTATACTGTTTTGACATTAGCAGAGTGACTTTGAATCAACTGATAAACGTTACCGCATTTCAGAACTGACAGTGGCACTTCAAATAGGAAAGTTTAATATTGCATGAGGCTTTTCACGTGTACCAACGAGCTGCAAACAACCAGCGCCGAGATCAGACTAAAACAAAGCTATTAATTAAAAGTCTTTATATTGCAAGCCTTATTAAGGGACGTCGACCTATACCTTTTTAAACATAAAGAACAACACGTTTATCCGGCTACAGTCTCTCAATACGCTATAGCAATAGTTGCAGAGGTAAACCAAAGATGGCGATCGTAGACGTCCACACTCTATAAACAGGGCCTACAGATTGCCGTACAAGAAAGTAGTCATCACCTAACATTTCAGATCAAGAAAGTACTCGCTTTTACAGCAAATAAAAAAATACTGCAGGAACCCAGCTTCTGGCTTACCCTTTTCAGCTCTAAGTCTACAGATCCAGCCATCTTGCTTATGTAGCGGCTAGTTCCTATCCTGCAGATTACCCTGTGATGTCATAAGAAACGTGGGACCAGGAAGCAGGAAATAGGGGTCGTGATAATAAAGTAAATAGGAGCGGCTACAAGAGATAGAGGGCGGCTAGCAAATCACACATTTTTATTCTGTAGGTCTCCCTCTCTTGCCTCTCACTCTGTCCATCTTATTTTACATTATATCCTCTCTGTGCTTTTCTCCCTGTATAACTCTCCACCTCTCTGTATATCTGTCGGTATACCCCCTCTCTCTGTATATCTGTCCACCTCTCTGTATATCTGTCTGTATACCCCTCTCTCTGTATATAGGGTTGCCAGTGCCACACCACCTCATCCCATTAAAACTGAACACATATTAATTACACAGGTTCTGTGGCTGACAAAGGTGGTAATTAAATTAACTTGGTGCCTCATCTGCATTAAATTAGCCTCAGAATCTGTGTGATTCATATGTGTTCAGGTTTAAAGGGATGAGGTGGCAACCCTATCTGTATATCTGTCCACCTCTCTGTATATCTGTCTGTATACCCCTCTCTCTGTATATCTGCCCACCTCTCTGTATATCTGCCTGTATACCCCTCTCTCTGTATATATGTCCGTATACCCCTCTCTGTATATCTGTCCTCTGTATACCCCCCTCTCTCTGTATATCTGTCTGTATACCCCTCTCTGTATATCTGTCTATACACCCCCCTCCCTCTCTCTCTCTCTCTCTCTTTCTGTATACCCCCCTCTCTCTGTTTACCCCTCTTTCTGTATACCTGTCTCTATACCTCTCTCTGTCTCTATACCTCTCTCTGTCTCTATACCTCTCTCTCTGTCTCTATACCTCTCTCTCTATACCTCCCTGTCTCTCTACCTCTCTGTCTCTCTCTATACCTCCCTGTCTCTCTACCTCTCTGTCTCTCTCTATACCTCTCTCTGTCTCTATACACCCCTCTCTCTCTGTATCTATACCCCCCTCTCTCTCTGTCTCTATACCCCCCTCTCTCTCTGTCTCTATACCCCCCTCTCTCTCTGTCTCTATACCCCCCTCTCTCTCTGTCTCTATACCCCTCTCTCTGTCTCTATACCCCTCTCTCTGTCTCTGTACCCCTCTCTCTGTCTCTGTACCCCTCTCTCTGTCTCTCTATATCTATACCCCTCTCTCTCTCTCTCTATACCTCTCTCTGTCTCTATACCCCTCTCTCTATCTCTATACCTCTCTCTCTCTCTCTCTCTCTCTCTCGATTTTACGCAGCACTATATAACCCAAAGTAATAAACAAGTATATGGTAAAGCACAAACATTTTATTAAGATAAAACATCACAAGAAGGAGTGACATAAAACCAAAAAAATGGTAGTGAGAAACACTATGGACATAAAGTAACAATGCTAGGACAGAGGCCCAGCCAGGTCTAGATTACGACCTGATTGTTGCTGGTGCACTATGATTCCGACATGTTTCGAAGTTTACTTTATTGGTTTAACTTCTTCAGGGAAAAAAACCCCAGCACTGTTAGTACATGGGTTCTGCAAAGTAACAACAAGCATGAATATAGTATGGATATTACATATGATTATAACAGTAATATAATCCAAAAAGAGTAAACATACATACATGTGACCGTCGAACATGGACATGCGTTATCTCCGATGGGAGCAAAACCCAGTAAGATGCACCAATAGCTCATGCCAAAAGATAAAGTAGCTTTATTGCGGATAGATGTGTGCCACAAGAGGTGCCTGCCGAATAAGTGTGCCATCAAAGGCTGCAGAAGATGGCAACCCGCAATGGGGCCCAGCCAGAGTCAGTCTCCCCCTCGAGAACAAAAAAGGCGGACGGTGGATGTCCCAATACCCCGTGGCTCTGAAGTGAAAAATACCATCAAACAATAACTGAGACACAACCGGTGACAGTTAAAGAAAATTAACACGGAGGCAGACTATGCATGTACTTACTATCAATAAATAATGTCCCACGACCAATGAGTGAGGTAAAGCCAACCAATTTGGCCGACAATGGGCCTATGGAGGAAGCAAAGGCAGTAAACAAAGGGGAGTATGAAAACAGACTGGAGGTAGGGCTCATATCCCAACCTCCTACAGGCAAAATGGGCTGGGGCAAAGTAGAAGCAGAGATATCAAACATCAGGCTTACCTATGGAAGAAAGCAATGAAGCTAAAATGTGGAGAACCATGCAATCCAGGAGGAAGAAAAGCCTCTAATGTGACCGCAGTATGCCTAGACTGCATATAAATGCAGGCTGGCCAATCACGAGCTGCGGGGTGTGTCTGTCAAGGAGACGGGGGTTGGTAGCGTAGAAGGGGAGGGGAAGGGGAGGTAGGTGGAGACCAAGTCCCGTGTATCTTCCAACGGTCCTGTCCGTCCCTACAAGGAGCCAAGAGGGGAAAGAGACTCCCCATCCAAGTTGGTTCACTGCCCCGCCGCACAACACATGCTGAAATCACGTAACCTGCGCAGCGGCGTCCGAAGTCAGCACGCGCCGGCGCACACTCGAACGCCGCAACAAGGGCCGATGGAAGGGGCGGGAGCAAAAACTCCCCAATGCGGCAGGCACAGGCCCCACTAGCTGCCAAGACAGCTGAGGGGCCCACGTGCTCCGTGGGGGGAGGAGCTCAGGCCAACAAGATGGACCAAAAACAGGAGCCAACACACCTCACCTCAGCCGATGATCCCCAGCTAGGCATATAACCTCCCCCTCACATAAAAAGGGGCAGGCACAAACAAATACAAATGGCTGTTGAGGCCATGAATATGAGTCAATGTAACAAAATACATATCAAAATAAAAATGGACAAATCAGAAGAACCATTGTCTCCTAATACAAACATTAATGAAAAATAAAGAGTGTCTAAAAAATTGATAAATCTGGGGAGCCAAGCATACATCCGGTCGGGCAGCCCAAGAAACAACTCATGACCATTTGCAATAAACATAAATGCAAGGCAAACAGGAGGGGTAGAAAGAAATTGGACTGGATGTAAAAGGACAGAGGAGGAGGAAACCAAAAGGAGACTAAGGACCGGTAGACCTAATCTAATAGATCACGGTCAAAGTGATCTGACGCAAAACCTGGAAGGAAGGGTTTGAAGTTCATGGCTCCATTCAACCCTGGAGGGGCTGTGGCATTCAAATTTGAAATCCACAGCCCCTCCAGGGTTGAATGGAGCCATGAACTTCAAACCCTTCCTTCCAGGTTTTGCGTCAGGTCACTTTGACCGTCATCTATTCGATTAGGTCTACCGGTCCTTAGTCTCCTTTTGGTTTCCTCCTCTGTCCTTTTACATCCAGTCCAATTTCTTTCTTCCCCTCCTGTTTGCCGTGCATTTATGTTTATTGCAAATGGTCATGCCTTGTTTCTTGGGCTGCTCGACCGGATGAATGCTTGGCTCCCCAGATTTATCAATTTTTTAGACACTCTTTATTTTTCATTAATGTTTGTATTAGGAGACGATGGTTCTTCTTATTTGTCTATTTTCATTTTGATATGTATTTTGTTACATTGACTCATATTCATGGCCTCATCAGCAATTTTAATTTGTTGGTGCCTGCCTGCCCCTTTTTATGTGAGGGGGAGATTATATGCCTAGCTGGGGATCATCGGCTGCGGTGAGGTGTGTTGGCTCCTGTTTTGGGTCCATCTTGTTGGCCTGGGCTCCTCCCCCCACGGTGCACGTGGGCCCTTCAGCTGTCTTGGCAGCTAGTGGGGCCTGTGTCTGCCGCATTGGGGAGTTTTTGCTCCCGCCCCTTCCATCGGCCCTTGTTGCGGCGTTCGAGTGTGTCGCCGCCGCGTGGGTCATGTGAGTTCATTGCGTGTTGCGCGGTAGTGCCGGACACCGGCGGGGAACCGACTTGGATGGGGAGTCTCTTCCCCCTCTTGGCTCCTTGTAGGAACGGACAGGACCGTTGGAGGATACACGGGACTTGGTCCCCGCCTACCTCCCTTTCTACGCTACCAACCCCCGTCTGCTTGACAGACACACCCTGCAGCTCGTGATTGGCCAGCCTGCATTTATATGCAGTCTTGGCATACTGCGGTCACATTAGAGGCTTTTCTTCCTCCTGGACGGCGTGGTTCTCCACATTTTGGCTTCATTGTTTTCTTCCATAGGTAAGCTTGATGTTTGATATCTCGGTTTCAACTTTGCTCCAGCCCATTTTGCCTGTAGGAGGTTGGGATATGAGCCCTACCTCCAGGCTGTTTTCATACTCCCCTTTGTTTACCGCCTTTGCTTCCTCCATAGGCCAATTGTCGGCCAAATTGGTTGGCTTTACCTCACTCATTGGCCTGGGGACATTATTTATTGATAGTAGGTACATGCATAGCCTGCCTCCGTGTTAATTTTCTTTAACTGTCACCGATTGTTTCTCAGTTATTGTTTGATGGTATTTTTCACTTCAGAGCCACAGGGTATTGGGACATCCACCGTCCGCCTTTTTGGTTCTCAAGGGGGAGACTGACCCTGGCTGGGCCCGATTGCGGGTTGCCATCTTCTGCAGCCTTTGGCGGCACACCTATTCGACAGGCACCTCTTGTGGCACACATCTATCTGCAATAAAGCTACTTTATCTTTTGGCATGAGCTATTTGTGCATCTGACTGGGTTTTGCCCCCATCGGACGCATGTCCATGTTTGACGGTCACATGTATGTATGTTTACTCTTTTTGGATTGTATTACTGTTATAATCATATGTAATATCCATACTATATTCATGCTTGTTGTTACTTTGCAGAACCCATGTACTAACAAACTGTGTTTGTTATCTCGCTCTCTCTCTGTGGTTATTCTCTCTCTCTCTCTCTCTGTTCTCTCTCTCTCTGTGTTCTCTCTCTCTCTCTCTCTGTGTTTGTTCTCTCTCCCTCTGTGTGTTTGTTCTCTCTGTTCTCTCTCTCTATTTTCTCTCTCTGTTCTCTGTTCTTTCTGTTCTCTCTCTCTCTCTCTCTCTCTCTCTCTGTTCCCTCTCTCTCTATCTCTCTCTGTTCCCTCTCCCTGTTCTCTCTCTCTCTCTCTGTTCTCTCTCTCTGTTCTCTCTCTCTCTGTTCTCTCTCTCTCTCCGTGTTCTCTCTCTCTGTTCTCTCTCTCTCTGTTCTCTTTCTCTCTCTCTGTTCTCTCTCTCTCTCTCTCTCTGTTCTCTCTCTCTTTGTTCTCTCTCTCTGTTCTCTCTCTCTGTTCTCTTTCTCTCTCTCTCTCTTCTCTCTCTCTCTCGTTCTCTCTCTGTTCTCCCTCTCTCTCTCTCTGCTCTCTCTCTCTTTGTTCTCTCTCTCTCTGTTCTCTCTCTCTCTCTCTGTTCTCTCTCTATCTATCATTCTCTCTCTCTTGTTCTCACTCTCTTTCTCTGTTCTCTCTCTCTCTCATTCTATCTCTTTCTCTCTCTCGGTTCCCTCTCTCTCTGTTCTCTCTCTCTCTGTTCTCTCTCTCTGTTCTCTCTCTCTGTTTGTTCTCTCTCTTTGTTCTCTCTTTCTCTCTCTCTCTTTCTCTGTTCCCTCTCTCTCTGTTCTCTCTCTCTCCGTGTACTCTCTCTCACTCTCTGTTTGTTCTCTCTCTCTGTGTACTCTCTTTCTCTCTCTCTCTCTCTCTGTTCTCTCTCTCTCTCTTCTCTCTCTCTGTGTTTGCACACTCTATCCCTGTTTGCTCGCTTTCTCTCTTGTTCTCTCTCTCTCTCTCTGTTTTTTTAATATAACTTTTATTTATGTTTTAATGCAAACAACAAAACGCAGTGGTACTCTCTCTGTGTTTGTTCTCTCTCTCTCTGTTTACTCCCTCTCTGCTTACTCCCTCTCTCCCTCTCTGTTTACTCCCTCTCTCCCTCTCTGTTTACTCCCTCTCTGTTTACTCCCTCTGTTTGTTCTCTCTCTCTCTCTGTTTGTTTTCTCTCTCTCTGTGTTTGTTTTCTCTCTCTCTGTGTGTTTGTTTTTTCTCTCTCTGTGTTTGTTCACTTTGTTCTCTCTCTGTTCTCTCTCTGTTCTCTCTCTCTGTTCTCTCTCTCTCTACGTTCTCTATCTCTCTATTCTCTCTCTCTCTCTCTCTCTATCTCTGTTCTCTCTCTCTGTTCTCTCTCTCTCTCTCTATATTCTCTCTCTGTTCTCTGTCCTCTCTCTGTTCTCTCCCTCTCTCTCTCTCTGTTCCCTCTCTCTCTGTTCTCTCTCTATCTCTGTTCTCTCTCTCTCTGTTCTCTCTCTGTTCTCTCTCTCTCTCTCTGTTCTCTCTCTCTCTGTTCTCTCTCTCTGTTCTCTCTCTCCCTCTCTGTTCTATCTCTCTCTCTCCCTCTCTGTTTTCTCCCTCTCTGTTTTCTCTCTCTCTCTCTGTTCTCTTCTCTCTCTCTCTCTGTTCTCTTTCTCTCTGTTCTCTCTCTGTTCTCTCTCTCATTCTCTCTCTCTCTCTTGATCTCTCTCTCTCTCTCTCTCTCTCACTATATATATATATATATATATATATATTCTCTCTCTCTGTTCTCTCTCTCTCTCTCATTCTCTCACTGTTCTCTCTCGTTCTCTCTTGTTCTCTCTCTCTCGTTCTCTCTCACTCTCTTGTTCTCTCTCTCTCTCCCTCTGTTCTCTCTCTCTCTCATTCTCT
>BLSH010146470.1:1605-19296 GCA_018402905.1 Glandirana rugosa
CGAAGACAAATCTTATAAAATGGAGTGAAAGACAGGGATACTTTTAACCTAAAACTTTTTAAACTCAACAACACCTTTGTTCCTAACCACTATTTCGGACCTAAAGGGAAGGAAGAGTGAAGGACAACAGAGGGAGGTAAACATTCATCCTCAGTAAAAATTCAGCCTACAAACATTGATCCCCTGTCTTTTTTATTATATGACGATATGGCCTAAAAATATTCTCTTGTGAACACTACTGTGTAATTGGAAACCCTTTGTTCGTGATCTTTACATCAAAGAGTACACGAAAGAAATGTTGGAACTGCCACTTTTTCTGTGCTACTCCCTAAAGTGAGGCTAGAAAATTGGGTAGCAGCTGCTGCAATGACGATTGGAGATTTGTTCCATGGTAAAAAAATTTTTTAAATATCTACACATGAGAAACTACATTTCTAGTGCTTGTTTCCCAAAGGTTAATGTGTCATCACAAGTGTTCTCTTATAAAAATCCGGTATAGCAGTATATTATTTTTTCTGTCCCCTAGTTACAAACATCCGACTTAAAAATGACTCCTACTTACAAATGGAGGGAGACAACAGGAAGTGAGAAGGAAGGGAAATCCAGGCTTTATCACCAATCCTTGTTTCCACAACAACTCAAATTTTTCAAAATCCAATTTTCATAGGGACAGAAAGTGAGGTAAAATATTCTAAACAGAAGCTCAGACAGGAAAACAACCCTTACAGAGGTGTTACCCTTCCCTATGCTATACAAAAAACATATTTTTTTTTTTTTTGGCTTGAACTACGCTTAAAAAATGTACCTGTTCTGACTTACAAACAAATTCAACTTAAGAACAAACCTACAGACCCTATCTTGTTTCTAACCCGGGGACCCCCTGTACTGACTTCCTGACAAAGCTGCTTTGTCAAATGAAATTCAATGCTGAATTGGGAAAGGGATTTGGGTATGTCATTTAGCCACCCTGGGCACTTAGACCCTCTTAACAACCAGATCAATTTTCAGATTTCAGTGCTCTCACATTTTGAATGACAATTACTCAGTCATGCAAAACTGTACCAAATTACATTTTTGTGTTTTTTCCCACACAAATAGAGCTTTATTTTGGTGGTATTTAATCACCACTGGGTTTTTTATTTTTTGCGCTATAAATGGAAAAAGACCGAAAATTCTGTAAAAAATTTCATTTTTCTTTGTTTCTGTTATAAAATTTTGCAAATTAGTAATTTTTCTTCATACATTTTGGTCAAAATGTATACTGCTACATATATTTGGTAAAAAATAACCCAAATTATTGTATATTATTTGGTCTTTGTGAAAGTTATAGAGTATACAAGCTATGGTGCCAATCACTGAAAACTGATCACAACTGATGTACTGACAGCCTATCTCATTTCTTGAGACACTAACAAGCCAAGAAAGTACAAATACCCCCCAAATGAGAAGTTTTTGGAAATTAGACATTTCAAAGTATTTAGTAAGAGACATGGTAAGTTTTTTGAAGTTGGCATTTTTTCCCACAATTTTTTTCAAAATGAAGATTTTTTTTTTCACAAAATTGTCATATTAACATGTTATTTCTCACACACAGCATATGCATATGACACATTACACCCCAAAACACATTCTACTCCTCCTGAGTATGACAATACCACATGTGTGAGACCCTTACACAGCTTGGCCACATACAGAGGCCCAACGTGCAGGGAGCACCATCAGGCGTTCTAGGGACATAAATTACACATATAATTTCCTGACTACCTCTTGCACTTTTGAAGGTCCTGGAGCACCAGGACAATGGAAACTCCTGAAAAGTTACCCCATTTTGTAAAGTAAACACCCCAACGTATATTCTAGGAGGCATAATGAGTCTTTAGAACAAGTCATTTTTTTCCACAAGTTTTGGAAAATGTGGAGAGAAAATGAAAACACATTTTTTTTTACACAAAGTTGTCCATTTATACAATATTTCTAACACATAACATGTACATATCTAAAATTACACCACAAAATAGATTCTGCTACTCGTCCCGAGTATGGCGATACCACATGTGTGAGACTTTTCCACATCCTGGCCACATACAGAGGCCCAACATGCATTACACTATTGTGATGCACTGTAGTGGCACGGATGGGCATTGTAGTGGCATGAATGTGGCATGGATGAGCATGAATGAGGCATAAATGAGCCATGGATGGGAATAGCTGAGCATGGATGGGGATGGCTGAGCATGGATGGGGATGACTGAGCATGGATGGGATGACTAAGAATGGATGGGGATGACTGAGCATAGATAGGATGGCTGAGCATAGATGGGGATGACTGAGCATGGATGGGGATGGCTGAGCATGTATGGGGATGACTGAGCACATTTAGGGATGACTGAGCATTGATGGGATGGCTGAGTATGGATGGGGATGACTGAGCATGGATGGGGATGACTGAGAAAAGATGGGGATGGCTGAGCACAGATGGGGATGGATGAGCACAGATGGGATGGCTGAACAAAGATGGGGATTAGAGTTGAGCAGACACCTGGATGTTCAGGTTCGGCGGGTTTGGCCGAACTTCGCGAAAAAGTTTGAGTTCGGCCCCGAACTTGACCCGAACTTGACCCCGAACCCCATTGAAGTCAATGGTGACCCGAACTTTTGGGCACAAAAATGGCTCTAAAAAGTCCTGGAAAGAGCTAGAGGGCTGCAAAAGGAAGCAAAATGGGGGTAAGAGTAGAACAAGTGCCCTGCAAACGAATGTGGATAGGGAAATAACTTAAAATCACATAAAAAAATAAAAAATGGAGGAGGTGGATGTGGAGTAGGAGCCTAGAGGTTGAGGAGGCGGTGACCGTGGCGGTGTAGGTGGAAGTGGCGGTGGAGGAGGTAGCCAACACTGTTTTTTGTTTGTTTTGGTTTTTTTTTCTAATAGGGGTAGCCCCCAAAATATTAAGACATATTAAAAAAAAAAAAAGTATACCAATGGCTGTGTGAGGCCAGTCTAAATGGCTATTCTGCACAAGGTACAGGCAAGTCTTGTGGGATCCATGCCTGGTTCATTTTAGTAAACGTTAGCTTGTCCACGTTGGCTGCAGACAGGCGGCTGCGCTTGTGTGATAACGCTCCCTGCCATGCTAAACACATGTTCAGACAATACACTGGCTGCAGGGCAGGCCAGCACCTCCAAGGCATAAAGGGCAAGCTCAGGCCATGTGCCCACTTTGGAGACCCAGAAGTTGAATGGGGCAGACCCATCAGTCAGTATGTGTAGGCGTGGTGGTGCTGTTTGTTCTGGCGTGCTGCTGACAAAGCTTTTCCACATTTTGGCCATGCTAACTCTGCCTTCTGAGGTGCTGGCAGTGCCACAGCTGTGTTGGTGACCTCTTCCTCCTCCTCTGCCTTCGCCTTGTGCTTCCACTGAGCCCCCGGAGTCATTTGGGAATGCCCTCAGCAGCGCGTCTACCAGCGTGCGCTTGTAGTCGCGCATCTTCCGATCACGCTCCAGTGAGGGAATTAAGGACGGCACGTTGTCCTTGTAACGGGGATCCAGCAGGGTGGCCACCCAGTAATGAGCACAAGTGGGCAACTCGGCTGTTGTTGCGCAGGCACTGCAGCATGTAGTTGCTCATGTGTACCAGGCTGCCCAGAGGCAAAGACAGAGTCCTGCCTGAGGAAGAGGCGCGGCTCTCCTGTCAGCTGAGCCGATCGCCTAGGAAACGCATCGCACTGCCTGTGGCGTCACTCGCCTGTGTCTGGTCTGCCTTGTTGTTCAAGCCTCGTTTTGGAATCGGCCGGCTATCACCACTCTCACTATTCTGAACAGCTTTACTGACAGCTTCTCCATCCTCCAGCCGCACCAAGACCCATGTGTGATCGTGACGCCGCCTTGAAATATGCTTCCATGCTGTTTTTATCCACCACTTTGTGAGTGTTTGTAATCCTATTACTTTTATTAAAGCTTGCATTTTACACTTAGAAGCGCCTCTCTCTTCTTGTCTTTTGCAGTGTTTGGAGCCTGGTTCAGCTCTTCTGGGATGGCTGCCTGCATCTAAGTGCTGATGGACTTATGTCATAACCCACATGCTTAAATATATTAGGAAGTTTTTATTACGCTGCATGTGGTGTTTTTATATGTTTTTATATGTTTTTACATATATATATATACTTAATTGTTCTTGCCATATCCCTGTCCATATATTATTCTTGCAGAGAGCAGGGGTTGTACGCACATACTTGCCTTTTTCCAGAGGCAAAGACAAGTTGTCCTCTCTGGGAGATGTATCATCTGTGTCCTCCATATCCCCCCAGCCATGTTGGGTGCCACCCTGCTGTGAACACGGTTCCTCCTCCTAATCCTCATCATCCTCGCCCTCCTCATCCTCCAGAACTGTGCCCTGGCTTGAAAATTTTTTTTACCTGGCCTATGCTGGTGCAGGAACCCACCCTCCGAGCCACTTGTGAATGACTGGCCTGATAACTGTGGAAATGACCCCTCTTCCTCCTCCTCCTGTGTCACATCCTCTTCCATCATCACCCGAAGTGTTTTTTCAAGCATAGAAGTGGGATAGTAACGCTGAGAACAGCGTCATCGGCACTGGCCATGTTGGTGGAGTACTTGAAACACCACAATGTGGTACACAGGTCCCGCATGGAGGCCCTCTCATTGGTGGTGAAGTGGTGCTGTTCCGCAGAGAGACTGACCCGTGCGTGCTGCAGCTGAAACTCCACTATTGCCTGCTGCTGCTCGCAGTCTCTCCAGCATGTGCAAGGTGGAGGTCCACCTTGTGGGCACGTCACATAGGAGGCGGTGAGCAGGAAGGCTGAAGTTCTGCTGCAGCGCAGACAGGCAAGCAGCAGCAGAGTGAGAACACCGAAAGCGCGCACAGACGGCCCACACTTTCTGCAGCAGCTCCGGCTAGTTTTTAGAAATTTCTGCACCACCAAATACAGCACATGTGCCAGGCAAGGGATGTGTGTCAAACCGGCTAGGCCCAGAACTGCTACGAGATTTCATCCATTATCGCACACCACCAGGCCGGGCTTGAGGCTCAGTAGCAACAACCACTCATTTGTCTGTTGTTCAATGCCCGTCCACAGCTGCAGCGAAGTGTGGGGTTTATCCACCAAACATATCAGTTTTAAAACAGCCTGCTGTTGTTTCCCCCTGGATGTGCTGAAGTTGGTGGTGAAGGTGTTACACTGACCGGATAAGGAGGTGGTAAAGGAGGAGGAAGCGGAGTAGGAGGAAGAGGCAACAGGAGGCAAAGGGAAATGCCCTGCAATCCTTGGTGGCGGAATGACATGCGCCAAACTGCTATCCGCCTCAGGCCCACCCGCCACTACATTTGCCCAGTGTGCAGTTAGCGAGATATAGCGTCCCTGCCCGTGCTTACTGGTCCACGTATCAGTGGTTATGTGGACCTTGCCACAGATGGCGTTGCGCAGTGCACACTTGATCTTGTCCCCGACTTGTTTGTGCAGGGAAGGGATGGCTTGCCTGGAAAAGTAGTAGCGGCTGGGAACCACGTACTGTGGGACAGCCACCACCATCAGGTTTTTAAAACTGTCCGTGTCCACCAGACGGAATGACAGCATTTCAAAGGCCAGGAATTTTGAAATGCTGGCATTCAGGGCCGGGGATCAAGAGTGGTTAGGGGGGTACTTCCTCTTTCTCTCCAGTGTTTGGGAGATGGAAAGCTGTAAGCTTCCATGGGACCATGGTGCGGAAATGCTTGGGGATGGTGGCGGATATGGTGGCGTTGCTGTCACATCGTCTGTTTGCTGGATGGCTGGTGACACTGGCACTGTAGAGGTGAAGGAAGAGGCCCAGGCAGCAGCAGAAGAGGAAGCAGGAGGAGCCCGAGACCTTTCTTGGATTTTGAGGTGCTTATTCCTCTGCAGCTCGTGCTTTGCATGTAGATGCCTGGTCATGCAGGTTGTGCTCAGGTTTAGAATATTTATGCCTCACTTCAGGCTCTGATTGCACAGCGTGCAAACCACTCATGTCTTATCGTCAGCACATTGTTTGAAGAGCTATCATGCCAGGGAACTCCTTTGAGCTGCCTATGGTGTGCTAGGTCCCTGGGTGTGGTGGGTAGTAGCAGGCATACTGTCTAGGGGACGGTCGCTCTTCTTTTGCAACCGGTTTCCTCTTTTGCTGTGCTGGTGCCTCTGTGCGACCACCACCTCTTCCTCCAAACTGCACACGTCACTCGCATGACCTTCATTTCATGTGGGGTCTAGGACCTCATCATCCTCCACATCATCTTCCACCCACTCTTCACCACTGCCCTCCTTGTCAGTGTGCACACTGTAGAAAGCCGCAGCAGTTTCGTCATCATCAGAGACATGCTGCCGCGGTGTTTCAATGTCCTCATACTGAAACAGAAGTGGTTGGGCATCGGTGCACTCAATGTCTTCCACTTCTGGGGCAGGGCTATGTGGATGGCACACGGAATGCACACCAGCAGAGTCATCAAAAAGCATAAGAGACTGCTGCATGACTTGGGGCTCAGACTGCTTGGCTGATTTAAAGGCACTGAGGTGAAAGACAGATGGCCAAAGGGTTCAGGTGCCAACTCTGAGCTTTCAGCTAAGGTCCAGGTGGGAGACAATGTGAAGGAACTGGAGGCATTGTCTGCCACCCAATCTACTATCGCCTGTACTTGTTCTGACCTCACCATTAATTGAGCGGCATTCGGGGCTACCATATAACATTGCTTGTACCTGAGGAAGATGTTTTACTTGTGCGTGTAGTTGGCACAGATCGACTACGTCCTCTCCTTGCAACAGGAGCTTCACCAACACCACCAACACCAGCAGCACCACGACCACGTCCCTTATTTGACACTCTCCTCATTCTGGACGCAAATGTACTTTTTAGCACAAACTGATATATTTTTTATAATGCTAATCTGTCCCTCACACCAGCAGCAGGAACCTCTCCATACACCAGTATGAGATGATTTTATAACGGTAATCTGTCCCTCACACCAGCAGCAGGAACCTCTCCCTACACCAGTATGAGATGATTTGATAACGGTAATCTGTCCCTCACACCAGCAGCAGGAACCTCTCCCTACACCAGTATGAGATGATTGATTTTATAATGCTAATCTGTCCCTCACACCAGCAGCAGGAACCTCTCCCAATACTAGTATGAGATGATTTTATAATGCTAATCTGTCACTCACACCAGAAGCAGGAACCTCTCCCTACATCAGTATGAGTTGATTTTATAACGCTAATCTGTCTTTCACACCAGCAGCAGGAACCTCTCCCTACACCAGTATGAGATGATTTTATAATGCTAATTTGTCCCTCACACCAGCAGCAGGAACCTCTCCCAATACTAGTATGAGATGATTTTATAATGCCAATCTGTCACTCACACCAGAAGCAGGAACCTCTCCCTACATCAGTATGAGATGATTTTATAACGTTAATCTGTCTTTCACACCAGCAGCAGGAACCTCTCCCTACATCAGTATGAGATGATTTTATAACGGTAATCTGTCCCTCACACCAGCAGCAGGAACCTCTCCCTATACTAGTATGAGATGATTTTATAACGCTAATCTATCCCTCACACCAGCGGCAGGAACCTCTCCCTGTACTAGTATGAGATGATTTTATAACGGTAATCTGTCCCTCACATCAGCAGCAGGAACCTCTCCCTATAATAGTATGAGATGACTTTATAACGGTAATCTGTCCCTCACACCAGCAGCAGGAACCTATACCAGTATGAGATGATTTTATAACGGTAATCTATCCCTCACACCAGTGGCCGGAACCTCTCCCAACACCAGTATGAGATGATTTTATAATGGTAATCTGTCCCTCACAGTGGTGGCAGCATCCTCTCCCTACACTAGTCTGAGAGCATGTGACATGCAGTGCTAAGTGACTCCAGCTCACATCGAGGCTCGGTCACACGATGCACTGGCCAATCACAGCCATACCATTAGTAGGCATGGATGTGATGGCTTCTAAGGGCAAACAAGTGAAACGCTTGTTGATTGGCTGCCCTGCAGCTATTCAACAGGCGCGAAAAAGGCGTGAAAAAATACCAGAACCCGAACCCGGACTTTTTCTCAAATGTCCGGGTTTGGGTTCAGGACACGGACACCCTAAAGTCCGGTACGAACCCAAACTTTACAGTTTGGGTTCGCTCAACTCTAATGGGGATGACTGTGCAAGGATGGGGATGCCTGAGCATGGATGGGGATGACTAAGCATGGATGGGATGGCTGAGTATGGATGGGGATGACTGAGCACAGATGGGGGTGACTTAGCACGGATGGGGATGACTGAGCACATATGGGATTGCTGAGCACAGATGGGGATGACTGAGCACGGATGGGATGGCTGAGCACAGATGGGGATGACTGAGCACGGATAGGGATGACTGAGCATTGATGGGGATGACTGAGCACATTTGGGATTGCTGAGCACAGATGGGGATGACTGAGCATGGATGGGGTGGCTGAGCACAGATGGGGATGACTGAGCACGGATGGGGATGACTGAGCATCGATGGGGATGACTGAGCACATATGGGATTGCTGAGCACAGATGGGGATGACTGAGCATGGATGGGGATGACTGAGCACGGATGGGGATGACTGAGCATCGATGGGGATGACTGAGCACATATGGGATTGCTGAGCACAGATGGGGATGACTAAGCATGGATGGGGATGGCAAAGCATGAATGGGGATGACTGAGCATGGATGGATGGCTGAACGTGGATGACTGAGGATGAATGACTGAGGATGGAAGGCTGAGCATGGATGAATTGATGAGGTGAGTGCAGACTGATGCATAGCAGCGCTGTGGGCACTACAGATCCTGCCCAAAGTGCTGCTGCATCTGATCTCTCCCCTCTCCTCTCACACTGTACCCATCGATATGGAGAAGGGAGAGATAAGCCAGACATGCACCGGCTTGTTTACATCTGATCACTCAGTCATTTGACATAGCATTCACATGGTAAAGGGCCACTGCGAATGGCCGTTTACCGTGATTTGTGATGCAGATATTCCCAGGTGCATGCCCCAGGGGGCATGTAGGAGCACGATTCTGGGAGGATGTCAACCCACAGAACTTGGTCTCTATTCCTCTTATTCCTAATACCAGCCTCCCCTTCTCCTGTGCCCTCTGGAATGCCCGCTCTGTCTGCAACAAACTCACTGCCCTCCACAACCTCTTTATCACTAATTCCTTCAACCTCCTTGCCATTACCAAAACCTGGCTTCATGAATCTGACACTACTGCTCATGCTTCCCTCTCCCATGGTGGCCTTCTCTGGACTCCCTCCTCTAGACCAAGTGGACGGAAGGGAGGTGGAGTGGGAATCCTTCTTGTACCACGCAGCACCTATCAGGTACTCCACCCTCCTCCCTCTCTGACACTCTCCTCTTTTGAAGCACATTGCATCCGTCTATTTTCTCCTATTCCTCACTGTCACTGTGACCCCTGGGCCATTATCAACTTTCCTTGATGACTTCTCTGCCTGGCTACCCCACTTTCTCTCTTCTGAAATCCCCACAATCATTCTTGGCGACTTCAACATCTCTGTTAATGCTATCACTACTCTTACTTCTAAACTTCTCAGTCTAACCTCATCTTTTGACCTGAAGCAATGGAAACAGGCTCCTACTCACGCCAACGGAAACACCCTAGACCTTGCCTTCTCTTATCTGTGCACTCCGTGCAACCTTTCCAACAATCCTCTCCCACTATCTGATCACCACCTTATTAGTTTCACTCTTTTACTGCCTTCCATCTCCTTGCCCTCCAACCGCTTAACAGTTACCCGTAGAAACCTTCGCCACCTCAACCCTTCTTTTCTCTACTCGGCTAATGACCACCTCTATGACAAAATCTCACCCCTATCCTGCCCCAACCTAGCCACACTCATCTACAACAACTCACTGTTATCCTCCCTAGACAAGCTTGCCTCCCTTACCACACGCAGAATCAGGCCCCGGCCCCTACAACCCTGGCAAACGGACAACACCAGAAGTCTTAGAAATCATAGCCGCGCTCTCAAGAGTCTGTGGCATAAGACTAAGCTCTAAGAAGACTTCAAACATTACAGATCTGCCCTCCTAAAATACTATTCCTGCCTCCAAACTGCCAAACAGACCTACTTTATCACACTCATTAACACATTATCATCCGGCCCCGTCAACTCTTCTTGACCTTTAACACTCCCTGCCCTCCACTGCCTCCACTCTCTAATTCACTCACTGCCCAGGAGATTGCCAATCACTTTAAAACTAAGATTGATAACATTCATGAGGAAATCTCCAATGCGCACAAACCATCCTTACTAAACACCCCATGTCCACAGATGCAATCACTACTTTACACATTCAACCCTGCCAGTATTAGCAAGGTTGCTAAACTTTTATTGAACACCCATCTAACCACCTGCCCCTTGGATCCTGCTCCCTCGCAAATGGTACGCTCACCCTCCAACTCAATTCTACATTCTCCAACTCACATTTTCAATCTTTCCCTCTCCTCCGGCATCTTCCCAAACTCTCTAAAACATGCCCTAGTCACACCTATCCTTAAAAAGCCCTCACTGGACCCCACCAATATTAACAACCTACGTCCCATCTCCTTACTCCCCTTCTCCTCCAAACTCCTCGAAAGACTGGTCTACAACCGACTGAGTGACCATCTGACCATGAACAAACTTCTTGATCCCCTTCAGTCTCTACAGAAAGTGTTCTCCTTAAACTCACTAATGACCTAATAACTTCTAAAACTAACGGACACTATTCTGTACTACTACTTCTGGACCTCTCTGCTGCCTTTGACACAGTGGACCACCCCCTCCTCCTCCAAAAACTCCACGCCTTTGGTCTCCGTGACTGTACTCTTCACTGGTTCTCATCCTACCTATAACACTACTCCTTCAGTGTCACCTACAACTCTACTTCCTGATCTCCTATTCCTTTCTCTGTCGGTGTTCCCCAAGGTTCTGTTCTTGGACCTCTCCTTTTCTCAATCTACAACTCCTCCCTGGGTCAGTTGATTGCCTCCCATGGCTTTCAGTATCATCTCTATGCTGATGACACACAAATCTATCTCTCAACCCCCCAGATCTCTCCATCTGTCTCCTCATGCATCACCAACTTACTAACAGACATATCAGCCTGGATGTCACATCACTTCCTAAAACTCAAACTATCCAAAACCGAGCTTATGATAATTCCTCCCCCACGTGCCATTTCCCCAGATTTCTCTGTCAAAATCAACAGCTCAACTATCAACCCGTCCCCCCACGCCAAGGTCCTAGGTGTAATCCTAGACTCCCAATTAACCTTTCGGCCCCACATCCAATCGCTATCCAAAATTTGCCGCCTCAACCTCCGCAACATCAAGATACGCCCCTTCCTAACCGATGACACCACAAAGCTACTAATCCACTCCTTGGTCATTTCTCGCCTCGACTACTGCAACTCCCTCCTCACTGGCTTACCTATAAATAACCTATCCCCACTTCAGTCCATTATGAATGCTTCCGCCAGGCTCATCCACCTTAAAAACCACTCGGCATCTGCTACACCCCTATGTCAATCTCTATATTGGCTGTCACGCAACCAACGTATTAAATTCAAGATACTAACAATAACTTATAAAGCAATTCACAATCTGGCCCCCCAGCTACATCACTAACCTGGTCTCAAAATACCAACCAAATCGATCTCTTCGCTCCTCCCAAGACCTCCTGCTCTCTAGCTCCCTTGTCACCTCATCCCATGCTCGCCTCCAGAACTTCTCCAGAGCCTCTCCCACCCTCTGGATTGCTCTACCCCAATCTGTCCGACTTTTCTCCTAGTTTGTCCACCTTCAGACGATCCCTGCCTATCTGGCTCCCACCTAACAACTGTACATTTATCTTCTCTATTAGCGCATCCCCCACAGTTATTACCTCTTTTATCTCTTGACCTTCCCTCTTAAATTGTAAGCTGTAGCGAGCAGGGCCCTCTGATTCCTACTGTATTTAAGTGTATTGTATTTGTACTGTCTACTCCCAAGTTGTAAAGCGCTGCGTAAACTGTTGGCGCTATATAAATCCTATATGATAATAATAATAATAATAATAATATTATACACTCTCTTTAACGCCTAATATACTGTATCTAATATCAAGAAGAGGACACCACACACCAAAGACAACCTAGTATAAGTGTAATGGAATGGCTTCAGCATGTCTCCTCCCAGACCATGCCCCTTTAATGCCTTTCACCCTCCCAAAAGCCTAAATTCTAGAGGTAGATCTCTACAATTAAGAGGAGGGTGGAAGGTGTTAGAGATGCCTGGCCTGGGAGGAACCAGGTTGAAGTCATTCCTTTACTCATAGACCAGGCTGTCTTTGGTGTACCGTGTCCTATTCTTGTTATTAGATACTTTAAGGAGAGCCAGTTTCAGCTACCATTGGATACCAGCACCCACAAGCAGGGGGAAGTTCCCAAATTAGTTCACACTGGTGCCTGGAGAGGCATGAGTTATCTTAAAGATTATGTAAACCCAACATTTCATATTCCTGATATTTGCCTTCTGTACCATATACTTGTATGTAAAAGTACCCTGTTCTCTTTGTGTTGCTTTCTTTGTGTGAAATCCCTGGTGTTCCAGTCCCTCTGCTTTCCTATTAAAAACTGATATCACTTATCTGGTAGCAGAGCCTGATATGAAGGCCTCTCTGACACCTTTTGCTTGGAACCCCTGGTAGTGTCAACAGGAAGCACAAGAGTGCAGAGTGGCATGAATGCCTATAAGTCCTGCTAGTAGCAGAGCAGGTGTCCATGCCAGGCAGAAGAAGTCATCAGTGGCCCTTAGCAAAGCAGGCAAGCTGGCAGGCAGCTGGAAGGCAGCAGACTGAAGCAAACAGGTACTGGGCATAGCGGGCGGGCAAGGCATGTGCTGGTAGCAGACTGTAAATCATCAGGCACAGCAGGATGTTAGGAAGGTACACAAGCAGAGCAGATTGGATGCAGAGGCACAGGCAGGAGTATAGTTATCGTACAAGCCAGGTCAGGAACTGGCCAGAGGAACAGAAACAATGGAGCAGGCAAAAGTGGTGATCAGAGGACAAGCAGAGGTCAATGCAGGTGGAATTTAAGGAGTAGTCATGCAAGCCAGGTCAGCAACTTGGAGTCAGGATACAGAATCACAGGGTCTCAGGATACACAGCAGGCTGAAGACAAAGCAGCACTGATCCTGGGCACTGGCACAGTTTACATAGCTTATTTGGTGCCAACACCTGTCACGAGTGTGCGTGAGCACGCCGATGTGTATGTGTATGCACACGGGAATGCACACCATTAGCCTAAGGAACATAGATTAACCTGTGAAGAAGCACAGAAGTCTGTCCAGAGGAGCCATCTTGTCTACTTGCATGCCCTTCCTGATAAATGATCACACTAAGCAGGAGAACACACTGTGGTCACTTCTCTAGCCCCCCCCCCCCCCGCACAGCCTGTAACAATTTTTGGGATTTGGCTCTGTTAAAACTCCTTCCTATCATCCGCAAATGTATTTTTATATTGCATATCTGGCAGCTGTGTCCTAGAGTGACCATTTTTAGATATACACCTTTATTTTCCTATTCTCAGTTCTAGGGGTGCTGCAAATGGCCTTATTCAAACTAGGCTTGGAGTAGTTCCATAAAATGAAGACACGTTGGGGTTGATTTACTAAAGACAAATAGACTGTGCATTTTGCAAGTGCAGTTGCACTCTGCAAGAGCATTTGTTCCAGAGCTTAGTAAATGAGGTGAAGCATTGCTTTGCAAAGAATACCCAATCACATGCAAGGAAAATAAAAACAGCATTTTTGCTTGCACATGATTGAATGATGGATGTCAGCAGAGCTTTCCCTCGTTTACTAAGCTCCAGAGCAAATGTTCTTTCAGAGTGCCACTGCACTTGCAAATTGCACAATCTATGTGCCTTTAGTAAATCAACCCCAGTGTGTTTATTTGCTTTCAGTCTATAAATGAGAAAATGGAGTGTGTAAGTATGAGACCACTGATAAATATGTAATATTTAATCTCTGTAGTTGTATAAATCACTGTTAATCATTTTAGCCTGCGAGAAATGGAAGATAATAAATTCTGATCCTGTTCCCATCCTTGATTTAAGATATTAAATCTTAACTTTGAAACCAAGAGATATTCCTCCAGTTCAACTGGTACATTGCTTTGATGTCTGATAATAGATCTTACTTCATTGCTGAAATGTTTTTAGATAAATGCCATAACTGGTCATGTAAATACCCATCAAAGAAATATGAAGCTCATGAATATTAGGAGATCTATGGTGTTTCTGTATCCGTTTAGCCATGGTCTCATCTAGGGCATATTTAATTTGAGAGACAAAAGATACAATTCGTATGTATTGTTTGCTTCAATCCATGTCAACAGGTTGTAAAGAGAAGCTTTATATTCATATAGCATAAAAATAATTATTGAGCAGGGAATTTTGTTAAATATAATAATAGTTATAAAATAACTTTTAATATTCTAAAAGTATCCAGGTCACCATTTTGTAGTTAAATGGTGGCACAGAAAAGCATGACATAATGCATGAATACTCAAAGTGTTGGAATTGGTATTGCTTACTGCTAGAAGGTGACAGATAATGTGGGGCCCATAACAGAAAGTGGATGGCTCAGTGAAAGTTGACTGGAGGATGGAGAGGGTGGAACCAGAAGTGAAGTTCTAGGACAGAGATAGTCCTGAGGAGATGCAGTCTGGTTCTACTTGTCCTAGATGTGGATCTTGTCCTAGCATTACAAGAATATATATGAGAGGATAGAACTCTTGCTCAATATAGCATGTGTTAGTGAGACATTTAATGGTCCACATGTGCACATGCATGAATGTATTTATTTTTATATACAACTAATTATATATGTATAGGATACGACCACAGTTGCATAAAGTTTTATTAATTCATGAAAAAATATTTGTTTGTTCTACATAACACTCTGACACTACTCCTTTGTATAACAAACACTTAGCTGCTGTTACTATGTATACTGCACACACATCACAGGTAGCACAGACCATTTGCATATACTGTACTATATATCAGTGCATCTTCAACCCAAACTTTATTTGACATTGTAGCATGCTCTCTGTGGTACCTATGACTGAGCTAGTAGTGATGATGCAACAGGCCCATGCAGTAGCTCCTTCTGACATTTTAAATACATTATTGTTGGAAGGACAAAGCTATTTGAGGTTGGGGATTAGCACAGTGCAAGCACTGGAATAAAAGAAGACAGTGGCAAAATGGAGATAAAGTGTCAATATTCTTAATGTGGAATGATGATAGATATAAGCTTGCAACTAGGTGGACTCAAACATTGAAAACCTTTATTGGCTACGCAAGTATATCCGGTAAAATGATTCTAATGCATTTCAGCTATGAGTAAGGCCACAGTGGCTGAAATGCATGGGAATTGTTTTACTGGATGTACTTGTGTAGCCAATAAAGATTTTCAGTGCTTGATTCCACTGCGTTGCCGGATTATATCTATCGACATTAGAAGTACTGAGGGACTGCATATCCCAGCCACAAGCACCATTTTCAGCCTTGGACAGCATCTCCGGCAGAAGAGCTTGGGCATTGTATCCAGTAATAATATGTGGAATGAGTACTGCACAATTGGGACTATAAAGTACATTCCAGGTGCAAGCAATAAGCACAGTTCTAGGTTCTAAAAATTTAGAGACATATATTACAACCCTATTATGCATTATTTGCATAATTTGCATTAGATTTGTTAACAACTATTTAGTGTAAGGGTCTATACCAATAATCTATTCATATTACATACAATCAAAGAATTAAAAACAAAAATAAATGCCAAATACAACCAGGCAACCAGTCATTAAGAAAAGCGACAAGGGGGAATGTAGTTTTAATGCCGGCAGAGAAGTATGAGAAAGAAATCAAAAGACAACTGAATGATGAATGTACCTATGAAAAACTGAAGAATAACCCTTTTCCTCCCCTGGTAGAGGAGCTAAACTTCAAACTTAAGATGGCTCTTAAAGCGAATCTGATGACCAAAAAGGAGTGTGACTACCTAAGTGTGTACAATACACCGACAATCTACGTTATCCCAAAAAGTCCAGTACAGACCCAGCTGGCAGACCGATAATCTCAGTGATCAAGGGACCCCTGGAAAAGTACCTCGATGCATTGCTTAAAAAGATGGTTAAAAAACTGCCATCATACATCTAGGATACAAGACATGTGCTGCAACAAATTGTTGGGTTATTCTATACCACAGTGGTTCTCAACCCTGTCCTCAAGTACCCCCAACAGGCCATGTTTGCAGGTTTTCCTTTATCTTGCACAGTTGCTTTAAATCAGAGTCAATGGCTTGGTATTTTGGACAGCTATTTTATCTAAGAGAAATTCCCAAAACATGGCCTGTTGGGGGTACTTGAGGACAGGGTTGAGAACCACTGCTATACCAGACGATGCCATCTTGGCAAGCATCGATGTAGAGTCACTTTACATGTCCATCCCCCACCTGTGGGGACTTGCAGCAACTGCCCACTTTCTTGACAAGAACTTCCCCCTTATGGGTGCACAAAAGGGTTCATCCTAGAGCTCTTGCAGTTTGCCCTCATGAACAACTGCTTCAAGTTCATGGGGGCCAACTACAAATAAATTTGTGGTACATCCATGGGTGCCCAAAACAAAGAACTGATTTGCTAAAAATAAAAGAAAAAGATCAATCCAGAAAGAGCTTGCAGGATCCATTTAGAATCATCACCCCTTATGGGAGACAATAAGAGACGGTCTGACAAGTCCTCACAAAACACTGGCACCTACTAACAAGAGCACCTGGATTAGCCCCGATTGTGGGCAGTAGACCACTTTTGCTGGCAAAACGAGCAAAGAACTTGGCTGATGAGTTATTCCACTCAGAATTTAGAACACCTACTCCCTGCACTTGGCTTACGGACCTCCCACAATTAAAAAGAATGTTCCCTTGTGGTCAATGCCACATATGTACCCATGTGAAATGAACCAATGTGTTTAACGATGCAGATAGGAGAAACATACAGTCCTGCTCACCATTATTGGCACCCCTTCATGTTTTGCATAACTGAGTGAATGTCTTCAGAAATAAATGGAAATGTACCAAATTTATATCAGCAGGATCTTTTAATTGGAGGTCCAAAGTAATTTAACAAAGACAATTGTTATTTCAACATACATATTGTAATTATAAAGAAAAAACAGAAAACCAGCATGTGCACTAATATTGGCACCCCTCCTTAATATTTGGTTGCACACCCTTTGGCAGCGATGACAGCCTCCAAACGTTTCTTATATCCATCGATAAGCTTCTTGCACTTCTCGGGTGGCATTTTCTCCCACACTTCCTTTGCAATATGATCAAGCTCTTGAACATTTGCAGGGTTCCTTTCTCCAATGGCAGTTTTCAGCTCCCCCCAAAGATTTTCAATTGGATTGAGATCAGGACTCATTGCTGGCCATTTTAAAACAGTACATTTTTTCCCTTTCAACCATTCCTGCGTGCTTTTGGAGGTGTGCTTTGGGTCTTTATCTTGCTGGAGGACCCATGATCTTCGCCTCAAACCAAGTTTCCTTACACTAGGCAAGACATTTCGCTCTAGA
>BLSH010146470.1:38192-56230 GCA_018402905.1 Glandirana rugosa
CCGCGTACGCGCACTCGAGGCACTACCGGCGTATCGGGCCTCGAGGCGAAGAAGCGGGCGGGCCGTTCGGATGTCGTGCCGGACACTCAGTGGGTCCACGAAGGTCGTGCTTCCTAGCCCACAGACTTGTGGGGTTCTTCGGCCCCCCGAGCGACCGACTTCTGGTTTTCCTCATCGTCCTCGCCGGGTAGGCTCAAAATATCCGCCGCCCCACAGGGTTCTACCGGCGCCGACGCCGGATTCCTCTCACGTCTAGGGAGCGAACAAAACCCCTTGGGATCTTGCCCTTTTCTGGTTAGCCTGACGGGGAGGAAAGGTCTGACCATCGGTCGCCGTGTCATTCACAGAAAAAATTCTTGAGTTTCGTGCTGGAAGCACCTGGGTGACTCACAGGCCGTGCTGTAGGCTTGCCGGGCGGGCGAAGAAGCGGAGCTCCGGGCTATGCGGCCATCACGGAGCTCACGCGCATGCGCCGATCAGATGACATTTTATGACCAATTTGTGCAGAAATCCATATCATTCCAAAGGGTTCACATACATTTTCTAGCAACTGTATATATATATATATATATATATATACATACACTATATTACCAAAAGTATTGGGGTGTCTGTCTTTACACACAAATTAACTTTAATGGTATCCCAGTCTTAGTCCATAGGGTTATTGAGTTGGCCCACCCTTTGCAGCTCTAAAAGCTTCAACTTTTCTGGGAAGGCTCTCCACAAGGTTTAGGAGTGTGTATATGGGAATGTTTGACCCTTCTTCCAATAGCACATTTGTCAGGTCAGGTACTGATGTGGATGAGAAGGCCTGCCTAACTAGCAGTCTCCACTCTTTTCCTCATTCATCCCAAAGGTGTTCTATCAGGTTCAGGTCAGGACTCAAGTTCCTCCATTCCAAACTCGCTCATCCATGTCTTTATGGACCTTGCTTTGTACACTGGTCCAAATCATTTGGTGGGGGGAGGGCTTATGGTGTGGGGTTGTTTTTCAGGGTTTGGCTTGTCCCCTTAGTTCCAGTGAAGGAAACATTTAAGGCGTCAGCATACCAAGACATTTTGTCTTGTCTTTGTGGGAACAGTTTGGGGATGACCCCTTCTTGTTTCAACATGACTGCACACCAGTGCGCAAACAAGCTGAATCTGTTATAGCTGCAAAAGCTGCAAAGGGTGGGCCAACTCAATTCAATATTGAACCCTACGGAATAAGACTGGGATGACATTAAAGTTTGTGTGTATGTAAAGGTAGGTGTCCCAATACTTTTGGTAATATAGCATCTCACACGGCTCCCCTGAGACACACTGACCTCCCTCAGGAGGGCAAGGCCCTGAGCTCTAACTCTGACTCTATCATAAAGCCAGCACACCCCTGAGCCATCGGTGTGCTGGCTTCTCTCAAAATCTTGTGTAAAGCACAAATATATATATATACTGTACATATGCTACCTAATTTACATCCAATATGGGGGTTAAGGTATGGCATCTGGGTAATATGATTTTTATAGCATTTAGTGGAATACGCAGCATGAAATCAATGTAGATCTGCTTCGGGATTCTTCAGGAGATTTATTAGTAACTTATATTTTAACAAAACAAAGAGTTCAGTGAGCTCAAAACAGAACCCGTAGGCTGTAACCTTCGCCAAATACTGGGGAAAAATTGCACAAAGAGAGGGTTTTGATTGGATGGTATAGGCAATAGTTACAGACTCAGGTGTTCAAGATAAAATACATTTATTAATAATTTCTTAAAACTGATATCATGACAAAATCACATTATATAAGTGCAATAGTACACAAAAGAAATAGACAAAAAAAAAAAATTGCTCCAAGTTTGAACTGTGAACAGTGTTCCTCAGGGATTGTATGTTGGTATGTAGATAGCGAGAATTGCTCTTGATGATGGTCTATGGTGACATACAACCCCGGGGAAGTCAGTCAATAAAGGTCTCCAGGTGGTGTCCCCACAACCTGAAGGGTCCAGGGGTATCCCCAAAGACAGGGAGCACCCCCGCAGGGGTCTCAGGGATAGCAATACAAGAGGGGATAGAGGGATCTTCTTACGAGTCTAATCACAATGCAGCAAATGATCACAGCCAAGCCTTCCTTTTCAGGCAGCTAGTCACCAAAGATCTCCAGTCCAAGCATAAAAGGCAGAAATATATTTCAAAGTAAGGGCGCAAGGACATCCTAGGATTCAGAGCCAGGGTAAATAACTCACAGCCAAAGTAAGATGGCTCTGACTCACTGAGGTGGCTCCTTGGCTTCTCCCACTTGCAGCAAATGATTGCATGTTGTGCACAGCCATTACAGATTTAGGGCTTACTTTAGCTGTGACTTATTTACCTTGGCTCTGAATCCTGGGATGTCCTTGCACCCTTACTTTGAATCTCTTTCTGCCTTTTATGCTTGGACTGGAGATCTTTGGTGACTAGCTGCATATACCCTAAGTTTACACACTTGTAAAAGCTTGGCTGTGATGATTTGCTGCATTGTGATTAGACTCATAAGAGATCTCTCTATCCCCTCTTGTATTGCTATCCCTGAAACCCCTGTGGAGGTGCTCCCTGTCTTGGGGGATACCCCTGGAGCCTTCGGGTTGTGGGGACACCACCTGGAGACCTTTATTGGCCGACTGCCCCGGGTTGTATGTCACCATAGACAATCATCAAGAGCAATCCTTGCTATCTGCATACCAACATACAATCCCTGAGGAACACTGTTTGCAGTCGAAACGTAGGATTTTGATTGGAAGCAGCATATGCAACTTACCTGTATTTTGAGGAATTGCTACAGTGTAAACTTATGGAGCAATTTTTTTTTGTCTATTTCTTTTGTGCACTATTGCACCTATATGATGTGATGTTGTCATGATATCAATTTTAAGAAATTATAAATAAATGTATTTTATCTTGAACACCTGAGTCTGTAACTATTGCCTATACCATCCCATCAAAACCATCTCTTTGTGTACTAACTAATATACTGTTACATAAGCATATCTAAAGCCAAAACATTTATTATTTTAGTTTTAGATAGTAAAGGAAATGTAGACTTAACAGGAAGTTGTAAGAACGAAGAGCAGCTTTGCAGCTCTTCAAAGCTATGAAAATATTCTCTTAGACACTTGTCACAATGACAAGTGTCTCAATTATAAGATTGCCTCTGTGTTCTTGTTCTGGTGACAACTCAAATTGTTGACTGTCCTCTCACTTCCAGTCCCTGTGACAGTGGTCAGCAGGGCAAAGAGAGAGTGATATTCCACAGTTGTGAAACAGACAGCGATAGCTTATGATAGGTTGAATAAAGAGCTAGTAGGGAATAACTGCTATATTGTTGTGGTAGATAAGGAAAATATTAGATTTAAAGTCTACATTTATTGGCGTAAAATTCTTATTACCAACATTATCAATACATTTAAACTTTTACAGTTTTTTTAATCAAAGTGTTCACTGTCTTTGTACACACTCATGACACAGATCACCCATGTGACTGAATAAAATCCAGCTTAATTATATATAGAACTTTTCAGATCAAAGTGATAACATGATTTGATTTGTAAGATTAAGACACAACTCTAAAGATTGGCTCCGCACAAAACATATATTTATAAATTGAGTTCACACAGGTGGCTTTAACCAATTTTTTTTTTATACATACAAAACTTTGAGAAACCTCCCAATGCCCCCACTATGTAGCTTGCACTCCTGCATCTTCCTAGAAAGCCATGGTAATGCCTTGCATCCAGATTTCCTAGTCATTAGTTTATTTTACATTATGGGGAATCATTTGGGCAAGTGTAACACCCTTGATTGTCTTTGTAAAAGTTGTAGTATTTGCATACATTGTAGTGAGGATATCAACCCAGTAAAGTCCACCCTAAGAGATATAAGAAATTCAGCATGAAATTTAACTTGTTGGATGTCACATGACAAAGAATGCATGTGAAGGTCCCAGCACCTGGTCTGTGGTTGCCTGTACAGCTCTTCCATCCTGCCCATCTGCTCTATATTTTATTAAGTTCATAGTGATTGTCATCTCCATTTCTGTTTTATTGTTTTTTTTGGTGGAATTAGCCGGTAAGGATCAGTGGTATTCCTCTTCTGCCTATACCAATATACATGGCACATGTCCTGCTAAGGATTATGAGAAAAAATGTTTTGACCTGTGGTTTTAAACACAATTGAATATTTCAAGCAAAAAGGAAAACCATTTTTATTTTATATAAATTGAATGAATTGTAAATCCATCTCATAAATGATTATGGGTCACAAAAGATATCTTGTAATTGTGATTTTCTTAACAATATATATATTGTGAGGACTAGGTTTACCACAGGTAGATAGCCTCTGAATCAGAACCAAAAAAATGTATTTATACATTTTGTTTTATTTTAGCATTGTTTGTATACCTTTATACACATAATACATCTAGCAACAGAATGCAAAGATTATGCAGGCCTGCATGCAAGTGTCACAATACTCTCTGCAGCTCAGATGAAATTGAGCCATCTTCTATTTTTTTCAGTGCTATACTGAACAGTCTACATTGATTTTGTAATAATCAAATTTTCAGGGTGTAATTAATCACTTAATACAGTCTTGTTAAATGCATATATTTGTCTAGTTTTCCTAATTTCACTAGAAAATAGCAAAAAAAAGCAAGTATTTGCTGGTAATCCTAAAAACATATATTTTTTGAAAAGACTGTTTTCTTTTTTTACACTGGAAAAAATCCACACACATACAAAGATACATGCATATTCCAGTTTAACCTCTTGCTTACTGGGTATTTAAACCCCCCTCCTGCCCAGACCAATTTTCGGCTTTCAGCACTGTCGCATTTTGGATGACAATTGCATGGTCGTGCGACGTTGTACCCAAACAAAGTTTTTATCATTTTTTTCACACAAATAGGGCTTTCTTTTGGTGGTATTTGATCACCTCTGCGGTTTTTATTTTTTGTGCTATAAACAAACAAAGGGCGACAATTTTGAAAAACAAACAATATTTTTTACTTTTGGCTATAATATAAATCCATAAAAAAAAAATATATATAAAAAAAAAATATTCATCGGGTTTGGCCGATATATATTCTTCTACATATTTTTGGTAAAAAAAAAAAAAAATCACAATTGGCGTATATTGATTGGTTTGCGCAAACGTTATCGCGTCTACAAACTATAGGAATTGATTTATGGCGTTTTTATTATTTTTTTTTACTAGTAATGGCGGTGATCTGCGATTTTTATCAGGACTTTGATATTGGAGCGGACATGTCGGACATTTATGACACTTTTTTGGGACCAATGACATTTATACAGTGATCAGAAATTTAAATATCCACTGATTACTGTATAAATGTCATTGGCAGTGAAGGGGTTAACACTAAGGGGGCAGTGAAGGGGTTAACTGTGTTCCCTCATTGTGTTCTTACTGTATGGGGGTGGGGCTGGCCAGGACCTAACAGATCTCACTGATCCTGATTACAGGGATCAGTAGATCTGTCATGTCCCCCTTCACAGAATGGAGAACCACCGTGTTTACATCGGCGGTTCCCCGTTCTGCAGCTCTGACAGGTGATCACGGGTCACGAGCGGACATCAAGCCCGCCCAACCCACGGGCACGCCCATGCAGCATGTAGCGGCCACACGCATGCACTGCCGCCACCTGTGAGTGCACAGGGGCGGACGTCCATAGATGTCGTCCTGGAAATTCAGATCCGCACTGGAGCCATACTTTGGCAATAGCGCAGATCTGGAAAGGTTAAAGAAGAGTACCACTGAGGCATCTAATTATATTAAATATGGGACAATACATTAAAATGTTCATAATCATTCCCATGGGCTATTTTTCTCCTTTATTGCAAATTATTAGGGATGGAGGTGTGTTACAGGTAGCACCAGACCTGTCCTCTCTTTTCTATAATCATTCACAACAGTTTGCAATCGATGTATAACCATGGCACTCAAAATAAAAAAAATGTTGAGCTAAGGGCCTGGGAGAAAGCCACTTGATTGGGCAGGAAAACATAAAACAGATGATCCTCTTCAAATTTCTGTTCCTTTATCAGATGTCCCCAGTAGGATTGCCTAGAGCCTTCTTTCTTAAGGCTCAATGTGAGTTTACTAAGTTTGTGTGGCATTGGAAACCTTTGTGGTTTGGGTCTCCCAGACCTCTCATTATATTACCAAGCCACTGAATTACTTCACATAGTTAATTGGAACAAACACACCCATGACAAACTATGAGTTCGCTTGTAAAAAAAAATGGCTGGACATAATCTAGTTCATGCCCCCTGGCTCTCCCATACTTTTAGGGGACTTTCAGACTCAGTCTCCCCACTATTCACTGCAACATTGACTATCTGAATGGTTTAAACAGGAAATGTTGACATATTGTATTTTTCCTTTTTCTTTATAGAAGGACAGGATGCTAAAATCCCTCCCCTCCTTTCATTGGTTATATCTTTTTATATCTTATTGGTTCTATGTTATGTCCCCCCTCTTTTTATACCACTTCTTACTGCCCCCCCCCCCACTCCACCGACCCCCACATTCCCCTTAGCATCCTTGATGTTTTATGAATTTTATCAAATAAATGTCAAAAACTTACATAAAAAACATACAGTGCATCAATATATTCTTAAAAATAACTCAACTACACATAAAACTAGTTTTAAAAGAAAAAAACAAAACCAAAATTGAAAATGGGCTCTGTGGAGATAATTTTAAATAAATATAATTTACCATTGATCGAAATTATATTTCCAGAACCAATGCCAAAGTTCATACACCAAAAAAAGGGATGGACCTGTCAGAGCCCCACTGTCCTCTATGGGAGATCGGATGAAAACTGATCCCCTTGTCTGTTTTCATCCGATACCATCCGATCCGATTCACCAAATGGATGGAAAATAGGGTTTCCATCCGTCTGGATTTAGCAGACCGGATCAGATAGCAATGGATGTTAGAGGACATGTCACCATTGACATCTGTGACTCCATAGAGGTGAATGCAGCATCCGATCAGGTCTGCCTGAAAAATGGACAGGAGGACCTAATCAGTCCGTATGTGTGAAAAGGGCCTATATCAGATATTTTAGTGTCTATCATTATTTTTCAGGGGAGAATTTAAACATAAATTCAAATTTTAGTTTTATACTAAAGGGGCACCCTCTATTTAGTTATGTAAGCTTGTAACATTGTCGGGAAACAGTAACCAAAGCCACTTCCTTAATAAACTAAGAGCTTCAGTTTAATAGCCACCAATTAGCAAAAATCCTCATGAGATATGCCTGAACAAAGTAAAGCCTCGTACACACAATGCGATTGTTGTACGACCACACATCCAACTTTTCCCAAAATTGGCTGTCTGTGATTTTGTCTAGCATACTGACAGTAGTCAAATTATCATTCAACAAAGGCGAACGTAGTGACATGTTATGTGCGCATAAAGAGGAAGTTCAGGTGAATGCGAATTGTGAATTACGGACGCAGGTTTACACAACCAAACACTTCCTGGATTCCGAGCATGTTTGTACTTACAACTTTTGTTTGTCCAACTTCTGTACACACGAGCCGAACATCGGACGATGCCTTGTCGGCAGGCAAAAGTTTTCTAGTTTGCTCATACAACTTTTGTTGGACGATAATTCAAAATCGGCCGTCGAATGGAGCGTACCAACGGTTGTATTATTGTATGATAATTTTACTGTGTGTACGGGCCATAACACACTACCCCTAAAATGCACACTTTTGGATGACAAATGTTCCACAACATTAACTACATGACTTCTGACTTGAATGATAGCCTCACCAGACAAACTAAATTAAAAATATGCCTCCATGGGCTCATTCAGATCAGTGCAATAAAATATGCATGTTAGTGCAAAATCTGCCAGTACACCAAGAATGATTCACATTCATGATCCATAAATCTTCAATGTGCGAAAATGTGGGGGAAAAATGCAGCATGCCTCAGCACACAAAAAAAAAATGCATGCATTGGGATGTGAACCATCCAACAGGTATCTGTAGGCTTAAATATATTACTAATGCTACTGAATTATTTTGAATACGTAGCATAAATGAATTTGGCTCTAAATAAATATTGTAAAAGTCAAATCCTACTTAAATGGTATACTTTTTTACAGGAGAGTTATAATAAAGTACTGCATATTACAAGTATTTTACTGTATATGTAAATATCCTATTTAACAATGAATACATTATATATTCATAAATAACATTAAAGCAAGAATGCAATCATTTAATTGTATAGATGAGTTTGCCAGAATGATGGAACAGAACAAGATAATATTTTGTTATTTTTATGGTGTTTAAATGTTAATAGCTCACTTGATATTTACTGTGCAGTGACACACAGTATAGCCAAAAAATTGTTTAATTATTTATCCACAATGTGTTTTCAGATGACTGTGACATTTTTAATCTTTCCACCAAACTTTCAATGAATAGTATAAGCATATTTCACAAGAAAAACATAAGCTTTTCGCTGAATACTTTATGATAGTGTGAAATTCCCAAAGAAAGTGTAACGAGCACAAAAATGTTAGATTAATAGAAGATATGTTTAGGTTCATATAGTGTATTATTTTCACTAAATGTGCAATCTTCTTCTTCTAACAGAACCCCCCCCCCCCCGCCACACACACACCCACACACACCTTGGTATTTTCCACATTTTGTAGTGTTACAACATGAAATTAAAATGGATTTAATTCAGATTTTGACTGTTTTATTCATCCACATACAACGCTTTAATGGTAAAAAAATATATATAATGACACAAAATGTAATTAAAATAGAGGGCAGACATGTGTTGGTTGCAAACGAGTTAATGCTCAAATGAATACATGATGCAAAAACCTCTTCCTACAACTAAAGGTTTTTGGGATAAACTTGACATGGGTGAATGGATTCAATTTAGATTTTATGTCACTGATTCACACCAAATTGTCCATTGAGTAATCTACTTTTTCACTATGGATTTCCCAAGTAAGCTAATTTACCACTCAGAACCTTGTAAATGTATGCATTTCAAGATTCTGTAAAGTTTATGATCTTGTGTGTTGTGTTTATCATCAAATATTATTTTCATAGAAGCATAGAAACATAGAAAAGTGACGGCAGAAAAAGACTGAGTAGTCCATCGAGTCTGCCCCTTTTTATGTATTTATTTATTTATTTACATTAACCTTGTTGTCTGACTATAGATTTATGTTTATCCCAAGCATGTTTGAAGCCATTTACTGTTGACTGTCTCACAACCTCTGTTGGTAGTTTATTCCAATCATCAACCACCCTTTCAGTAAAATAATACTTTCTAAGATTAGTTTTGAACTTCCCCCCAGTTAGTTTGAGGTCATGTCCCCGTGTTCTTGATTTTGGTTTCATATTGAAAAGACTGCCCTCCTGAACCTTATTCACCCCCTTGATGTATTTAAAGGTTTCAATCATGTCTCCCCTCTCCCTTCTTTCCTCCAGACTGTACATATTAAGTTCCTGAAGTCGCTCTTGATATGTTTTATACCCCAGACCTTTCACCATTTTTGTTACCCGTCTCCTTTTATATTTTCCTATTATATTTGCCTGTGCTCCAGCTAGATATACTGTAAAGTAGCAAATTATTAAAGCCCTGTATTCATTGATACATCAGTAAATGTATTTTTTTTTAACCACTTGACCTCTGAGAGATTTACCCCACATCCTGACCAGGCCATTTTTCGTAATATGGCTCTGCGGTATTTTAACTGACCATTGTACAGTTGTGCAACACTGTACCCAAATAAAATTAACATATTTCTCTCCACAAATAGAGCTTTCTGTTGGTGGTATTTGATCAGATACGTTTTTATTTTTTTGCGCTATAAACAAAAAAGACAGACAATGTTTAAAAAAAGAAATACAATTTTTTACTTTTTACTGTAAAACATATCCAATTAAAAAATGTAAAAAAAATCTAATTTCTTCATCAATTAAGGCCAATATGTATTCTGCTACATATTTTGGTGAAAAAAAATCCCAATAAACGTATATTGATTGGTTTGCGCAAAAGTTATAGTGGCTACAAACTACGGGATATTTTATTTTATTTTTTTAATAGTAAAGGTGGCGATCAGTGACTTATAGTGGGACTGAGATATTGTGGTGGACATTCAGACACTAACTGACACTTTTTGGGGACCAGTGAAACGAATACAGTGATCAGTGCTAAAAATATGCACTGTCACTGTACTAATTACACTGGCTGGGGAGGGGTTAGCATCAGGGGTGATCAAAGGGTTAACTGTGTGCCTGACCAGCGTTTTACTAGACTGTGGGAGGGACTTTTACTACGAGAAGACATGGATTCTAGTTCCTGCTTTGTAGAGACACATGATTCATGCCTAACCTCCTGTTAGAATGGCCATCTGCCTTGTTTACATAGATTGCAGTTCTGTCTCTGTAGCTGATGATCGGCGGGTGCTGGCAGACATTGAGTCTGGGGTACCCTCTGATTGGCTCCCGCTGTATGTAATTGCAGTGGGAGCGAGCCACCGGTGGTGTGCATTCACTCCTCCACCCAGAAGTGCAGGGCCACATGTATACTGTATATATATATATACCTAATTCTATGCACAGCGGCTGCTCTGTAGTGGCAAGTGCTTAAGTACCTGATTTTGACTTGGTATCAACATATTGCAATCCCAAATACAGCAGATATTTGGAGAGAGAGAAGCAGCACAAGCAGCCATTACGTGCTGACATGGACTATAATGATGAGAGGAGAGAGCAAATGAGCTTATCAGTCTGCTGTTTCTTCTTTCACTGGTCAATCACAGGCTAAGGGAGGAACAAAATCTAGGAATCTTACTTTACTGTAGCAAAATCAGGTCTGCTACCCTTCCAGACTTGGCTGTGTAGTGTGGCAGAGCTGTGTAAATCTCAGTACTGAATACACAGAATTAAAAATCTTTGTAAGGCCCCATGTACACTGGTGCATGAGGTGCCTGCGTTTAGATGGTTACATGTATGGCAATATGCACCCAGATAACAGTGCCCTGAATGCATGCAGCTAGATCTGGACAGTGCACCTGTACCTTCCAGCTGCACCTACATTCTGGAGCTTCATGAACTAGGGATAAACACCCAGTGTGCATGAGGTCTAAAACAACCCACATATGTATTTGTTCTGTTTATTTGGCTGTTTCAGCTTTATCAACTGTCAAATGTACAACATGTGTCTTAAATGTAAAAATAATATTTTAAATGTCATCCTAAAATGGTAACTGTATGTACATTTGCTTACCATGTGTATATCAAAAGATTTAGGCTACTTTCACACTGGGACGGTGGAGTGTTAGCGGTAAATCCCAGTTAGTCACAGCAGGGATTTACGTAGAGCAGTGCTACGGCTGCGGGAGCAGTGCGCTTTAAACCCCCACAAGGGGTTAAAACAGGGTTAAAAGTGCCCACTCTCTGCGTTTCTGAGGCAGTGTGCAGCCGCTTCGGAAGCACTGCTCCATTGTTTTCAATGGGCAGGGGCAGTAGAGGAGCGGTATATTACCACTCACCGCACCGCCCCAAAGATGCTGCTTGCAGGACATTTTGCAACATCCTGCAAGCGCACCGCCCCAGTGTGAAAGCATGCCTTCTTTCACATTGGGGTGGATGGGGGGTGACTTTTGAGGCACTTTACATGCGCTATTTTTAGCTAAATAGTGCCTGTAAAGCACCTCAGTGTGAAAGGGGTCTTACTGTGTAATATCTAAATTAGTGACATTTACACCAAAAAGAAAAATATATAATTTCCTAAAACCTTTGCTTCACATTGTTATGAATTCTTATAGAGATGCACAGAAACTGTTAGCTTGTTTAGTTGTTATAATTTTAGGTGTTAGCATGAACTGAGTTTAAACATAATATACAGTGTGTTATAGTATTGTTTAAAATCTCTAGACTTTTGGACTGTCCAAATCCTACCCAACTGTCTATTTTAGCACAGCCTACTTATTTGTGTTGTTAGGTGAGATATTGGTGGTAAAAACTATGGTTCTTAGAGCTTTACCTTCTACACTTGCCCTATCCTATCTAAAATGGTATAAGAGACAGTTAATAAACTTTAGCATATATTGCTAGAACTGAAAAATCAGCTAGTTTTTAACCAATGTAAGTTTCCCTGCCCTAAGCTGAGTGTATACAAAATCATGTCCATCTTTTCCAGACTAGAAGAGGAGAAGAAGAACTTATATGGACTTCAAGAAGAGTTAAATCATTTCCAAGTGTGGTTAGAAGATGCAGAGGAAATTGCAAGTACACCAGCAGAGCAAGGAAATGAGCCTCAGTTAAATGAATTACTGGAAAAAGTCAAGGTATAGTTTATCACTTTTTTTGTATGTACTTTTGTTGACTGTAGGAGCCCTGTTCTTGAATTACACTCATAGACAGTTCCAGTCTACTTACTTTAACCACTATTGTAAAATGACAGCAGGGGCCAGAGAATTCATTGTGTACTAGTGTGATCTCTGTAATTGCAATCACAGCTATCATAATAGTACACAATGCTTAAAGCAGAGCTCCACCCAGAATTTTTTTTTTTACATCATTCAAATGCTTTGCCTATATAGACTTTGAAGGAAAAAAAAATTATACTCACCCTAAATCACTTGTTACTAGGTGGTCTCTGTAATTTGCCCCCTTTAGGTCCGAGGCTCTTCTCCTCACCTCCTGCTTCGCCTGGCCTCCTGGGAGATGTGACTCATGATTTCCCAGGAGTCAAAAAAAATTTCTGGGTGGAACTCCACTTTAAGAATAGATGCCATTCCTAAAAATTATTGCTTATAACAGTGATCAGTTAATCACTGTAATAAGCAATCATAGTGAAAAGAAAATATTGATCACCTCCCCAGAGCAGTACTGCTCTGCTCACATTATGTTTTATATATATACAGTATGTCAAAAAAGTGAGTACTCCCTTCACATTTCTGTAAATGTTTTATTATACCTTTTCATGTGACAACACTGAAGAAATGACACTTTGCTACAATGTAAAGTAGTGAGTGTACAGCTTGCATAACAGTGTAAATATGCTGTCCCCTCAAAATATCTCAACACACACCCATTAACCACTTCCCGCCCGGCCTATTGACAAATGACGGCTGGGCGGGGGGTTCATTATCCTGACTGGGCGTCTATTGACGTACTCAGGATAAGCCGTGATCGCACACTCGTGGGGGCATGCATCACGTCGATCGGTGGTGCCATGGGTCAATCTGACCCACCGCATTACCGTCTGAGGTAAAAGGCCAACCACGGCTGATCACTGTGTAAATAGGAAGAGCCATTTATCAGCTTTTCCTCCGCTCAGGTCTGTAGACCTGAGCAGTGGAGAGCCGATCAGCTGCTCTCCTGATGGGGGGCTGCTCTGAATGTTCATCAATGCAGTCCCCCTCAGGATCACCCCACTGGACCACCAGGGAGCTGACCAGGACCACCAGGGAGACAACATGGAGGCCGCCCAGGATCACCAGGGAGCCCCCACTAGACCACCAGGTAAGGGCAATACAGTGCACTGTAGGGATGGCACTGTGCCCATATATGGTGCCTGCCAGTGCCATCCCTAACAGTGCTATATGCACCAGTGCCCACCAGTACCACCTATCAGTGACCACCTGTGACACCTATCAGTGCCACCTATGAGTGTCCATCAGTGCCGCATATCAGTGCCACATATCAGTGCCCGTTAGTATTGCTTATCAGTGCCGCCTATCAGTGCCCATCAGTGTTGCATATATGTGCACCTCATCAGTAAAAACTTATCAGTGCCACCTCATCAGTGCCAATCTGTACTGCCTAATCAGTGCCTGTCAGTGTAGCCTCATCAGTGCCCATCAGTGTAGCCTCATGAGTGCCCATCAGTGAAGGAGAAAATTTACTTATACAAAGTTTTGTGACAGAATCAAAGAAAACTTTTTTTTCAAAAATTGTCGGTCTTTTTCTATTTGTAGTGCATAAAATAAAAACCACAGGGGTGATCGAATAACAACAAACAGAAAGCTCTATTTGTGGGAACAAAATGATAAAAAATTGTTTGGGTGCAGCATCGCACGACCGCACAATTCTCATTCAAAGCGCAACAGCACTGAAACCTGGAAATTGGTCTGGGCGGGAAGTGTTCTAAGTGCCTGGTATTGATGTGGTTAATGTCTAAACTGCTGGAAACAAAAGTGAGTACATCCCTAAGTGAAAAGGTCCAAATTGGGTCCAAAGTGTCAATATTTTATGTGGCCACCATTATTTTCCAGCACTGCCTTAAACCTCTTGGGCATGGAGTTCACCAGAGCTTCACAAGTGGCCACTGAAGTCCTCTTCCACTCCTCCATGACGACATTACGGAGCTAGTGGATATTAGAGACCTTGTGCTCCTCTACCTTCTGTTTGAGGATGTCCCACAGATGCTCAATAGGGTTTAGGTCTGGAGACATGCTTGGCCAGTCCATCACCTTTACCCTCAGTTTCTTTAGCAAGGCAGTGATTGTCTTGGAGGTGTGTGGAATCATTATCATGTTGCAATAGTGCCCTGGGGCACAGAGAGGGGATCATGCTCTACTTCAGTATGTCACAGTACATGTTGGCACTCATGGCTTCCTCAATGAACTGTAACTCCCTAGTGCCGGCAGCACTCATGCAGTCCCAGACCATGACACTCCCACCACCATGCTTGACTGTAGGCAAGATACACTTGTCTTTGTACTCCTTACCTGGTTGCTGCCACACACACTTGACACCATCTGAACCAAATAAGTTTATCTTGGTCTCATCAGACCACAGGACATGGTTCCAGTAATCCATGTCTTTAGCCTGCTCGTCTTCAGGGAACTGTTTGCGGGCTTTCTTGTGCATAATCTTTGGAAGAGGCTTCCTTCTGGGATGACAGCCATGCAGAAAAATTTGATGCAGTGTGCGGAATATGGTCTGAGCACTGATAGGCTGACCCCCCCACTCCTTCAACCTCTGCATCAATGCTGACAAAGACAATCTTTCGATATGACGCAGAGCACATTTACTCAACCTCTTTGGTCGACCATGGCGAGGCCTGTTCTGAGTGGAACCTGTCCTGTTAAACCATTGTATGGTCTTGGCCACTGTGCTGCAGCTCAGTTTCAGGGTCTTGGCAATCTTCTTATAGCCTAGGCCATCTTTATGTAGAGCAACATTTATTTTTTTCAGATCCTCAGAGAGTTTTTTGCCATGAGGTGCCATGTTGAGCTTCCAGTGACCAGTATGAGAGAGTGAGAGCAATAACACCAAATTTAACATACCTACTCCCCATTCACACCTGAGACCTTGTAACACTAACAAGTCACATGACACCAGGGAGGGAAACTTTTGTTGCCAGCGATTTAGACATTGATGACTGTGTGTTGAGTTATTTTGAGGGGACAGCAAATTTACACTGTTATACAAGCTGCTGCCAATGGATGTAACACGCTGTACACTCTCTAGTTTACAATGTAGCAAAGTGTCATTTATTCAGTGTTGTCATATGAAAAGATGTAATAAAATGTTTACAAAAATGTGAGGGGTGTACTCACTTTTGTGAGATACTGTATATATATATATATATATATATATATATATCGTTAAAACATTGAAAAAAGTTAAGTCATATGATGACACTGTATTGCTTTGGTGACAGTATGTAAAAACAATTGCAACAAAAAATGTTATTTAGTGTCTTAATTTTTTTTAAAAAAGTGCCAAAAAATTATAACTTTAAAATTCACCATTGCCTCTTACTACATACCTTGTGGTATCTACTTTCCAAAAAGGGGTCATTTGGGGGGTATTTGTAATGTCCTGGCATTTTAGGGCCTCAATAAATGAGATGGGCAGTCAGGATTTGACCAATTTTCAATATAGTCTGTAGACTCTATAACTTTCGCACAGACTAAATAATATGCACTGATTTGGGTTATTTTTAACCAAAGAAATGTAACAGAATACAATTAACCTACATTATACAAGAAATTATATTTTTGCACAATTTTATAACAGAAACACGTTTTTTATTTTCCAAATGTTTGGTATTTTTTGGTTATATAGCAAAAAAAAATAATAATACCACCAAAATAAAGCTCCATCTGTCTCAAAATGTGATAAAAATTTCATTTGGGGACAGTGTTGCATGCCTGGTATTCAAACCGTGACAGTGCTGAAAGCTGAAAATTGGCCTGGGTTGGAAGGGGATGATAGTGTCCTGTATTGAGGTGGTTAAAGTGCACCTTTGCACATGCACAACAGCAGGTTCACATTTAACAGAGTCCTCCCCAGCCATATATTCTAACCTTCCTGTTATTTCCCCATTACTCCAGTTATATCTTGGAATAGAGCTAGGGACTGCTGGTTTGGGAGATCTGAATGGAGCAATGTTATTGTGTCTGAAAGTCTCAGTTTCTTTACACTGATTGGGCATAATATGTATTTGATTTAATCATGAAGTCTTGCCCATTAACAAAAGACAACTTTTGATGATGACGAGGATCAAGATTGAATTCTTAGCACATTGCAGATTAGATCTATGGGCATCAGTGATTGTGATTTTCAGTTATTTGCTACAAAAATAAGTTTGTAGAAGAAAACCAATATGTAGACTATTATTATAGCTAAACATTTGGTATAAATCAGCTAACTACATTCCAGATGCATCAAAAGAGGTGTTCAATGTTTTAAAGGCTTCCAGGTTTTTCTATATAAAAATTATTATGGAAATGGCGCTGTCTCCTTGGCGTGTCTGTGTAAGTGTTCCTCTAAAGATGTGTGTGGGCCTGTGTCTTTGGCACCCTTATTCAAATTACCATGGATGGAATACAGAGTGAGAAAAAAAAAAAAAAATGTTTTGATGTCCGTAAATGGTCGTAAATGGTCGTAAATGTCTGTAAAACATAAAATATGTAAAACACCTAAAATCACCTAATAAATAAGTACACGAGAAACAGGCAGATATAATACAGATAAAATTAGGGATGAAAAATGTAAAAATATAAATTGGTGAATAGTTGAAAATATCGTCCGTAAATGTCCGTATGGTCGTAAATGTCCGTATGGTCGTAAATGTCTGAAAAATAAAAATAAAGTGCTGTGGTGCCAAAAGGTGCAAAATCAATCAATGAACCTTAAATATTGTGCAATGGTTAAGAAAAAATGGGGTCTCCAAGAGTAGTAGTGTCCGATTGCGCTAATTCGTGCTGCAATAGGTATTAGTGTTTCAGAATCAGTATCTTTCTGCTATGCGATTACAACTCTCTCCATATCTTTATTTGAACAAAACACAGTGATCCTTCTGTGAGTAATCCTTTTGGTGTATAAATAAAAAGTGACTTTTGTGCTTATTCAAGGTAGTAAGGTGACTTCCACGTGTGCTCTCCCGTATGTTCCCGCACTTACCAGATGTTTACCAGACTGCCTCAGAGGACGTCTATTCGACGAAACGCGTAAGGCGTGGTCACGTTCATTACTTACTTATTTCCGTTTTTTTACGTCACTTCCGGTTTTGGAGTTCAGCGCTGTGTAACGCACAGCTAAGAGCAAGGAAGGAGCTCCCACCTTCCTCAAGCAGGTGATTCCTGCTCAGCCAGCCAGCTACTACATGCAGTGACTGCCCCATAGCAATCACTGCACTTTCGCTTTGGAAGTTTTTATTTGTATTTGTTTTATCCAATAAACCCCATTGTTTGAAACGTACTTCACCATCAAGGATCCCCGTCCTTTTCTTTCCTTTATTTTTATCTGATCCCCATTTTTTGAGCCGGATACTGAGGGAAGATTCAGGCATCTTGATCGAGGACACAACCACAGGAGAAACATACCAGGACCCAACAAGGAGGACCAAAAGACCCCATTTACCAAGGCGTGTACCCCTGCAGGGGTATGAAACATCTGGTAAGTGCGGGAACATACGGGAGAGCACACGTGGAAGTCACCTTACTACCTTGAATAAGCACAAAAGTCACTTTTTATTTATACACCAAAAGG
>BLSH010146470.1:68114-117573 GCA_018402905.1 Glandirana rugosa
CAAGTTAGATTTCATGAGAAATTCTAGGAGGGGATCGTAACACGTTACCTGACCCAATAATTCATACCTGAGGAAATTTGCGGTAACTCTAACGTGGTGTCATAGGCTGACCTGGGATCTCATTTTTTATTGGTAACTTACCAGTCTGTTGCCCCTGAGGGATTATATTCTAAACATGTGGTCCCCCTAACTACCCCGGGGGTCCTTCTATACCAGCTAGGACCGCATTCTGGATACCCCCCCGACTCTTTACTCACTTTAGGGAACGGAAGGCTAATTTGAGGGCGGTGTGCAGGTGGTTCGGATTACTCACCCCTTCTGGGGGCCCCATCAATCCCCCTGGTGTACAAATCTTATATTAGGGAGTCCCCGTTGTCTGACCATTCAATGGTTATTTTTTACTCTAGGGTCCAGTCGGATACTGTGGTGCAATCTCAATGGCGTTTAAAGGAGTCCATACTTAATAACCCAGTCCATTGCACAATGCTAGGGGAGGATCTTAAAGAGTACTTTAGATTGAACACAAGCCCTGAGCTTTCCCACATGACCCTCTGGGCGGCCCATAAAGTAGTCATTAGGGGCAGGATCTTACACCTATCATCTAAACTCAAAAGGGAAAGGGGAGAACTGGAAGCAGGCAGGGCGGCCCTGAATTTAGCCTTAACTACTAAAGCAAAGAACCAGATTCATTGGTCCCAAACTAACCACGAGACTATCCCCCAAGTTTTGAGCTTTCTCCTTCCCTAAGGTGAGAGACCCCTCGGGTGCCCTCACCCAAAACCCCACAGGATCATGGCTTCCTTCCGCGACTTTTATGCCAAACTCTACAGATCTGAGACTCTGGACCCATCTGTCTCCCCTAGTAATTTTTTTTTTTTTTTTTGTTCCATAAATGTTTTATTGAAAAGGAGAAAGCACATACAAGCATAAAAAAAAGTGGTTACAGAATATGTTCACACTTCTAGAAACAGACTCTGATAAATTTTCCATAAACAAATATATGAAGAAAAAAAAAAAGGGGGGGGTATGCAGAATTAAGGTACATGAATAAGTGCATAATATAGATCAAGACAGGTAATTACTCCAGATCAGATATGCCGGGGGACTCATACTTTCAGGTTATAAAAGTTTATTAAAGCTTGGCCCTAGTAATTTTCTACCCAATACCCCTCTTCCCACCTTAGATAGGGAACACAGGCTTACTCTGGAGGACCCAATTTCAGAGACTGAGATTTTGGACGTGATTAAGCGTCTTAAAAAGGGCTCTACCCCAGGGCCTGATGGGCTTTCTATGGGATATTACAAACAGTTTGAGACAATACTAGCTCCCCATTTAGTAAATTTCTTTAACTCCCTCCGGGAGGGAACTCTAGTTAGCAAAGACCTCAACTCCGCCAACATCTCTGTCATTCCAAAACCTGGTAAGGACCCCTCGGAAGTGGGTAATTACAGGCCCATCTCCCTAATTAATAATGATCTGAGAATCTTAACTAAAATCTTGGCCAACAGACTGTCCGTCTTTATAGGGGAATACATCCATAGGGACCAGGTGGGCTTTATCCCTGGAAGATAGGGGCCCAATTCGATCCGCAGGGCTGTGGATCTGATTTCGCTCCTCAGATCGGGGTGGGATGGTGGTCCTCCTCAGGAGGGGTTTGTACTGTCCATTGATCTCAAAAAAGCATTTGATACAGTGCAATGGCCCTATCTCTTTGAGGTCCTAGGTCGCTGGGGGTTTGGACCCCATTTCCTGCAGACCCTCAGAGCCTTATACTTCAACCTCTCAGCTTGCATTAGGCTACAAAACTAACTCTCCGATCCGTTCCCCATCTTTAGGGGTACTAGACAGGGCTGCCCGCTCTCCCCCTTGATCTTTGTCATTGCTATAGAACCCATGGCTATTGCTATTAGGGAACATCTCGGCATCAGGGGGGTTAGATGTGGTCCCCACATGCACAAATGTGCCTTATTCGCAGGCGACCTACTCCTATTCATCTCCTCCTCTCTAGACTCGGTTACAAACATTGTCCATCTTTTACAAGAGTTTGGCAGGGTCTCCGGTTTGAAGGTTAATATGGCTAAATCGGCGGCCCTCAACATTAATGTCCCGGAGAAGGTCATTCAACAGCTTAAGGATCGGCATCACTTCACCTGGAGCCCTAACCATATCCCTTACCTTGGGGTTAATCTTGCATCCAATTTTGATCAATTACATAATGTTAACTATCCCCCTATGTATTGACAACTCTTGAAGGACCTCGCTAGTTGGGAGAAGTTGGGTATTTCATGGTTGGGAAGGGTTAACTCAGTTAAGATGACCCTTCTGCCTAAGATCCTTTATCTGTTTAGATCCGTTCCCGTCCCGATTAAAAAACCACAACTCCTCAAATTCCAATTCCAGATTAAAAAGTTTGTTTTTGGTAATAAAGGCTTTAGATGCTCAGTTGAAGTCCTGATGAGATGCAGAAATCAGGGGGGTCTTGAGCTCCCGAACCTCTGGAGATACTATCAGGCGGCAAAATTGGCTCAATTCTCCATTATCCAGTCCCGGTCCAATAGACCGGATTTGGTGGGGATCGAGAGACAGGCAGTCCCGCTCAACACCTTGGACTTCCTGGTGTGGGCCCCCCTAAATCTAGACCCTTGACCCTGTCCCCCGCCCTATCCCACTCAGTTGTCTTATGCAAATCCTTACTTAGGTCCCCAACTCTGGTCTTATCCGTTCATCCCCTGGAGCATGTTTTTTAACAATCCTCGCTTCCCCCCAGGTCAAAATATCCGTGCCTTTGAATGGTGCCTTTGAGACCAGAGGACACATCCCATGGATCAGGTGGACACTGATTGGGGGTAATTAAGGAGGATGGGGTTCTCTGGTCTCCCATAAAGAGAGGCGTTGGCTTCCATGGTTTGAGATATGAGCATTCACTCTAAGGTTAGTGTAGGACCCACTGGTAAAATGGGGTACTTTGCAGCAGTCAGTGGGTTTAAGCACTTCATGGCCATTAAGTGTGACCAAACCCCTGTATTTTTGCATTTTTTGCTATATACGTTTAGATGCTTTTAAACAGCCTGTTAGGAATATGTATCATGTGTGTGCTGTAATATGCGTTTTTTGTCTATTGGTATTTACAAGATTACCATGCGTTTGGTAGGGTGTTCCCCCCAAATATGTATTTTTTCGATTTGAAGATCTAAACTGGCCCTACCGACCCTTACCCCCTATGAGCATTGGTGCTCGGACATCTCCAATCAAAAAGGGGGCATCTCCATTATATATGCATCACTGACGGACCATTCCGAGAAACCTCCCTATGCTAAGTATTGGGAAGGGGTCTTGGACCTTTCTTGGGATGTGGATAAATGGTTCTCCCTTTTCCTGAAATCCTTCAAGGGCATTGTTAACGTCCCATTGATGGAAGCCAGTGTTAAGGTGGTCTCTCAGTAATGTTCCCTAACTCATCTCCTTTATGCTTTAGGGGTTGTAATATTAAGGGCACATTCTACCATACTTGGTGGGAATGCCCCAGGATCAGGGGTTTTTGGAACAGGATTTTCTCTTTGCTGAGGAAGGTTTCGGGTCAAGCTATCCCTCAAAAGTCGGAAATAGCCTTACTTAATCATAGACCTGGTGGCCTCTCCAAATCTTTATTTAAACTTACACATTTTATCTTATTGGGAGCCAAGCTTACTCTGGCTAGGGCCTGGAAAAAGCCCTCTGTCTCCTTACGTGCGGCCAAGAGAAAAATCTCCTGGATCATGACAAAAGAAAAATACGCTAATATCCTTCTGGACTCCTCGGTCAAATTTGATATAGTTTGGGAACCATGGTTGAAATACCTTAACATGACCAGGGTTTTCTTTTTCTTTGCATGGTTCATATTCCCTGGTGTCCTTTCCTTGTTCTCTTTACTTTCTTCTCTGCCCTTTTCCTGTTCTTTTAACGTTTTTTTTCAGGTTTACCTAAGGAAGTGGTACTGCAGGGTCGGTTGGCTTTACTGGTTCTCTGTTTTGATGTTTCTGTCTTTATAGGCCCATGCGACATACGATGGGGGGTTGGCCCATCAGGTGTCCGACCCTCCCCCCTCCCTGGCACAGCTTGATCCCAGAGGGGGTGTCGGCAGGGTGCAGGGGTCGGTCCTCGGGCTCCCCCATCCCATATTTTTTCTTTATGTGTCTCGTTACTTCCTTAGGTTCTCATTGGTGCTGGTTATTCATTGTGTATCACATTTTATGTTTTATTGGTAAGGCCTTCCTTTAACCTTTGTCCCTCTCTTTACTGTACTGTGTAAAACCAATAACCAGTGTTGAAAGCCCTGCTGCAAGCCAATGCAGCCAAACAGGAAACCAACCGACCAGTCACAGAAGCTGCTGCAGCACAGAGGTCCTGCTGCATTTAAAAAGGAGCTTGCACCTCTTGTGACAGTGGAACGGAAGTTGGTACGCGCCTCGTACCACATGTAGAAGATGACGCCTGCAGATGACGTGGAGGCGTACCTCATCACCATTGAAAGAGTCACTATTTGCGAAGGAAGGCCAAAAGAACAGTGGGGGGGACTGCTAGTACCATTCTTGACCGGCGAATCTGGAAGAAGATAAGGCCCAGGACTATGAGACTCTAAAGGCAGAGATACTCGCATGCCTGGGGGTCACCATGGCAGTCCGGGTCCAACGCGTGCATCAGTGGACCTATCGCACCGACAAGCCACCCCATTTGCAGATGTTCAACCTAGTTCACCTTACCAGGAAATGGCTACAGCCAGAGACTTTGCCAGGTCCCCAGATTGTGGACCGCATCTATGACCTGGTAATAGAGGTATAAAGATCGCCCAGAAGACCCAGTAAGACTGTTCCAGGGTTCAGGGGCAAGGGGAAATTTGATAAAACTGAACAAAAGAGACTGGGAGCTCTTGACCTGGAGACTGGCCAAAGAAGCCAGGAAGGTCTTGGGGACCCTTGAGAGGACTGGGTATAGAACACATACAGTGCTACCGATGACATGCATTGGGACATATTGCTGCCAATTTTCCCCTGATTGTTGAACCCATGCAATGTGATAATGCTTATATGAAAAGACGCATTTATCTGTTTTCACAGGTCGCATGTATAGCATCATGCTTAAGTCACATGGAGAAGCAAATGTGTGATTGCTATTGATGGGAAACCCATCACTGTGCTGATTGACTTTGGTAGTGTGATAACATTGGTCAAAAGCAGCTGTGTAAATCTGGCCAGGTTACACTCTAGCACTGTCAGGGTCATTTGCATCCATTGGGACACTACCAGAAGGCGCTGACCGAGATTGACAGGGATTTTCCCTATTTTTGGAGGTTGTGGGAAGGCACAGAGAGCCTGGAGTAAAGAGCTCCCCCTGCTGAGGAGGCACGGGAGTTCTTACCAGACCCTTTTTGCGAACCATAAGTAGAGATTGGTGGCAGGACCGAGGAAGAATGAGACACTCTTCCTTTTCCTGTAATGACTGGGGAGCCAGAGGAGATATTTTATGATATCTTTTCTTGTGACAACACTGAAGAAATGTCACTTTGCTACTATGTAAAGGAGTGAGTGTACAGCTTGTATAACAGTGTAAATTTGCTGCCCCCTCAATATAACTCAACACATAGCCATTAATGTCTAAACTGCTGGCAACAAAAGTGAGTACACCCCTAAGTGAAAATGTCAAAATTAGGCACAAATAGCCATTTTCCTTCCTCAGTGTCATGTGACTCGTTAGTGTTACAATGTCTCAGGTGTGAATGGGGAGCAGGTGTGAATGAGGAGTAGGTGTGTTAAATTTGGTGTTATCGCTCTCACTCTCTCATACTGGTCACTGGAAGTTTAACATGGCACCTAATGGCAAAGAACTCTCTGATGATCTGAAAAAAAGAATTGTTGCTCTACATAAAGATGGCCTAGGCTATAAAAAGATTGCCAAGACCCTGAAACTGAGCTGCGGCACAGTGGCCAAGACTATACAGCAGTTTAACAGGACCGGCTCCACTCAGAACAGGCCTCGCCTGTTTCACCCAATCTCACTATACACAATTCAGTTTCAAGCAATAACTTTCATAAAAACATTAGTTATAATATCTCATTAATAAAATTATGGAAGGAAGAAAAGTCTGTAGTGATACTTTGTCTAGATTTCAACACCTTTCAGAGATAATGTTCAGAACATGATGGGGTAAGATGATGGTTTGTCACAGACAGACAAGGATCCAGCAATAGAAGAGTCAAGTCTCTCAGTGATTCGGTGTGGTCAGTGAACAATATTTCCTTCTCAAGTGTGATCAAAAAAGGGCTTTTTTTTCCCTCCTATTTTATACGAATTGTGTCTATTGTCCATAATCCTCACCCTACTAAATACTGACTATCTTTTGGTTGGATCAAATCAAGTCAAATCTAAGAATCCTCTAGTTTTTTCTTTACATGGCCACTAGGGGTCATCACAGTCTCATGAATGAGGATCAGGATTCCTTGCAAGGGGCAGATTTATTTGGAATTTTAATTTGTATCTTGATAAAAGTAATAGATGTCATATTGGAGATTATATAATGGCTGTCTTCCGTTATCATTTATCTGGTGCATTGGTGTTAATACCAGGCAATATGCTGGTTATAGGAGAATATGACCATTGCAGTGATCAACCATAATTGATTCAGGAAACAAACTCTTCCGTAGATTGTCAGGGTATTATATATCAATAATTTATTGCAATCCATTTATCAGAATATATAGTTTCCATTGCAGTGTAGTATAATATCTCATAGGGGATTTTGTGATGTGAAATTTTGTTTTGAGAGATGGCTTTAAATGAACAGAGACTTGATACTTAGAGCCCTTTCACACTGGGGCCGCCCAAGTGTCAGCGGTAAAATGTTGCTAGTTTAGTGGCGATTTACCGCTGTTATAGCGGCGCTTTGGAGGGACACTTTTTACCCCTAAGAAGAAGTTAAAAAAGGGGTTAAAGATGCCGGCACTCTGAGCTTCCAGAGCGGTGTACAGCCGCTTCAGAAGCACTGCCCATTCATTTTAATGGCAGGGGCGGTGAAGGAGCAGTATATACATCACTTTTGCACTGCCCCAAAGATGCTGCTTGCAGGAGTTTGTTTCCTCTCCTGCAAGCGCACCGCCCCAGTGTGAAAGGACATGTTGGGTTTAATGGAGAGGCACTTTACAGGCGCTATTTTTAGTTAAATAAAGCACCTTAGTGTGAAAAGGGTTTTAGATTATTTTTAATCTTTTCTTATATCACCATGTTTATACTAAGAAATATTTATAATTCCATTGTGAACCCTTTCCAACATTGTCTTTGGAAATATTATGATTTGGTTTGATACCATATTGAAGTGAAATTGACCTTAATTGTCCCTCTGTATTAAATTAACTTATGGTTAGCCTCAAAATGTTTGTACTTAAAAAATCCCTTTGTGGAATCTTCTCATCCTCAAAATAAGGATGTTAGTCAATTAATATTTATTAGGTGCAAACATGGATGAGCCACTTGAATGGAGAAATTGTTCTCCTTCTGGTTAAGTGTTGGGTTTTGCAAACATGAAAACAATCCAATTTAGTGCAGATGTTCTGTTCCCTTGATAGTCCATGTAAAGATATGGCTTCACAATAGACATTTAGGATACCTGGAAATTCTAGTAAACATTAGTCAGTTTCTTTCTGGTTGAGGCTACTTGAATCCATTGTTTGGAACTCTGCTCTGTACACAAGAATGTTTATAGACAGATTAATCCACTTTCTGCCCATTGGGCTAGTCCCTCCAAAGTTTTCTTTCTCTTGGGAGAAAACCATTTTGTCTGCAGTATTTTTCATTAGATGTATATTTTATATGATTTATAATTTGTATATACCAATACCATGACAGTGCTGCCCTCCCATGTGAAGCTACATCTTTTCTCCACTTTTGCTGATAAAGGATAGCTTCCACAGCAGAGTGTACAACATCCACTTCCACAATAAAAGGTAGTTCAAGATCAGAATGTACCAATATTGATGCAGAAGTGAAAAGAGCCTTTAGCTTATTAAAGGCATTCTGCCTCAGGTGACCACACAAAGGATAGCCCTTGCTTTGTAAGCTGAGTAATTGGTGTTATCACCTTAAAGAAGTTTCTTATGACTTTTCTGTAGAGTTTGACAAATCCACCAAATTGTTGTATTTCCTAATGTTTCTAGAGGAAAGCCAATCCACCACTGCTTTGATCTTCTCTGGATCCATGCTCACTCTTTATGGAGAAATAATATATCCCAAGAACTGGATCTGGGTTCCATTTCTCCAGTTTGATATATAGTCTGTTCTTCCTTAATTTCTCAATGACCATGCAAACATGCTTGCTATGCTCCTCCAGGTTATCAGAAAAGAAAAAAATATCATCCAAATATGCAATCACAAATTGATCCAACAAATCTGAATAAACATCACTGAAGTGTTGAAAAGTTGCAGGACCATTGCAAAAACCAAAAAGCATAACCATAGACTTAACTTCCTTAGCGGTATTCCCGAGCGTGACTCGGGGTGGTTTTTACATGCTAGGATCGGTATCCCCGAGTCACGCTTGGGGTAGATGTGCAGAGCCTGCAGTGGGGTTCCTTACCTTCTTCTGGCGATCCAGCGATGATCTCCCATTGCTGTGATCGCCGCCGAGATCCCCGCCGCGCCGTTCGTCGCTCTGGTGACTTCCTGGTTCCATTCCCTGCAGCAGCAATGGTGCATGGGAGCGGAATTGGGAGGGAAATTCAAATGTTGCACAACACAAACACATAAAAAGGAGGTGATATAATGTAATCTGAGAGGATTACACTGTATCACCTTAGTATCAGACACAGTACCCTTTCAGTGCTCCTTGCCATTGTCATTTGTGACAAATAAAAGCCTTTGAAAATGGCATCAAAAAAGCTCTGTCCTACAAATGCGCTTTTGGATCAGCTGAGCTGAAAGTGAAATTTCACTTTTTAATTTTCAATATTTTAGCTGGACATTCTAAAAGTTTTATTTATTTTATTTGCATTTTTTCCCAATTTTTAATGTTTTTTATTTTTTTTAAAATTTATATATTCGCAAAAAAAAAAAACAATGATAGCTTGAGGACCCTTGCAATTTCTTTGACAAATTTCATTTTTTTTCATTGCATTATTGAATAAAATTATATTTTTGATTAGATTATAATTCATGCATTTGTGTTTCAAATTTATCACATCTGGAATGTCTACTAGAGTCTTTTTTTGGTCAGGTTTAAGTAAGTAATTACTAAGAATTGCAGGCCTATAATACATATCACCAAATTTCCATGCAAAAAATTGTACCGCTTTTGGTACAAAATTCCAGACAGAAACATACCACCAGGGAGGTTAAACCATATTTGGTTCTAAAGGCATTTTTCCATTCATCTCCTTGATGAATGCAGACAAGGTTATATGACCCCAGCAAGTTTAGTTTTGTAAAGACTTTTGCAGACCATGGTCTTTTTAACATTTCAGATATTAAGGGAAGTTAATAATGATTTTTAAAAGTTATTTTATTCAAATCCCTGTAATTGATGCATGTTTGCAAAGGGGAGGTTTTTTTTTTAACAAAGAACAGGGCTGCCCTGCAGGAGATGTTGAGTGTCTGATAAATCCCTTCACCAAATTGTCATCAAGCCACTTCCTGAGCACCTTTAATTCAGGTTCTGGCAGATTGAAAAGACAAACAAAAAGTATTTCTGCCTGAAAGTAGTTCAATGGGACAATCATATGGGCAATGAGGAGGTAATTGATTGGTATTCAATTTATCACAGACATCCTGGAACTCATGGTATTTTGGGGGCAGGTTGTCATATAACTGGGTAGTTACCACATCAACCTGTAATTTCTTCATCGGTGGAGAACTTGATCAGCAAGGTTCTCAATGTTCCTCACAAAGTGGGAACATAAAATGTATAGTCCTTGCTCCCTTGTTGATGGAGGGTGGCTTAAAAAATAAGTTCTTGGGAGGAGCAAGGAGATCAAGGTTCATCAGAAACAAAAGTACAGGACAAGATTATCCAAAGATTCAGACAAAATGCTGTTCATATGCATTGTTGCACATTACCTTTACAAAGCATTTTATGACATTAGTAAACTAGCTTCTGAGAAAAAGTTAACACAACATGCGACACAATAAACTCTTTTGTGAATTCCCTCAATACCTTATTGCAGCATTATATTGTATATGTAAGGACTCCCTGGGACCTCAGTCTTTTCTTTTTTTTCATGATGGTACATATTGATTTTGTGTTAGTATTATTGGTTTGCAGCTTATTGGTTAAAGCGGTTGCCCTTATTGATTAGTATGTTTGGTGTTGTATGTTAGTATATAGGTGATTAGTGTACACTTTGTTAGCATTTGAGTTTGTTTATCCTTTCCCTGGACTGCATACAAGGTGGTCTGATATTAATTTGGGTTAATCTTGGATACAAAAATACATAATATTATATTTGTAATATTTCATATTTACCTGACTGATTATGTTTTTTTTTAAGCTGTACTTTGGGAAAACAGCTAAATACAGAGATGAAATACAAAAAGTATATAAAAGTTGATGGATTTGTTGTTCGGCCCACCCAGTCCTAAGATTTTCACAGCCCTGCCACACAACACAGCCCTATTGCTCTTAACCTCCTCCAAATCTCCATATTCTATATTATGGACCAATTAACCTGTTATGTAGTGGATGTGTATTGCCTATTTTTGGAGTATAAGGATGTTGTTTAGTGTCACTTTAAATCTAAAATGTAGAGAAGCTTTAAGTTTATTGCTTTGGCCATATGGTGAATTCCTCCAGAAATGCTTAAGAAGGGATGTACTTTAAATGTATTTGTGTACAGTAAATTGCTTTGCTCAAATGAAACTGATTAAATATGCACATTGCTATTTCCTTGCCTTGTTTGACCTGAAAACCTTGTGAAGAACTGTAGAGAAAAAAAGGCAGTTTTCTGTAGTAATTTACAGTACATCATGTATCCTCTAAACTGGAGATATAGAGTGGCATGCATAAATACATAACTGTGTTATGCCAACGAATCAGACAAAAGTCATCAAGATAAAATAAGTTTAAAAATACAAGCAAATAAAAATGTGTGATGTTGATGAAAAAAAGCATCTTTTCATTGGGCTCACAGCTGCAGGCTGATTACCCCCGACAGCATGGCTTCCGTTACTTCATCAAAGGGGGGCGGTTTCTCACAGCTGCTGTAAACCGTTTAATGGTCTCTAATTAAAATTAATCATTCTTCCTAAAATGATATTTGCCAGTATAAAAGGTATTTTCATTTTCAATGTGAAAACCACGAAGCAGTAAATTACACAAGAGAAGTTATTGTGCGGCAGATGACAGAATTGTGCCAGTTTTCATTTGGTTTTGATGGCGGGGGGAAATGTAATTTGACCTTGCAGGTGACACACTCAAAAGTACCTCCTGCTATGGTAAGGCTTTTACTTTTACAGAATGGTGGCCTACAGCAATAACGACAAAAATCATGTGGAAAACAAGTACAGAAGTATTGTCTGGCTATTATTGCAACATTTTGTTCTGTGGCCACTTAGTGGAAAGACAGACCTTAGAAATTTCAAATGAAAAGCCCTTTTTAGTTCAAGTCAGTTGTAAGATTGAATAGATAACAGCGTTTCTATACATTTTTCCTACCTTGTAATTTTAGCATACATTCTTAAAATATAGCAGAGAAAAACAGTGCAGAACTAGGGTGTACAAAACCATGAAATTCTTTGTTTTATTCTTTGAAGAAATCCTAAAAGTTCCTTGGGTCCTTTTGTCCACTAAGTAAAATATGTTTTAAAATAAAAGAATGAACTTCTCAGATTTTAACATTTTTGGTCTGTTAAATATAAAACTCTTTCAATGGTACATCTGTTTGATAAGTGCATAAAAATACAGTACCTGTTGATCTTGCCAGAAGTTTTTTGAGCTTATAACTTCCTGTGCTCTCTACTTGTGCTGGCTCTTGGCTTTATTGTTCTCAACTATCTCTGAGGACTACAGAAACATGCATCTCTATGTCATAAAGAAGAGGAGAGAGGTAGAGCCCGATAGTCCTTTTCGGTTTCTATTGTGCTGATACAGTTGAGTAAGTGCTGTTATCCCAGAACTGTAAGGGTGTTACTGGCCAGATTAAAATAAATTATTCATCTGATTAAGATAAAGGAAAAAAAGACAGCTATTGCTGCCAGCACATCTAAGTAGTGATAAAACACAATGTATTACACTTTTGTTTCTGAGTTTAGATACACTTTAAACATTTGACCAAAAAAGTGTATGTTAAAGTGTAACTAAAGGCAAAACGTTTTTCTTTCATTTGGGATAGAGTAAGGAAGGGTTATAAACCCCTGTCAGGTTTTTTTTTTGCCATCTTCACTTCTTGTCCTATAGCCAAACAGGAAGTGAGAATAATTCCCTCCAGTGAGGGAATCTTGACATGTCACCAGAACTAGTGTCCCCATTGGAAGATTTTCCCTCTACTAAAATTCTGGTGTCAACCCAAAATTTGGGATTTTCTGTTACTTTTACTGTCAATGATAACTGTAAACAGGACAAATTGAGAGAGTGAATCTCCCTAACAGGGACACAGACAGCAATAAAAACTGACATATGTTCAAATTCCTCTCCATTCTAACTTAAACTAAACAAAATCCCTTTATTTACACTTTAAGCCAACCCTTTTTCTTTTAGTTTTGGATTGGGTATGACAGTAGGTGAGGGAAAATCTTCCCATGGGGAAAATGCTCTTGGGAAGGGATTTCCTCTGTATTGAACAAACTGCCTCTTGTATTTTTGGGACAGGAAGTGAAGATACATCTCTACAATGACAAAAACCTGACAGTGGGTTCAACTATCCCCTACCTGTGAAATGGCCGGTTATACACCAGGAGATTGAACCTTGCAGACCACTTAATTCAATATTATGCAACTTTTATGTGTACTATTCTTGCTGTTGTGGACTATGGACTGATTCCATTTTACAGTATTATCATGGATATATTCAATCAAATATCACATGAAACACTGTGTTTGAACCAAGTTATGTGGTTTGTGGATCCTTGGAGGAACCTGATTAACCGGTTCCTGACCGGCTTGCATACTTTTACTGCTGCAGAGTGGCTCTGTAACGCGTCTATAAACCGTGGCTTGTGCGTGTGCAGTAGCGGGCGGGAGCGCGCCACCGGCATGCTCTCATGCCCGCCACACTCTGCAGAGTTGTGGCCATGGCTCGGGTGGACCCGATCTCTGCAAGCTGCGATTGCTTGACAGAGATGAAAAACGATGGACCGCCGATGTGAACACGGCAGCCCCCTGCTCTGTCAGGCAGCATGTCAGAGATCTACTGATCCCTGTACTTGGGTTCAGTTAGATCAATGGTGCCCCTGACAGCCCGGCCCCCTCACAGTTAGAACACACCCAGGGAACACAGTTAACCCCTAGATTGCCCCCCCAGGTTAACCCCTTCACTGCCAATGACATTTACACAGTAATCAGTGGATATTTAAATTTCTGATCACTGTATAGATGTCATTGGTCCCAAAAATTGTCCGACATGTCCACCCCAATATCAAGTCCCGATAAAAGTCGCAGATCACCGCCATTACTAGTAAAAAAAAATGTAAAAACGCCAGAAATGAATTCTTATGGTTTGTAATCGCAGCAACTTTTGCGCAAACCAATCAATAAATGCTGATTGCGATTTTTTTGCCAAAACTATAAGGAAGAATATAAATTAACCGATGAATACATTTGTCTTTTTATATATTGTTTTGGGATATGTATTTTAGCAAAAAGTAAGAAATATTGTTTTTTTTTGTGGGGGGAAAAAAAGACGCAAATTTTGTTTGGGCACAACGTCGCACGACCATGCAATTGTCAGTTAAAGCGACACAGTGCCGAACCACAAAAAGTGCTCTGGTCCTAACATGGGAAATCCTTCCGGGGCTGAAGTGGTTAAGGATGAACACAGAAAGCACTGCTGGGGCCAGAAGCCAGACAGAGAGCATTTGCACCCGATTCCAGACACTGAGCTGCTGGTCCTTGAAAAGAATACCACAGCAACAGGGATTTAGCCAGTAAACTCCTAATAACACACAACTTTATATATTTTAAGTCCCACTCTGAGCTATAATAACACATTGATTGCATGCAAACATCAATCAAATAATTGATCATATTTATTGTAAAAACATTAGAGTAAATTATACTGACTGTTGGGGTTTTGCTAGGAACTTTGTGCTTGATTGGAAGGACTTTAGATATAAAAAAATATTAAGATAAACGGTCAAACTGGTATCCTGGAAATGGTTTTGTTTCTCAAAGTGGTTTTAAATTTGTTGCTAGAAATGGGGCATCATTTTTATAAATGAGAACTTGGCTGCAGAGCAGCTTTTCTTGCATCTATGTATTTAGTTTGTGCATATATGAATGAAGAAAGCAGATATCTGAGATGTAGTCATATATATATATATATTTTATTTTGTCTGCACTTTTCAGAGTACCTTTATGTATTGTATGCTGAATGCCTTAATGTGGGGATAAATCAAGCGATTTTGCAAATTTTATGGCTTGGCACTGCCCCTTTTTCCCCTTTGCCCTAGACACTGGCTCAAAAGTGCCATTATCATAAATGAGCCCTGGATAGTTCATCTTTAAACTGACAAAAGTGTTTACACTGCAGTATTAAACAGAAGTACCTAAGTTAAGTAAATAAATGATACCATAAAATGATCTAAATTAAATTATAGTTATTCATCAGGAAACAGGTAAACTTTGCTCCCTATACATGCCAATCATTTGTTGTAAACATAATGTCACTAGCCTGAATATACTTAACCCAAATGAGCATTGTAATCAATACCTTGAGAGGGGTATTCAAACATAAATTATTGTAGTTATGTATCCGTTAAAAACCATTAAATATATTTAAATACAAGTGGATTCAATGCCTAAATCTGCTGTGATAACTGCTTCCTGTAATCTCCTTCACATTAGACTTAGATTGTGAGAGATATTCTGTTGCAATACACTGCACTGTAAAACACTATAATGCTTACAGGACGTCTCCAGAGAGAGTAAGAACCTGTATACATGGCCATTGCTGTCAAGTGCTGGTTTTGTATTGAAATGCAAAACTGTTCACACACATGAATTTGAATGCAAAAGGTTGCATTTGACCTGCTTTGCCTGTAATGCCTCAAATAGGACTTACTAATTTGAGAGGAACGTAATGTAAAGCAGGTCTCACATAGCCTTGGTGGTGTAATCTACACTCTACTATCGAGATAAATGGTAATCTGCTGATTATCATTTAAAACTTACACAAGGCTTGTGTACACAAACCATAATAGTGATCCTTCGTTGTCCAATCAGCAGGCTGAAGCAGCAGCTATAACATATGAGGCATTGTCATCCTACTGGCTGTAAACGGTGGTAGGGGTGTGTGAATCATTGGTGATTGAACAAATCCACACGTTTTGCCCTTATAAGACAGTTCTCATTTAAGTACTTCAACTGTATATTTTGCTGTATTTTGCTTTAAAGTTAACTTGTCACATGGTGTAAATAAATATTTATTTGCTATGACTAAATGCAGAACTGGGTCTTGGGACTTCAGTCATAGTGAGTAACACTGGATTTACATCACTGGATGGCATGATTGAATTTGGATTTACATCAAAGAACATTGTTTACATTTTTTATATCACTTTTGCAAAATAATATTGCACTGGTGTGCAACTTCATGTGTAGGTTCAAGGCTTCCCCCAAGCATAGCATTTAAAGGATGTATGTATTTTTACTGTTGTCTTATCCCCAATGAATGGATTTTTTTTTTTACATTGGTACATATCCCCATGGCAATGCCCAGCTACCCATGCTCCCTTTTAACCAATGTTTTGAAATTGGCTTTGAAAAAAAGCTTTCAATGGGCGTTTGCCAAACTTTGCTTAATTTGCTCACCATTTGGTCTGTTAGTATCTCTACTTTTGAATAGATTTTTTTAGGTAGAAAAATAGCTAAGTAGGATTTATAATGCAAATTCAATTTCTTTAAGTACCTTTAGCAGCTGATTTAATCACTAAATGAGTATGTAGCTTCTTCATCTATTATCCCTTGGCTATAATCCTGTTCAAGCTGGTGTCATGACTGCTGCCTCAGGTCTCCTGTTTCAGGGTGGCTCCTTTCTCATGCAGTGTGCAATGGAGCCACCCTTTAATGAAGGGGTAGAGTTATGTTTACCTACACTGTGTGCATCAATAGAAAAATATAGCCCTAGAGCCTAAGATGGCAAGACACTCCCTGCTCCTTCCCCTACTCCTCCCTTCTCTAAAGTAACAGCCTGACTAAAGAATGCACTGTCCACTTTTAACCATTTCCTGTGAAGACTGAAAGTTCAGTGATGCAGCACTGAGAGAGCAGGAGCCAGCAGTATTGAAAATTGTAAACTGTAAATGACTGAATAAGAGGTTTAACAAATAGTGTATTGGGGAATATTTATTTTATTGTGCTAAAGGTGTTTAGCTTTAAAATGCTAATGATGTAATATGACTTTAACTGATTATAGGCTGTGTTGTACTATAAAAGTTATTTGATAAATATTAATTTACATGGCAAATTAATGAACAAAAAGAAAACTTTGAAATCTAATGAAAGGTTTGACCTTATTCCTTCTGTTTGTGTGTATATATGTTTTTTTTGTGCTATGCACCATATGGCTTTATCATCTGGGCGATTGGCTATCTACAATTTCTATACTAAGCATGCAATGTGACACAAGCTTTAGCAATAGATTCAGTTTGTGCCATATACCACCTGCAAAGGCACATAGCAGACCAGTAATGACTTTCTTACCTTTTATGTGCTGTAAATGGATTGATAGCTTAGACCTGGGGGCAGTGAACCATGGAATAAGAGGTTTGCTGGAAAGGGTTTATTACTCTTTAATGTTATTCTTGGTCTGGTGTCAGCCAAGAAGGATGAGCTAGATTATCAGAAAGTAAGCTGGGTGCCAGAACAAGCATTCTCTTCATTTATCCCCCTTAGCCTCAAAGACATAGACTTCATGCATCATAAAAGTTATGATAAGTGTTTGATGGAGGCATCACATACTGTTACTTTTTAATGTATCTTCAGCCCTTTCATTCATTTATTTTACTGTGTTTATATAGTTAGAAAACTATATTTGTGTTTAATTTTTTTTTAATCTACATGTATTATGGTGGTATGGTTGGCATTTATTTTATACGTTACTCAAAATATAGGATGTGAAATGATTGATTCATTACTTTTTTTAATGTGGACACTCACCATAATAAAACAGATTAAAATAAACAAATATATTCATTCAGAATATTTTGTAGTGCAGTGCTGATTTAAGAGTAGCATCATTCACAGAAATTATATATTTCAGTATGAAAACTAGATAAATCATAGAGGGAAATTGAGATAAGCACTGATTGACAAAAATACATATACACATTGTAGATCAAGTGAACATAGAATTAACAACTAAAGATTGTATGTACAGGGTTCTTGTAGCTCTCCATGTGTGACATGTAAAGACTTGGTATCAAGCAGGTAACTGTTTACCACACTTTATTTTCTGTGGAAAAATGATAAAAATAAAATGTAAAAACAATTTAGGGTTAACTCTGTTTTGTTTAAGCTCATATGTTTTTAACTTTTATATAGAATTTATTTTTGTTATGTATTCCTTTTTTTACAAAAATCATTTAATGCATGAAAAAGGATTCCCAGAGCACTATGGATTATTACAATGCAGAACTAGGAGGTGGGGATGGGAGAGGAAATCACTTTCAATGGTGTGTATATATGCACAGGATACTTGCACATTAAAATGGTTAAAACCCCTCACATGTAACCAGTGAAATTACTAGCTTCAGGTGATATATGGAGATAAAAGAAATCCTCCTACATACATTGTAATTGTTAATCTGGAGCCACATGTCTTGTACAGCCTTCTACAACACACAGAATTTACATAGAATCTGCCACCATCTCTCAGCAGCACAAAGCAGAGGGCAGGGATCTGAACTCACACACTGCTCAGCTAGAGGAAAAGAACTTTGAGCCCCAATTGGAGGCAAGGGACACACCCCCAGCCTCACACTACACAGACAAGTAAGCACAGCTGTGGCTGTCAATCACAGCTTGGGTGATTCAGTGCTTTGGATAAAGACACGTACACTGTATAGAAGAATGAGCTTTGTTCAGGTTTCATGTCTTAGGTTTACAACAATTTTAAGGCAAACTTTCTTCTGGACTTGCATTGCTCCCCCAGTATAGCTTCATGCACTCTCTTGTCCTTCCAAAAGCCCTAGCACTATCTTCTTAGGGAATTCTCTCAGATATCGCCATGCTCTATTATCGGCAGGCTATCTGCGATGTTGCAATTTTCATGTATCTGTTATAGAATTGCATCATTCTGGCATTAGGATTTATTCTTGCATAGAGTGTACACTGTCTATAGAGTATACACTGTACTAGCAATTTTGCTAGCAAAAAGATAATATTTTAGTGGCAGAGATGACATGAAAATTATTTTACAATAAAAAATGTGCATGCTAAAAGTTTTTTTTAGACTAAGGTTTTAAAGTGAGAGGCACAGCAGAAATTGTCTCCTTTTAAGCAATTTAATCTGTCATTGAAACCTCGAGCAGAAACATTCAGGAGCCAGTTGGGATGAGGCATATAGTGTACAAAGTAGACTTTTAGCACAATGAAGGTAAAAAAGATGAAGGAATACATGTTAAAATGGAGTCCAAAGCTCCACTTGCTTGCCCAAAAGGTGAATTTACAATTTTTATAAGTGTAATGTTTATTTACATGACTAAAAAGGAATGTAGCACAATTTGTCATCTGCAATTGCTCTGGTGATCTTCAACTAGATTTTTATTATTCCTGCATCATAGGTTAAGGCTGTACATGAAGCTTTTGGCTTACGTTCAAGTTGAAATTAAGCCCTACCAATTCTTTGTGCTAAATCACAGTCCCCATCATTCAGTTCTTAAATGCCAGAGCCTCTACTATCTGCTAAAATTCTATTTGGCAGCTGAAAGACAGGGGGGAGGGGCTTAGTTCTGAGTGGGAATATGACATAATTTTGACTTAGGCTTCATGCACACAGGACGTTAAAAAAGTCCTAAAAACGTCAGTAGCTTATCAGTGATTTTTTCAGCTTTTACCAGCGTTGTATTACTGAAGTTTTTTTGCGTTTTTAAAGGGCCAGGTTTTTTTTTCCAATTGATCTAAAATGTCCAAAAACATTGGGGATCAAAGTTTTTGAGCGTTTTTGGGTGTTTTTGAGCGTTTGAACGTTTTTACAGCTGAAAAACATCACTCAGAACCCTCTGGTCTTGGGTTTTTTTTACAGCTCAAAAACATCACTGATAAAAACAATTGATAACAGCCTATGTGTGCATGAACACATAGGATAACATGGAGGGTTTATTGACTGTAGAAAAAATGTCTGCAGCTAAAAACAGCTGCTGTAAAACAGTCAGAAAACGTCCTGTGTGCATGAGGCCTAATGCTTCATTTACAACTTTGTTCTAGGCACTGGTGTTATATTTTCAACTTTTTAGGCCATGTCAGATTAACCTCTTCCTACCTACCATACACATATATGCGGCCTCATGGAAGTGGGTCTTTTTCCGTGGGGCCACATAAATGTGTATCTCTCTTTGTGCTAGTAGTGTGCCGCACAGGTCTTGTACTAATGACCGGGACCCAAGACTGACGATTCTGGGTCACCTGATCACTGTGATAGTCTCTGATTGTTTATATATAACAGAGACCAGTCACTGTCAGACTGCCCCTGTGTTTACTTCCTCTTCTGAATGAAGAAGAAGATATATTCTATCTTTCTATTCTTACAGGAGAGGAAGATGTGCACAAACAAGTGTGTGTAAAAAAATAAATTAACTACTTGCCGACCAGCCACCATTGTTTTACGGTTGGCAGGTTGGCTCGGCTGCGCAAACCGCTGTCATGGGAAGTTGACTGTGCACTCCGTGAGCATGCCCGTGGGTCTGACAGACTCAATGTCCACCAGTGACCAGCGGTCGCTTACTACAGAGGCAGAATGGGGATCTGCTGATGTATACACAGTGGATCTCCGTTCTGTCAGGGGGCATGGCACTGATCTACTGTTCCCAGTGATTGGGAACAGTCAGATCTGTCATGTCCCTGCCAGCCCAACCCCCACACAGTTAGAACACACATAGGGAACACATTTAACCCCTTGATCGTCCCCTAGAGTTTAACCCCTTCCCTGCTAGTGACAATAGACATTAGACTATTTTTAGCTCTGATCACTGTATAAATGTCATTGGTCCCAAAAAAAGTGTCAAAGGTGTCCAATCTGTCTGCCACGCTGTTGCAGTCCCGATAAAAATTGCAGATCACCGCCATTACTAGTAAAACAAAATAATAAAAATGCCATAATTCTATCCCCTATTTTGTAGACGCTATAACTTTTGTGCAAACCCATCAATATATGCTTATTGGGATTTTCTTACCAAAAATATGTAGAAGAATACATATCGGCCTAAACAGTTTTTTTTTGGGGACATCTATTATAGCAAAAGGTAAAAAATATTGATTTTTTTCAAAATTTTTCGCAAATTTTTGTTCATAGCACAAAAAATAAAAACCGTAGAGGTTATCAAATACCACCAAAAGAAAGCTTTATTTGTGGGAAAAAAAAGGACATCAATTTTGTTTGGGTACAATGTCGCACGACTGCGCAATTGTCTGTTAAAGTGACGCAGTGTCATATCACAAAAAGTGCTCTGGTCAGGAAGGGAGTAAATCCTTCTGGGGCTGAAGAGGTTAATTCATTAAAAAGTAAAAATAAAGAATAAAAAATTTATAAAAAATAAAGAGGAAAAAGGGAAAAATAACAAGATCAAGATTTGCCAGGGTTAATGTTAAAGTTAAGGTCGGGGTAAAAGGTCAAGCTTGGGGTAAAAAATCAAGATCACCAGCAGATTTTGAGCAAAAAGGTTTTTTTTTTCTTACATTAGTATCAGTGTCAGTTGGTGTAAGGCTGGGTTCACACCTATGCGAATTGAATGCCGCTTACACTGCATCCAATTTGCAGGAAACTTGAAAATTGTTTTCAATGTGTTCAGTTCACATCTGTGCGGTGCATTCGCACTTCGCATTGCACAGAAAATGTGTGCATTTTCTGTGCAGTGCCGTGTGAATTCCAGCCCCATTTAGTTCAATGGGAATGCATCTTATTGAATGGGGATCTTTCCCCCTCCTCATGGCACCTCCCCCCTCCCTCCTCTGTTAGCCAATGCGCTGTGAGATAGGACAGAAGACGCTGAACAGCAACCCCTGTCCTTCTCACAGGCATAGGAGCTGGAATTCGCACCGGACTGATGTGAATCCAGCCTTAGTGTGTTTTAGGCAGTATAAAAAAAGCAAAATGCGCACTATTGTTTCTGGGCCCAACTGCTGGTACAAACAACAACTAACATACACACATATGTGGTATCGCTGCAATCAGCAGGAGAATGTATTTTGCATTGCTCTTTCATGTTAAATAATGGCAAAAGCAAGAACTATACAGCTAAATTTGAAAAAAAAAACTATTTTGGGCCAATTTTTCGTTAAAAAAAAAAATCTGAAGATATCCATTACCATTTACTACCAAAAGAAAGTCCAATTTGTCCTGTAAAAATAAAGTATAATCCACCTGGATACACAAAGCAGTTGTGATGATACAGTATGTACAGGTTTACAAACACATTTTAAAGTTGCACAATTGTGTTTAGGCAAAAACATTTGTTTCACTCTTAGTGGGGAAGGGGTTAACTTATTGTACATGTTCTTATGAAAAAGCAAACTTCAGCACATGCATGTTTGTTGTGAATTCATATGCAAGGCACAAGGGGGCACCTGCAGCCACATACAATATGTTGGCTGGCCAGAATGTGTAATAGAGGACACACATTTTTACTGTTATGCAAATTTGGCTACTGAAATATGGAACTAGTTGTCAAATTCTAATTTTCATTACTAAGCCTTAGAAATGTACACACACTGTGTATATAACATAAAAAATATAAAGCGGTGCATCATCAATACATTATGAAATCATCAGACAGTGGGGTTGATTTACCAAAACTGAAGAATGCAAAATTTGGTAAAACTGTGTATGGTAGCCAATCAGCTTCTAACTTCAGCTTGTTCAGTTAAGCTTAGGCAAAAAAAACCTGGAAGTTGGTTGGTTGCTATGCAGAGCTGCACCAGATTTTGCACTCTTCAAATCAACCCTGTTATGTTCATATTTATTGTTTGTTAACAAGCCAAATTATCTTGCAGCAATATAGATTACAACTGAGTTGGAAGTGGCCCTCCATAATGTTCCTCCTAGTGGTAACAAGACGTTACCATTCAGTAACTGCATTGTAAAAATGGGACCACCTTTACAATATGAGGCTTGTTTATTGGCACTTCGACTGATAACAAAAATCTCTTGAATGCTTCATGTTCAAACGCTTCACCATCTGTATTAATGTTTTACATTTTCTGTAATTTATGGCATTCATTTTTTTTTTTAATTCTAATGCATGCATGCTAGAGATAGCATTGATTCTCACTAATAATTTTAACTGGATAGCTAGTAAAGATCAAAACCATTTCACTGTCTTTGTGGCATCTCATTACTCATTAATTTGTATTTTTGCTAGGAGTAAAATATTGTGCAAATTGCTTTCACTGTGGGTGTGGAACATTAGCTCAACATGAAAGTGTGTGTAAATATCAACACTAGGATAAAAGCCAAGTGAATAAAACTGATTGCAGAAAAAGAAAGTGCTATACTTCATACTGTACTATGCAATATAAATTATATTTAATCCAACAATGGATTAATAAAGTTAAAGAACTCCTCTTAGCATTAATAATCACTTCATCTCCGGAAGGATTTACCCCCTTCCTGACCAGAGCATTTTTGTGATTCGGCACTGCTTAGCTTTAACTGACAATTGCGCGGTCGTGAGACGTTGCACTCAAACAAAATTGACGTCCTTTTTTCCCCACAAATAAACAAATAACTTTCTTTTGGTGGTATTTGATCACCTCTACATCACTTCTGATCACCGCTAAAAACAAAAAAAGAGCAACAATTTAGAAAAAAAACAATATTTTTTACTTTTTGCAATAATACATATCCAAAAAAAAATATAAAAAAACAAATTTATTCATCAGTTTTGGTCTATATATATTCTTCTACATATTTGTGGTAAAAAAAATTAGAAATAGACATATATTGATAGGCATATATTAATTGCAGTGTTTACAAACCATGGCATTTTTACTTTTTTTTTTTTTTAGCAATGGTGGCGATCTGCAATTTTTGTGATATTGTGGAAGACTGATCATCAGACATTTTTGACACTTTTTTGGGACCGTTGACATTTATATAGAGATCAGATCTAAAAATAGCCACTGATTACTGAATAAATGTCACTGGCAGGGAAATGTTAACCTGCAAGGGGCAAACAAGGGGTTAAATGTGTTCCCTCACTGTGTTCTAACTATATAGGGGCTGGGCTGGCCTGGGGCATGACAGATCTAACTGATTCCAATGACAGCATTCACAGATCACTGTCATGCCCACTGACAGAACGGGGAACCACCCGTGTTTACATCGGCAGTTCCCTGTTCCTCCTCTGTGCAAGGCGATCGGGGGTCGCCCGTGGACATTGAGTCCACCCGACCCACGGGCACACACTCACGCAGAGTGCGGCGGGCATGAGAGCATTCCACCAGCTGCAAGTGCCAGCAACTGTGGCTGCATGGATCGCTGTTTATAGGCAGTGATCTGCGCAGCGGAGCCAACTTGCCGCAGTAAATGTGGTCGGCAAGTGGTTAAAGAAGTACATACTGTAGATCAGTGATGGCTAACCTTGGCACTCCAGATGTTTTGGAACTACATTTCCCATGATGCTCATGCACTTTGTAGTGTAGTTGAGCATCATGGGAAATGTAGTTCCAAAACATCTGGGGTGCCAAGGTTCGCCATCACTGCTGTAGATAATAGGCTCTATATATTGAAGTGTAAAGTGCAGTACATTTCACTTTGCAAACATCCTACTGGATGGAAATAGTTTTATAGCATCTATATTGAGATTTTCAAATCCATTTTTAAAGTGTATATGCCATGCCTACAGGTGCGTTAGACACATTCGGCATCTGGTTTACAAAAGCATGAAGTGAAGTGAAAGTTCACCTCAAACAACCAATTGTATGCAGTGGATTTGCTTTTTTTTTTTTTTTTACACATGGTCTCTTTTGCATCCTCATGACCCAGTGCATCATGGATTGGGGTAAAGGGCCAATCACAGTGGCCCATTTCCACATAATTGTTCTGTCCAATGATGGAGCGATCACTTGTCAATAAGCCGGCGTCATGGCCGGTTCAGCTCGTGCTGCTGCAAGGTTTCTCTCTCCTCTCCTCACACACTGTATTGGTGTGAGGAGAGGAGAGAGAAACACTGCAGCAGCGCAAGCTGGCATGATCCTCAGTGCTGATCAGTGCCCATACAGTGCCAACAGTGCTCATCAGTGCCCATACAGTGCTCATCAGTGCCCATACAGTGCCAACAGTGCTCATCAGTGCAACATCAATGCCCACACAGTGCTCGTCAGTGTCCATACAGTGCTCATCAGTGCCCATACAGTGCACTTGTTAGTGTCTCAAGAAATGAGATAGGTCATCAGTACATCAGGTGTGATCAGGTGTGATCAATTTTCAATGATTGGCACCATAGCTTGTAGACTCTATAATCTTCATAAAGACCAAATAATATACACTTTGGGTTATTTTACTAAAGAAATGTGGCAGGATACATTTTGATCAAAATGTATAAATAAAAAAATTTCTAATTTGCAAACTTTTATAACAGAAATGAATAAAAATACATTTTTTTTTACAAATTGTTTGTTTTTTTATTTATAGCATAAAAAAGAAAAAATACTGTGGTGATTAAATACCACCAAAAGAAATGACTATTTGTGTAATAAAAAGGACAAAAAATTTATATGGGTACAGTGTTGCATGGCTGAGTAATTGCCATTCAAAGTGTGAGAGTGCTGAAAGCTGAAAATTGGCCTGGTTTGGAAGGGGGTATAAGTGCCCAGTGGGCAAGTGGTTAAAGGACTATTCTTGCCATACCAATCTATTATCATTCTATGAGGAAGTGAGCTGCCATGTAGATAAAGGAAGACCTGTGGATGTGATATATCTGAATTTTGCAAAGGCATAAACTTTAACATTTACGTTACAAACAGAGGTCTGTAGGCATGGACCATAGGATATGCACCTAGATAGAGAATTGGCTACAGGTGTGTAGTTGCATACTCCTTGGATTGGACTTTTAAGGCACTACAAATGTATAATACAGTAAAAATACATTTTATTAAATAGTATGAATAAAAGTATATTTATGGAATGTACATGATGTGTGCATAATTACATCAACAAAGGAACATGGTAGGTATGATACTCCTCCACTCGGCGCATTTCAGAGTGTAAATCTCTCTTTCCTCAGAGGTGTTTGGGGGTTGATCATACATCTATAATATAAATATCAAAGGTCAGCATCCAACAATAAACATAGTTGTAATATGAAATATTAACTATTACATTTGTTTTATAAACTTACATATATTGCAAGGATGGAAGTATTAACATTCCATAATGATTTAAAATCGACAAACAAGACATAAAAGCGGGTACAATGTCATGGATATTCACACTCCAATGCCTTAGGTTAAACAAGCCTGTAATTGGGTGAAATGTTGGCTGCACAAAGCCTTACACAAAAAGCCTCCAGGATAGTGGGCAGCAGATACACTGAGGTCAAAGTGAATAGAGACCTGGAAGTGCAAAAAAGAGAAAGAAAAAGTACTAAGAGTTAAACGCTTAACTCTGGGCTTAGAAAATATTGTGTGGATACACTATGCATGTATGCGTATTCTTACTCAAATCTGTGTATTTCTTTCAGATCTGTGCAGTAATCCATTTGTTTAGAGTAGTTAAACATTTCGTACACATTTCCTTTTTGTAGGCATTTCCCATAGCAAAGCAGCCTCTGCTGCTCTCTCCCGCTCTTCTTGTGCAAGGTGACTGGTCTTGTATCTGCCCCCTGTTGTTTTCTGCATGCAGGTGAAGGTGGAGCTGCTGGGTCTCACCCACTGCTCTGCTCCCCGCACAGGTTATGTACAGCCAAATGATGATGTCCCCATTATTTTTCATGATAATAACCGGATTTGCAAAGGCATTGTGAGCACACAAAGTAGGTTTAAATGCATTGTAGCTATAAAGGAATATATTTAAAAGACAGTTTTAACCAATACACTCTTTATAAACAAGAAGACATTGTTAACTGTGTCAAGTCTGTGCATATATCCAATATTCTGGTAAAAAAATGGAATCAAAATTACCAAATTACTTCTTTTACTGTGCTTTAGGCCTCATGCACACAGGACGTTTTTTGACTGTTTTACAGCAGCTGTTTTTAGCTGCAGACTTTTTTTATACAGGCAATAAACCCTCCATCATGTTATCCTATGTGTTCATGCACACATAGGCTGTTATCAACTGTTTTTAGCAGTGATGTTTTTGAGCTGTAGAAAAAACCCAAGACCAGAGAGTTTTTTTGGATGTTTTTAAGCTGTAAAAATGTTCAAACGCTCAAAAACACTCAAAAACGCCCAAAACGCTCAAGAACATCGATCCCCAATGTTTTTGGACGTTTTAGATCAATTAGAAAAAAACTTGAAAAAACACGAAAAAACTGCAGTAATATAATGCTGGTAAAAGCTGAAAACATCACTGATAAGCTACTGACTTTTTTTGGATTTTTTTTTAAAGTCCTGTGTGCATGAAGCCTTACACTCATCTAACAGTGCAGACCATTGTCCTGAGTGAGAAGCCTAGCAAATAACAATGATAGAGACAAGATGAATTATCCTTGATAAACTTTTGTTGACAAAGTTGAAAACAGAATTTCTTTAAATCTGTCTTTTATCAGCATATGATTGTGTCACTCTAAACATCAGTGGGTGAAGCATTGACAAGTTGGGATGCCTTGTAAGTGTCTAGAAGCAAAAGTATATTCCTGTTTTGCAAGAGTTGTCACTACACCATGTAACTTGGAAATATAATCATTTTCATTCTTTTTTTTAAAGATTTTATTGAGATATTCAACAAAGAACATATAACAGAGTTCGGAGACAGGTACTCCGTCACTGAGATTTTCTACATTTATTTTCTGGGAATATTACATCAACATAAAACTTTGATAGCCATAATGAACTCGTAGTGAGATACAGGTTGTTGCTTGGCTGTATAAGCTCGTTATAGCTAATGCACCTAGCCTGTATGCGTATATATATATATATATATATATATATATATATAGAAGAGAATTGATATTCTCACCTCTCCCAGTAACCATTCTTCCCTGGGAAAGGGAGGGCAGGGCACAGGGGGAGGTGGTACCAAAGTAAACAGTAAAGCAATGAGCAACAGTTTACAGAAATACACGGTATGGTTGGATGAACCTTGAAAATTGCTAGGGAAAATATGTGGATACTCTAAACTATGGGGGGGGGGGCATAGTTTGTACAGCATGAAAGTCCTTCGGTCTGCCTATGGATAGAGATCCTGTAGATGTGGGAGTAAGGATCAGTACTCTTGGCCATATACAGGCCTGCAATCGTAAAAATGGTGAGGTGATTCCAGGAGGGATTCCAGTTCTTTTTTGGGATAGGGAATTAGATATCAATACTTGCCATCTTGTGCAAAAGCATTTTTTGCTGGAGGGTTGGAGAAAATCAGTGGTGAGTCTTTCTCTGTGTAAGAGTAAAAAGAGGTCCCGTTTGAATTGGGATACCGTGGGTCGAGATGGCATGATCCAGTTTTTTTATTATGGTCTTGCAAGCTGCCAATAATGAAATCTGAATCAAGGTTTTGTGGGTACAGGTGGAAGTCTTGCGTGGCCCTGGTGTAAGCTGTTCATCCCAATGTCCAAATAATAAAAGAAGAGGGTCTTTGGGAACATGTACTAAGTTGATGCCAGAGATAAAGGAGAGGACTTTATCCCAATACGTCGATATGAGCGGGCATGGGCATAATTGGTAGGCAAGTGAGGGTTTCTCCTGGGAACAGAGAGGGCAGCTGGCTGCATTTGTGTTTTTCTTATCTTTTATGAGGGAAATATAGGCTCAATGAAGCAATTTCAGCTGAGTTTCTCTCCAGGTTTCATTTGTTATAAGGCACAAGATTGAGTTGTATCCTCTGAGAATTTTATCTTGGATATCAGGGTCTGGGAAGTCCTTGCCCCATTTTGCCACTGATTTGACTGCTAGAGGGGGAATGGATACGTGGACTAAAGGTTTGTATATGTCTGAGATGGAAAAGGAGCCTTTGTTCAACAGTTGGTCAATGAATGATGTGTTGAAGCATTTGCTCCCCTCTCTTCAGGAAGATTGGATGAAGCGGAGGCATTGCTTGTAGTAGAAGGCATGCGAGGAAGGCATGGACAAGGTCTTTGCCATGCCATGAATTGGAAGGGGGGTGCCCGTACTTGAGTCGCATAGAGATATGAATGTTGTGAGACCTTGTCTTTCCCAAAATTGGTATGGCTTGTGCTCCATGACTGGGGGGAAAACGGGGATTTCCTTGTATTGGCAGTAGGTTAGATATGCCAGGAGGTAGTTTCTGGCATTTGTGGATTTCTCTCCAGGCCATCACTGTGTCCTTCAAGAGGAGGTTGTTTTGCAAATCGGGGTGGTTCGCTTTTAACTTGGAGTGGAGCATGACTGTTTCCAAGTCATAAGAGGAATACCAGGAGGCCTTGGGGATCCAGTCTAGACCCACACAAAGCAAACAAGTTAAATTGTTTAACCGTACACTGGGGAGGCTAATGCCTCCCTCGCTCCAGGGAAGATAGAGCTTAGGTAGGGCAATATGTGGTCTCTTTAGTATTTAGAGATGTTTCTGACAGACAGTTGGATTCCCTACTTAGGACTCAGTTTGAGTAATCTGGGGTGACTCTTTGTTTCCCATTGGCAGTGACTCAGATTTGTAAATTCATGTCTTTTGGATCAAATCTCCTCAGACCCCCTCCATCTCAAGGAAAAACTCCAATATCCTCTAGATTTCTAAATATTCTGAAGCTCTGCAGTTCAGCTGCGATGGTCCATCTAAGCTTATGTCTCACATGAGTGTAATGTCTGTTCATATGCATAGGACACTGTGGCTTCATACCTGGAACATCAATGATATGTCCAAAGAACACCTGATTTACATTCTCTTTAAGGGTAGAGATCTCTTTTGTTCAACAGTGGACAACATTTTTTTTCAAAAGTTTTGCTTCTTGACAAACTTTTGATGGTTATGATAAACTCCTTCAAATTGAACACAAATACAATTTCAACATGACTGTATCATGCAGGGATCTTGAGAAATATCGTTTAATGACTATAATGTATTTAATTGCAAAGTGTTTCTGACATGCTGCATTTAACAGGACTAAAAGTGTTTTGTGGCTGATATTCTTTTGTACTCATTGTCCACTGCAGTGTCCAACAATAGTAAGCCAGCAATGATAGATTAAGTTGCTCTGATACCATTTTCCATTGTAGCATGTCCTAATTAAACCTTTGATCATTACAAACCACATTACCATTCATTAAATAGTAAGAGGAATTAGCTCTTGTGGGGATCACCTTTCCTGGGAAAAAGGCAGTTTGAGACAGCAGTTTTCTTAAAATCTGGCTTGCAGCCAGGTTTATTGGGAAAAGGTTGCATTTCAAAATAAACAAAACATAAAGTAAATCCTTGCCATCCAGGCTCTAACTAAACATTTTGTCATACCTATCTAAGCATCTAAGCAAACCATTCTTTTAGTCCACAGCACAAAGCTATGTTTGTCAGCTCTCTCAGCTGAACACTCTCCAAAAGTCCCAGGGTAAAGCAAACTTTGCTCTCTTCCTGGTTTATTTAAACACTTGAGAGTGGACTCCAGTGGACCTGAAAATCCAGTCTGGAACCCGGGCCGGATTCCGCCTTAGTCCACTCCAAATGAACGCATACGAGGCGACACATATTGTCCCTCTATTAGTTTGCCTCGCATAACGTCACAATGCACACAGATAATGCCATACCTTGAAACAATCACATTAAAATACATAGAAACTGATATCAATGAAATGAGTAGTATCTGTGCATGCAAGCTGTTTTTATAAACTTTGCAGGCACCATCCAGCCAGCCTCAACCATGGCTAAGCATGTCCAACCTGTACCAGTTCCACAAATGTTATGTAGTAAACTATGAGTGCATGTCTGGACATGCATGAGCAACACAGAGCATCTTATCACACAAGCAAAGTAAACTTAAAATGTACATAGGAACATATTGCAAAAGCATTCGAGTTTTATAAAGCGTTATGTGAAATTACAGGTCATTTTCAATTTATAAAATACACCCAAAAGTGTTTAGGAAGCAAAATCTTTGTTGTTTAGTGTTTTTTTTATCAAATTCTGGTCAGGGTGGGAATTAATGGATCATTTTGCCTAGTTGCCTAGTTCTATGGAACAGGCAGTTTCTCAAGTTGATGGGGGTTGACCATTCTGTTGGTTAGTCTTTTAATCTGACCCTTTGTGGATATCATCTGTAGGCTGCAAAATATTCACATTTGGAAACATTTGAGAACTAAAAACTTAGATGACTTACTTCTTATGCTGGTCAGTGGTAAGTTTTCCATTTATGACCACAAAGGCTGTTTTACTTGGAGTTAAGGCATAGTCTTCTGGATCCTCACATCTGATGTTCCCACTTTAAATAGTGAGGGATTCTGCACATGAGTGTCTCTCATTTCTTCCTTGTAAGCAACTATCCATCATTAATAAATCATGTAGTTCTTTTGAGGGTCAGTAGGCAGGAAAATGGGATGGGGATCTCCTGTCCTACCCCTGGAACAAAATAGAGTGGGGCTGAGCACTGTCCAGCCATTTATGGGAAGCTTTCTATTCTCTAAAAAAAAATACACATTTTACTCTGGCTGAGATGGAGAGGCGGGCAGATGACATCATGCTCTCCACCTTAGCCAATCAAAGAAAGGATTGTCTACATTGATAAAATACATTACTGCCTGTGACTCACTGAGCTGCATACATCCAGACTCTATTTTATTCTAAGAGTGGAATGGGAAGAGGGAAGTCCTGCAAAGTAAATTCTGCATGGTTGGACCAAATTTGCTTATGCCAATCCAAAGAACACCACATTTCCAATCACGGGGCAGGTTAAAGGCAAACCAGAAGCCCATTCTTAAACATACAGAAAACAAATGCCCAGGTCAAAATTGAAAATTATAGAAGATGTTAAATGAAAGGAAAAGAGAAGAAAGAGGAGATCACCATGCTCCAGACCACCACCCCCCCCCCATGGGGACTGAAGGTATTTGATCCAGGGATTCCAGACCTTTTTAACATAATGTTGTTGGTTGTGAAGGATACTAGCTAATTTTTTATTGATCCTGATCCAGGAGATTTTGTTTTTCACTAATGCTAGGTTTATCACAGGAGTTTTTCATGCTCTCGCTATTTTAATCTTGGCTGCCAGAAGGATAAAGAAGGTGAGAGTCCAAAGATGTTTAGGTAACTCACTCGATAGATCAGAACATAGTGCTGTCTTAACATTTTTAGGATGTCCAGTCACTTAATATACCAGGTTAAGTATTCTTGTCCAGTACTGTTTTACTTTTGGGCATGTCCACCAAATGTGGCACGTTTCCTTCCTGGCCACAGCACCTGAAACAGAGAGGTGATGCATCCGGGTAAATTTTTGCTAACCGTGTGGGTACAAGGTATGATTGTGACAATACCTTGTAATTTGCCTCCACCAGGGAAGTATTTAAAATTCCTTTGTGCACCATGGTTGACCAGTGGAACTAGACTTCCTTGTCTATCGTCTCTTCCAGATTTGCCTCCCAAGCTAGTTGGTAAGAGACTTTAGAACCCTGATCTGCAAACAGAGTGTACAACTCTGATTTACTGCTATGCATTCCTGGGCCACTCAAACATTTATTTTCATAAAAAGCTCTTGTAGTTATATCACCCTGATCTTGACACAACGTCTGTAAATAATGAGTAATTTGGCAAAATGTCGAAATGTCTCAGACGGGACATTTGTGAAGTCTCCAGAAAAAAATAGAGTTTTCTAATTCATTTATAAAGGTCCTTATTGATCCACCATGTGAACTGTTGTGGATGTTGCCCAGGGGGGGAATTGCAGATTTCTGAAAATGAGGGCCAATGGGGTATGGGGTGACTTCAGAGGATATATTATAAGGAATGTGAGAGGGAGGGACTGAGAATGGCTCTAGGCTCTTTAGAGGGGATCCAGAGCAGGAGGTCAATGGGGAGGGAAGTACTAGCTTGGGCCTCTAATTTTACCCAATCAGTTTAGTACGTTGTAGAAAAAAATTGGTAAAGCTGCACCAGTTGGGTCAGTCTATAAGGATGCAAGAAATGGGGGACTCCCAGACCTCCCCGCCATTTTGAGACAAACAAAGAAGAATGAGCCACTTTGCAACCTCTCGGACTCCAAATAAATTGAAACATTATTGATTGAAGTTATTTGAAAAAGGTTGTGGGAACCGGTATTGTCAATGACCGAAAGTTATAGAGGTTTCTGGGCAGGGTCGTCATTTTGATCTCTCCTACTCTGCCCATCCAGGAAAGAAAGTGGTTCTGCCAATTCTTCAGGTCAACTACTGTAGAGGGGAGGAGAGAAATATAATTTGCCTTATATAGGGTAAAGACATCTGGGGTAAGCTTTATTCCTGGATAATAGAGGGGCTGCGTACACCACTGGAAAGGAATGGAGGTACGCACCAAGGTTAAGGTTGAGGTGGGGATGTTAATGTCCATCACCTCTGATTTAGATTGATTGACCTTCACGCCAAAAATCTCACCAAATTTGGATAGAAGTGAGAACACATTAGGGAAGGTTGTGATAAGGTTCATGAGAAATAATAAGAGATCATCTGCAAATAATGATTTATGATTTCTGCCTCTGCTTGATACGCCATGGATGTTAGGATTGGACCTGATAACGATAGCCAAAGTGAAGGGTTTTGAGTGTTCTACCTAAGCCTTTAGCTAATGATTGGTTGGTCTTTTTTCTGGACATCTCTAGTCTGTGCAAGCTTCCTTTCCTTAAAGTCTTGGACTACAAATACTAGGCTTAGGCCTTTGCCCTAGTAAGATTTTTTTTTTATGTTGGCCATGTTAACCTAATTTCTTTATGGTGAATAATTGGTTGTCCTCTACAGGATGACCTATCATTCTTCAGGTAGCAGTTTCCCCTACTAAGACAAAGCACAAAGGAAGGCGCCTCTAAGTGCAATATGCTAAAAACATTTATTGGTAGACAGAATAAAAACACTCACAGAAGTAGAGCAATAGTATGCATATCGGCTGATCCTATAACATGTAGAACGCTGTCACTCCTGGGGAGATCCGGGATGTGGTGAGCTGGGGCCAACTGGGAGCTCACCACATCCCGGATCTCCCCAGGAGTGACAGCGTTCTACATGTTATAGGATCAGCCGATATGCATACTATTGCTCTACTTCTGTGAGTGTATTTATTCTGTCTACCAATAAATGTTTTTAAGCATATTGCACTTAGAGGCGCCTTCCTTTATGCTTTGTCTTTGCAGTTACTGGACTACGTGATCTGGGTCCTTACTTTTGGGCTGCCCTCAGTGCACTCCTTTGGACTGGTTAATATATACCAATCTTTTGCTTGTTTTTATATATGGTGCATAGATATATTCTTCTCTGTTTTTAGTACTATTTCAGTTTACCCTCCCATTTTTTTCCCGTTTTCATACACCATATGTTTATATTTCTCATACTGCACGCATCTACCCTTTTGAGCACCATCACTTGCCAGTTTCCCCCTACTGGTTATTACCTTTTTGGAGCACAAGGTTGATGCTTGGTTTCCTAATACTGGATCATGGCATATTTGATTGGCCTTGCTTCAGCTAACCTTCATTCAGATGTTGATTCATTCTGCTACTCTTTGTAGTATGATTTCTGCATCTGGTGGATCTCTCAGTGGATATTGCCTACCCTTCAGTTGGACTGTTTTTAAATGTCCTGAATGTCGAAGAATTGTATGGTTCAATGGACAATAAAGAAGATAAGATTTTTGTACTTAGTGTAAAATCTTTTTTCTTGAAGTCTATTTAGGAACACAGTTTCAGTCCCCTCTATATTATTGGCCTATGTGGTGCTTGCTCAAAAAACTGAGGCATGAGGGGTGGAGGCAGGGTTATACAGGGTTTATGTTTTCTAGTATCCCAGTCTACTGTAGGTGGCAGCAAAAACCAAATGTCTAGGCATTACTAAATTCCTGTGTTCAAGAAAAAGATTTTACAGTAAGTAGAAAAAAAACATATTTTGTACATATACCCTTTATTTATTTCTGGCCAGGACCAAAAATATTAAAAACATTAACTGTGTTTTCATTTTATTCTGTTAAATATAATGTATTGCATAATAATATTATGTAGTGTTCTATGCAGCCAGCATATTGAGCTCCAATCTTCTTTTCATAGCACAATAATTTTCAGCTGTACTGAAAAAAGCTCCTCGTTTACAGAACTCAATGGGATTTATCTACTAAAGACAAGTAGGCTGTTTGCTTTGCAAGAGAATTTTCTCTTAACTCAGTGAATATTGAGAAAATTCACTTTGAAAAGTATACCCAATGATGTGCAAGGAAAATAATATCTATATACATATCAGTCAGCACAGCTTTACGTCATTCACTAAGCTAATGGCAATACGAAAATTCCCTTGTAAAGTAAGCAGCCTATTTGTTTTTGGTAAATAAGCCACAATGAATCATCAAAGTAGTGACTCGTCTCTTATCAGGTAATGTAGTCAGAGATTCTAATCTGACAAAGGAGCTGCAAGGAGCTGCTCTTTTTTCACTTTTATAAAATAATATTTGGGGTCATAGTTTAGTGGCAAGCACCCACACTAACCCAAAGTGTTGGAGCTTTGTCTTTCTGAAAGACAGAGCATTTTGTTGCAACAGAATAAAATGGGATGCAACTGTGGCTATGTGCCTGAATCCATAGGTGTCTTTACTGTATAACAGCAACAATTCAATCCCCTTTATTCCACTGACAGAGTCACGGTACATTTAGGCTGTGTTCACATTTGTGCGATCACAGACATCTCATGTGATTCACCCTGCATTGCTGTGCACACCGCATTGCTTGAAAATTCAACCATTCAAACTGCATAGCTGAAATCGCATCCCATTTGCACCAAAGTGGTGCAGGACCCTTTTTGGTCCGCGCTGGAACGGAGTGTTTACACCTATGTGATCTGATTCCTGCATCATTTGACAGTTCACACTACGATCTGCGAACCGATCTGGGGGTGTCTTTAACTTTACATTGACACTCCCAGAGGTTTGCAGATGTCAGTGTGAACCAGTGTGTGATTTAAGTGCTATGCGGGAACCGACACTGAATCACAGGGTTTCCAGGGTTCGCTCCAGTGAGAACCAGGACTTATTTTTACCTCTGCATTTTTCTATTAGCTTTTACTAGCATATTACAAAACTTCCAGCTAATGTGCAGGAAGAACATTAAAACACATTTTTTAAAGTTTCATTACAAAGGCAGTTTGTATAACATGGTTTGAATCTATTGTTTATGTCAGTGGTTCTCAAATCCTGTCCTCGGGACCCACTAACAGGCCAGGTTTGCAGGATAACTGAAATACATCACAGGTGATATAATTTGCTGCTCAGTGATTGTAGTATTCTAGATGCATCTCCCCGAGGTAAAACTTAAAATCTGGCCTGTTTGTGGGTCCTGAGGACAGGAGTTGAGAACCACTGGTTTATGTTGTTTTTTTGTGGCAGGTCAACATGCAATCTGAGCTATAAATTATGCATTATATAGAAAGATATAGCTCTATAGTTATAACAGTTAATGCATGAAAATACTATGCAAAATTATGTTTATTTAAGACAAACTTATTTTCATAAGAACTAGCTTATAAAAGATTGAAACTCAGCAATTGTTTTGCCTGTAGCAAGGGGCATACTATTTGTTTCTTTGGACACACTCCATTAATTGCAGCATTAACAATTAAATTCACTCATACATTATGCATACCATATATTTCAAAATGAAGGGCTGTTCAATGCTCCACTAGATAGTACATCAGTTACATTAACTGAGTTTTATTACACTAAATACACAGCATTGAATATGACTGCAGTGGACAACATTGCTTACCTTTACCTTAGTTTTCAGGGGGAAGTAAATGTATGAATGTTGAAAATATGTTGCTATCACAATCTCTATTGTGAATTGTAATTAATTCTGTTTAGAAACATATGTCAGTGTGTTAATATCAATTCTAAAGTTATTTTTTAAATAGTACCATGCAGTAGTAAACATATTCCCAACAGAAAGTTTAGAAAAAAACTGAAATGAAACAACATAACCTGTGTACTGGAAATTTTTTACCAGACAATCTCAATATACAGAGCAGTAATAAATACTCACCCTATTGTATGACAGTGTATGATAATGTTCACAACATGTAACAGTCCCTAAATAAAAATCTTTTATAAAAAATAACTTGTGTGCTGTAAATGTTTTTCCATGTGGATTCAAAATGCATAAACATTAATCACACTCCAGTTCATGAATAGCAAAGCGTCCACCGTGTATAGCAGTCCCACCTTTGTGTTTACAATATGTGACAGTCCCCAATTTGCGATGAATTCCACATGCTCCACCACTCACCACTTAATGCTCTCACCTGAAATCATTAACCTATATGAGAGCACAGGTCACACTGTGCCTTCCCCTTGATAAGGTTTAAATAATCTCCATGCCTCCTTATATCAATAATCAATCTCCTCCCAAGCAAGATCTCTCCGGTGTGTAGCTAAAAAGATAGAACCGTTATTGTGCTTTCCAATTAAAATAACTACTTTTAGAAGTAGTAGTTAAAAGTAAAAATTTCACTGACTTTTAGTGCACATTAAGCCCTGGTGCATCACAGTATAAATATAACATATAAAAGCAATCAGCACAATCTGAACTCCAACAAAGTGCCAACGTCTAATATAACAGCCACTGATAAAATATCAAGAATATTGCAAGCTAAAAACTATAGATATTTTTCACAATACCCAAAAACAGTGTAATTTCTTCGGTGTTATCACATGAAAAGATGTAATAAAATATTTACAAAAATGAGAGGGGTGTACTCACTTTTGTGAATTACTTTATATAAAATGCTTTTTATGTTTTTATTTGGGTTTCACTAGGGGGGGTGCTGACGAAGGTCACATTGGCATCTGTAACCAAGATGACGCCTGGTCAACATGACAACTTCTAAACAAAAGTGGTGGCAAAATGGCTCCATGTTGTAGTTAGAAACTAGCAGTGTCCTAGGGTTTGTTTCACCCTTGAGGAATTTACATGATGAGTGATGAAATCTGTAGGGGCAGAGTCTATGACATCATCGAGAAGTAGGCAAGCAATGCTCTTTTAAAGTGCCTTTATCCTGTGGTGCATTAGGGTTTAATGTGCACTATTAAAAGTAAGTGTAATAGGGTTGTTTACTAACCCTAATAAAATTGTTTTAAATGGAAAGCACAATGGCGGTTCTATTTTTTTGAGCTACACACTAGAGAGATCTTATTTGGAAGGAGATTGATTACTGTAAGAGACCATAGGCACCTTAATGGAAGGAGGCACAGAGACTAGTTTGGAGTTATCGAGCAAGTGTATGACCCCTAAAGGCCTATGCTCTCATATAGGTCACTGCTTTCAAGTGAGAGCATAAGGTAATTACTGATAGAGCAAGTGGAATTTACAATATTGGAAGGATGTGTGTAAATTAGGGATTGCCAAATGTTGTAAACACAAAGGTGGGACTGCTATACATGGTGGACACTGCTGTTGTGTGATTAATGTTTGTGCATTTCAAACCCCCATGTTAAAAGATTTATAGCACGCAGGTTCTTTTTTATAAAATATTTTTATTTAGGGGCTGATACATATTGTGAGTACTATTATACACTGTGGTCTTTTTGGTTCATGAATCGGATGATTATTACTGCTATGTTTATTGAGGTTGTTTGCTAAAAAACACGTACAGCATGTTTTTTTCATTAATATTTTTTTTTAACTTTTTGTTGGGAATGTATGCACTACTATTCATATACTGTATTAACATTAGTCTGGTGGTGTGGGAACACATAACAGTGCAAATGGCAGTTCGCAATTAATTTTCTTTCTGTACTATATACAGTAGTTGGTTAACTATGGCAGGGGTTATTTATGCTTTATTATTAGTCTGAATAAATTAAATTGTTTGAAAACAGTAAGGTAATTTTACTTTTCCACACTTTTTATGACACTTAATTCATATCAGCAATGCTATAAACACCTTGTTGGAAGCCTCCAGCTTAGTGAATCTAATAGATCTACTGAGCATGAATGAATGTTTATGTTTAATATGCCAAAGCTGTTGTGATTTGAAGGTTTGCCCTCTTCTTGATAAAATCTATTGGATGTGCTGTTGTGTCAATGATGGTGCACTATCACTGTTCACATTGGAGACTATGAATGAGCTGTCTTAGAGGAATATGAGTTACATTTTACATATATCATTTAGATTTCTGATGTCTATGAGAAGCACAGTGCACTACTTGGCTCACTGCAGTGCTCCTTTGTCATCAATTACTTTTTTCAGAAGGATCAGTTTTGAATCATAACTACTATAGACCAGAATTCCTCTAAAATTATGGAAACTTCTGATAAGTTTAGTCCTAGAGATGGAATAGAAGAACCAAAACTGGATAGTTGAATACAGAAATATGGTATGCTCTGATAGATCTTGATTTCTGGATATCTTGATTTCTAAAATGTAAATGATATGGGCAGGTATTAGTGATTACAATATGAATACATTTGGGATGAGCTGCTAGAGGAGGTTCTCTGTATACCATAAATATGGTCAATAATTTTCAACAACTCGATTTGACGGCTTGATTCTTTTAAAGCAGCATGGACAAAAACCCCTAAAGAATATTTTTAGCAAATGTTTAAATCCATGTCAAAAGAATTCAGACTTTTTACCTGATCATCAGTCAGCAAAGTGTATATTTGACTGCAACACAAGCTTGCCAGTAGCCATTAGATCATAAAACAGTATTTGACTGTAAACCATAGCTGAAGAAAAGTGGAATATAGTGTATGAAAATCCCCAAGCCTCATTGTGGGAGAGTTGTTGCTACAAATCCGGGAAAATTGCAGTCCTTACAAAAATGTTTTTTTAAATATATCAGACACAATTGAGGTATACACACATTTCTGACTGAACTCAAGCTTAACACTAAAAACTGCTATGTCAAAAACACTAAAGAGCTCAGCCTTGAAGATAAACATCTGCTCAAAATTAAAACGAAAGACTGCTAGTTAATCCTGACTAAAATGTGTAAGTTTGCTTAACATGAGGGACAATTAAAGCATAATAAAAAGCTATGCGAACTTTAGCATCTCAACCACCAGTGTGGACTGTTTGTGTAAACAATGCACAGAATCTCCAAAATACATACAAAATGTATACAATAAACAACACTTGTAGACAACAACTGAAAGTATCTGCACATAGGGATTGGACATATGTACAAATGAAAACAGTACACAATGTATGTACAGGGCACATAATGAGGAAGTGGAAGTTAAAATCATAAAATCATTTAGCAAAAATGACTGTGGCTAAGTTAAAAGTCAGGAAAAACCCTCTGTTTATTGGGACTTTGAAGTGGTTGTAAAGCCCCCACCCCCCCCCCCAAAAAAAAAAACCTGCAAAGCAAAAGGCATAATGAGCTAGTATGCGCATACTAGCTCATTATGAAACACTTACCTCAGAACACCACTGTGACCGGCGACAGCTTTCTTCTGGGTTTGCGGCTCTGTCCAATCACAGCATGGGCTCCCACGCTGTGATTGGCGGAGCTGCGCTCACTTACTCCTGCGCATGCACACAGGAGCCGTCATTTATGGCTCGAATACAGAAGAAATGGCACCCTGGGCTACCCCGGGTGCTGATTCTTCAGTGCGCATGTGCCGATGACGTTGGGACATGCTGATACAGGGGATATCTCCTAAACCGTACAGGTTTAGGAGATATTTCTTGGACCTACAGGTAAGCCTTATTGTAGGCTTACCTGTAGTTTAAAGTGGTTGTCATGGCTTGACAACCACTTTAAAGACTTCACATGACTGTAAACAGAACCAACAACTAGATGATACCTGATCAGCAGATTTAACTAATACAGAGAATCTTTTACATTTCAAGATCATTCTCAAAAGAGAAGTATATGTACAGTGCCTTAAAAAAGTATTCATATCTCTTGAAATTTTCCACATTTTGCCATGTTAAAACCAAAAATGTAAATGTATTTTATTTGGATTTTATGTGATAGACAAACACAAAGTGGCACATAATTGTAAAGTTGAAGGAAAATGATAAATATTTTTCAATCTTTTTTTACAAATAAGTATCTGAAAAGTGTGGCACGCATTTGTATTGAGCCCCCTATACTCTCATACCCCTAACTAAAATCTAGTGGAACCAATTGCCTTCAGAAGTCACCTAATTAGTAAATAGAGTCCACCTGTGTGTAATTTAATCTCAGTATAAATACAGTGAAGTCCTTAGATGTTTGTTAGAGAACCTTTTTGAACAAACAGCACCATAAAGGCCAAGGAACATACCAGTCAGGGATAAGGTTGTGGAGAAGTTTAAAGCAGGGTTACGTTAATAAAAAAAATATCCCAAGCTTCGAACATCTCTCAGAGCACTGTTCAATACATCATCCGAAAATGGAAAGAGTAATGCAAACCTGCCTAGACATGGCCGTCCACCTAAACGGACAGGCTGGGCAAGGAGAACATTAATCAGAGAAGCAGCCAAGAGGCCCATGGTAACTCTGGAGGAGCTGCAGAGATCCGCAGCTCAGGTAGGACAATCTGGCCACAGGACTACTTTTAGTCATACACTCCACAAATCTGGCTTTTATGATAGAGTGGCAAGAAGAACGCCATTTTTTAAACATTGTTTAAAAAAAGGCATAAGAAGTCCCATTTGCAGTTTGCAAAAAGCCATGTGGGGGACACAGCAACCATGTGGAAGAACTTTTTGGCCTAAAAGCAAAACACTATGTGTGGTGAAAAACTAACACTGCACATCACCCTGAACACACCATCCCCACTGTGAAACACAATGGTGATAGCATCATGTTGTGGGGATGCTTTTCTTCAGCAGGGACAGGGAAGCTGGTCAGAGTTGATAGGAATATGGATGGAGCCAAATACAGGGCAACCTTAGAAGAAAACCTATTAGAGTCTGCAAAAGACTTGAGACTGGGACTGAAGTTCACCTTCCAGCAGGACAACAACCCTGAACATGCAACCAGACCTACAATGGAATGGTTTATATTAAAGCATATTCAACTATTGAATGGCCCAGTCAATGTCCAGATCTAAATCCAACTGAGAATCTGTGGCAAGACTTAAAAAATTGCTGTTCACAGATGTTCTCCATCCAATGTGACAGAGCTTGAGCTTTTTTGCAAAGAAGAATGGGCAAAAAATTCACTCTCCAGATGTTCAAAGCTGGTAGAGACATATTGACTCAGGGGGGATGAGTAAAAAAACCCACCTTTTTCAGATATTTATTTGTAAAAAAATGTAAAATCATTTATCATTTTCCTTCCACTTCCCAATTATGTGCCACTTTGTGCTGGTCTATCACATAAAATCCCATTAAAATACATTTGCATTTTTGGTTGTAACATGACAAAATGTGGACAATTTTAAGGGGTATGAATACTTTTTCAAGGCACTGTAGGTCTAACCTCCACAAAGAACTGATATGGTATACCCAAAATACCTAGAAGTACAAAAATTGAGAAAACAATTTCAAATATCCTGGAGCTTTGGAAAGATACAATACATTTTTAGAACATATGCAGACACTTCAATCATACAATTTTTCTTTCTGCAGGGAAGTGTGTTGTGTTTCACATATAACTATAAGAAAACACTTTCAGAGCTTCAACAAGTTGTGAGCTCTGTCACCCTGCCAAGCAGTGAATAAACAAATTTTAAAGCATGCCAGGCGCCTATTAACATATACTGTATATTAAAGGTTAACTGCACTTCAAAATACTGAGAAGAAGAGATTCCTGTACTGCATGTGCCTTAGCACCTCCTGTTAGCTCCAGTCAGGTCAGGACATTTCAGAAAGCACTAAGAAATGGTGGAAATGGACATAGGGCCCTATTCGGCAACCTATGGACACCTTTGACAGGTGGTAAAAAGAAATCTCCTCAATAAGACAGACCACAGTAAAAAACAAACCTGACAGGGGTTCTAACCATTCCCTATTCTATCCAAAAAAAATGTTTGATTATAGCTACATTTTAAAGACACGCACATAGTAGTAAATTGGTTGATCATTTTTTATTCTTCACCACAATAATAAGATTTTATCCTTATCTGCCAAAAAAATTCCAGCAATGTGGAACAGAATGGGTCTAATGAATCTATTAGGCATGGCATAGTATTTACTACAATATATTCCCCATAAAGTGTCTCTGACAGTATTTTTGATAATCCCTAAAAAAGGCCATTCTATGACAATATGAATGAGAACAGGATAAAGGCTTGGCAAAAGCCCATGTTTTGAGATTTTTTGAATTATCCAAACAACTGCAAATACAATAGCATTTGTATTTACAATGCAAGGCATTTTAAAAGACACAACATGCAATTTTCCAGTGGTGAGATACCTGCTTTTGCATCACAGTAAGAAATTCAACTAGTTATTTCTATTCCTGACCTGGGCACCTTCAATCCTAAAGGAAGAAATTAATCACTACTTTTGAGGACGTGATTCAACACAGGCATTAATCCACATGAAGATCTATTTAATCTATGTGGAATTTTTATCTTGGGTTTACTTACTATACCCTACATTCAAAGTTACTAAGTAAGAGGGGGATATCCAGAATGTTTATTCCTGAAACACACTGTTTCTTAATCTAATATATCTGACAACATGTACAATAAATAATGTTAAAGGAGAAATATAGACAGCATTTCAAACAATGAAGATATAGTTTGTAAACATTCCATGCAGGAAATATACAGTAATGCAAACAAAAGTGAATTAATGGATTACAGTAGTAGTTGAAGAGAATATACAGAACCATTTCCATAAAATACTATCACTCCAGGTGGACAAATTTTCCACAATAACAAATGTAATTGAAGATCTGACACACCATCCTCCACTGCTGAGATAAAGGTATATATACATTAAGGTTTGATCCATGCATCCCACCTGAACCTCATGAAAAGACCTAAATGGCAGTGACAAGCCTTCTAATTTCTGAGTAAACCTCCCTGATTCAATAGTCGCCTGGTTTAAAATAATTGCAGTATAAGAATTAGATAAAAAGAGAGTAAATGCCGTGCTAAGTATAAAATCAAAATAAACCAAAAATGTAGCGCTTATACTGATAAAGTAAGTGAAGTGGTTCAAACTTCGCAAAAAAGTGCTAATGCATAAATAAACAATGATAATTTAATCAATAAGTGCATAGTGCATTAAATGTAAAAAATCTAAAAATCCATCACAGATATATTATAGGAGAAAATCAAAATCCATATAGAGTTAAAAAATGTGCAAAAAAGCAATACGTGCAATACGTTTCATCTTAATAGACGTTGTTCTGTCCCCCAGATAACATCTATTAGGACGAAACGCATCAGCAGCCGCTGACCCCATACCGCTGTGCTTCACTCCCTGTTGGCTATCCTATGCTTGTTTATTATCTATCCATGTAAGTGCACTACCTTCAATAAATTGGTACTTTTATGGTTTTACACTATCTGAGGCTCTCTATTGCATGTTTCCTTGACTACCTTGAGACCCTCTGCTAGTGAAGACCCCCTCCTACTTTTGGACACAATTTCCATCCATCCTGGAGACCCTAAACTGACTGTATCTCTCCCCAGATTGAGGTGGTGTCCCCGATTCCCACATTGAGGCATTGTTACACCCAATTTCTGGTAAGCGCATTAATATGGTGGAGGATGTCACAGAATATCACACGGGATGATCACTAATATTTTGTCTGTCGACATTTCTGAACAGAACAACCTTTAGCACTTTGTTGCACATATTGCTGTTTTGCACATTTTTGAACTCTATATGGATTGATTTTCTCCTATAATATATCTATGATGGATTTTCGATTTCTTACATTTAATGGACTATGCACTTATTGAATTATCATTGTTTATTTATACATTAGCACTTTTTAGCGAAGTTTGGACCACTTCAATTATTTTATCAAGATAAGCACAGTATAAGAATTATCAAGAGATCTGCTAAATCAGGATTGATATGTTCTTTCATGTCAGGTCCTTCCCTGTGATGTCCAAGTACAGCAGTACCTGTCTACTATCGATGAAGAGTGAGCTGCAGCCAGTTAAGCAGCTTTACAGCATGTATCTCTGCACTGCCCCATTCCTGGAACTGCAGGCTGCATTACCTTTGGGGTTATACATACACAATTCTCTCCAGGCATGCCAACACTTATGTTGTACTTTTTTTTTTCCAGTGAAGTTCATGAAAAAAGCTTGCAATAAATTGAAATGTCTGAGATAAAGATTTGTTTAGTTTGCATTTTTCTCAGTCCTTTCTAAAATGTATTTATCTAGAGCTTTAGTATGGTGGCATTCATCAATAGTTCCTAATGTTTGAGCATTAAGCCAAGGCCAGGATGAATGCTAAAAGCAAACACTAAACTAACTAACCATTAACAAAGTGAACTCAAATGACTAACTGGCGATTAGGTACAATAGTGCTTCTATAAAATTGCTGTGCAAAAAGCAATGACGATGTGCAAATGTGTCATCTTTTTACATTTTAGAGCAGTAAAAATAATAAAGGATGATTGATTGACCATTTGAAGCTTCTGCACATAACTCTCTTTTTTAGTTTTAATAAAAAACATGATAAATACATGGGAAAACTGTGGGATGCAGATCTTACAATAAATGTTTACTTTTTTTTTATTTCATTTTTTTTTAATATAGACCTTTAATAAGTCTACAGTTCCTTAAATGAAAAATGTGCATGCAGTTTGTTGCCCTTTCATTTTTTTCTCCTCTCTTGTCATATTTGCAGTTGCCAAGGCAACCATCACTGCTTTGCGGTCATATTTAGATTCACTCTCCTTGGTAAATAGCTTATCATTGAATACTAGTATGATGGCACTTATCAATAGTATATAATATTTTTTCAATAAAAATAACACCTGTATGTAGCAAAAACAGTAACTGATGTGAGAGTAAGAAAAAAATAAATATATAGTTATATATTGTTATACAGTATATACACATCAACCAGAAAGCTTTCAAGTTCACCAAGTTTCCCTTTGTTTATTACAGAGGACATTGAATAGAAGATTTCCCTGCAGGGGAGTATTCAAATCTGATATAGGAATGGACAATGATTTCCCAGGCTCCTGGTTATTTTACCATATCACTTAGTCAGTTCTGACTGCCAACCTGTTCCCGGATCAAACTAACTCTTTCTGTCTCTCTCAGATGTTTTCCTGATTTGAGCACCAGTCCATTCAGACATCACACAAAAACAATATTTTTCTCTTTTCAGTGTATTATTCATATAAGACATCAGTCTGGTACAGATGCCTTTCCGTTTAGTCTACAGAGGCTTGGACACATGCACCCAACTTGTCCTTGCACCTCAGTACCAATGGCTTCTTCAGAAGAACCTAAGCTGAGTGTAGACTCTTGCCCAACTTTGATATTTCTAACTGCATAAATCCTAAAAATATATAGAAAATATAGCCACAATATGAGTAACATATTTTATGGCACTAGAGTGAATAAGTGGTCATGACCATGGCAGGAGCTGAGCGTTTCATGTCACTTACTTTTTACAAAAGTTCAATTTTTTTTTTTTTAAGGTGTCAAAGGATCTTCATGATAAACAAAATGAAATAGAGGATCATTTAAAGAATATTTCCTTGTTTGAACTTCAGTTGAATCAGTTAACATTGTGGATTTCATCTGTAAAAGACCAGTTATTATTCTACAATCAAGTGGGAAGACCAGGAGCATTTGATATCAAGGTAAATCTTTCCATATATTACACACTAGAAAATAAGCAGAACATCACTCTTTAAATAATTAGCAATATTTAATCCTTATGCTGCTAGCATTAGTAAATAGATAGGAATGTAAGTCACATTTACATTGTACTTTGTTTTTTTTTTTTTGTACATTTCTTCAGTTACTTCCTGGTTTCCAGGCCTAGGCAAATATTTTCACACATTCCAGGAGTCTTTAGGAAGGGAGCAGGGGTTTGGCTTGGCCAAAGGGCAGATGGAAGCAAGGAAGCAGGAAGAAAATGGTACATGAAGCATCTGCCCTTACTGAAGATGGCTACAACCAGAAATGCTAGGTGGGGGGGTTCAATGTGTTTTCTCAACAAAATAAAGCATGGGGACATGTTTGAATGTGTGAGTTTGCTTTGAATATTAAAAATGAATTAAATAGTGCTTTCAGTTTGTGATACACAGATGCAGTTTAGTTCTGTTTTAAGGATTCTAAAAAGCAAACATTCCAGTTCTTTTCACATTTCTAGTACATTTGATATAGTAGAACAGTGTACTAAAATAATAAACCTTGTGGATGCATTCTCAAAGAGAGGAGAAGTGAGGTTGAAAAAGAATAATGCATGGACTGGTTAGCAACAATTCTGTAACATAACAACTGCAGCTCAAACATGAACACTTGCAGTATTCAGCATATCAATATGTGTTATATTTGCTTAAAAATTAGTGTTTGTGCAGCTTCACTAATAAAACAAAGTTATAGCACAATCCACATTTCTGTTTATAAGACCCTTGCAGGCAACTTACCTCTTTGTCAAACTTACTGCAAGACAATCCATTTCAATACACTAAACCATCCTGGTTCAATGATTGCGGATCCTCAAAGTCAGTTTATGATATTATTATGCTGTGAATTAGTCGGTAGACAGTAGGTATTGTGATCTAACAAAGCAAAAACTTGCACTATGTACAAAATATCTAAATATAAAAGCCTGCAGCTGCTGTCCACCAGGTGCTAAACCACCCAACAATGATCACAACATATTGTTACAATATGCGAGGCGCCATAATGGACGTGCGATACTTGTCGCCTCGCATACGATCACTTTGAGGCGACTAGTGAGAGTCCGACCTGGGTTTTGCCAGCCACCATGGCAGAGCTGGTTTCCGGCCCAGACTTTCTGGTCCACTCAAACCCCTCTCCACCTGCATTTAATGAGCAGGAAGAGAGCAGAGGAGAGCTCTATCCTGGATCTCAGAAGGAGAAAGCTGAGTGAGCTCTGTGTGATAATTTGGATTCAATGATCAAGGCTTGCACTGTGCTTATGTTTTGTGGGTGTAGGGGACAGCCCCACACTGTATAGAGAGGAACCCGGTTGTTTAGTTTAGCGCCAGATGGTGAGGTTTTGTTTTCTGTTATGTTATGTGTTTTGATCTTGCAAACCTGTGATAATAAACCTGGCAAGCAGCCAAATTTTCAAGAAACTGACCTCCATGCTGAATATTTTCCTCTGAAAAGTGATCCCCACGAGCTAATCTCCCAATATATATATATATATATATATATATATATATATATATATATATATTTAACGCTAGCGGTAAATTATATGATACAATTTGTGCAAAAAGTGCTAAAGTTCTCAAAAGTAAAAAAAATAAATTTATATGAAGTTATCTTTGTAAAGTGCTCAAGTGTTCCAAACAATGACTTGAAAGGTGCTGAAGTGCTTCAAGTAAACATGCTGTGTTCTCAGCAAGAACTTCCAAATGGACAAGGGCTCTTCTGGGTTAACCGTGGCTTGGCGTGCATTCCAAAAAGGGCGGAAATGACGTCCATGGTACAGGAAACTAGAAATACATCAACACGTTTCCTCCTCCAGGGCATCCCGCAGCGAACCGAGAAGTGCCCTTGTCCATTTATGCTTGTTTTTTTCAGTAATCCTTTAAGTAGGCTGTATGATGGTGGAATAAACGTTGTTTTTAACAGTATTTCACCATGAGCCTGTTTATGTTTTTACCGAGCTTGGTGGAGATTTTAACTACCCTGAGACCTTTGTTTGGAAGTTCTTGTCGAAAAGTGGCAGAGCCCAGATTCCACTAACACCAGATTCTAAACATTTTGACCCCCAGACTGCAAAGCTGAGGGTCCATTGTTTCTGGTGAGTAAGGATACGAGAGGGGAGTGTGGCACCCTGACACAGCATGTTTACTTGAAGCACTTCAGCACCTTTCAAGTCATTGTTTGGAACACTTGAGCACTTTACAAAGATTTTAATAATTTCATATAAAAAATGTATTTACTTTTGAGCACTTTAGCACTTTATGCACAAATTGTATCATATACAGTATTTTACCAGTGAAAGGCTACCATTGCTCAGTAAAAAGTACGTAGTATTTTCACAGTGCATTTAATAGTTGGCCACTTTCACACCAGGAAATTTAGTGTTGAACAAGGTAAAGAATGGCAATTCAAAACATACACACAACTATTTAAACTTTTTATTATTGGGCAAAAACGGAAAGCTTAGAACCTGACCATTTGTTATTACTGTGTCTTCTCACTGGAGAGGTTTTTCCTTACCTACTGTGTTACTAAAACAGGAAGAAAGGGCAATGCCTTCACAGAAACACAATCATGATGAATATTCTAACCTTTCCCTACTCTCTCTAAAATGAAAAAAAGAGATTTGATCCTGAATAGAGTTGAGCGAACACCTGGAAGTTCGGGTTCTGCTGGTCCGTCCGAACTTCGGGACAAAGTCCGGGTCCGGGTCCGGACGGAACCCGAACGATCGCACGGACAACGAACCCCATTGAAATCAATGGGGACCCGAACTTTTAGGCACAAAAATGGCTGTAGGAAAGTCCTGGAAAGCCCCAGAGGGCTGCAAAAGGAAGTAAAATGGGGGTAAGGGTAGGGCAAGTGCCCTACAAAAAAATGGGGACAGGGAAATAACTGTAAATATTTTTAAAAAAATAAAAACATAAAAAAAGCAAAAATGGAGGTGAATGTGGATCATCTTCAAACTGTGTCTGAAAAGTATTAATTAACGGTAGAAGCCATATAACTGTTCTAAAATCATCTTCAAACTAGGGCAAG